>UELX01000030.1:0-180116 GCA_900480035.1 Eupelmus urozonus
AACTAATTTAAAACTTTTCCTAAAGTTGAAAGATTTTTCTAGTTTTATATCATGGCCTCATTTTTAATAATTTTGACGCAAAAATTAAAGTGTACTTTCGGATTAAAAAATCTTTTAGCAAGTCAAAAATCTTATTTTATAACCTTTTTTTAAACAAAAGAACCATATTTCCGCAGCGTCAAATAACTATTTAGAAACAAAAATCAATCCCCACAAAACGCAAATCCAAACTTTCATCCCGACATTCAATTCAACGCAAATCCCTTTCTCACTCGAATAAACGAACGTCTCCGCACGAATGCGCGAGCAAAGGGCGCAAAGACAGCGACTCCGCGCCGCCGCTTGACGATACCTGTTGGCCCTCGGCCAGCGAAAAGGCAAGAAGTGTAAATAAATCGGGGATCCCTGACCCAGTGCAGTTTTATATTTATGCGTAGGGCCTCGGCTTACGGCTTTATAACTTAACTTAGCCGAGAGAGCTTGCGCGAATCGCTGATCTGGCGAGCATATGGGAGCTGTTCCGAGCGCGCGGATGCTAGCACAGAGTGAAAGAGAGAGAGAGAGAGAAAGAGAGTACCGCACTTGTTGCAGGCTTGTACACTCGGGCGTCGACCTCGTCCGCACGCAAAGCGGAGGCGTGCACGGCCCGACAAGCGCGAGAGTGAGAGAGCCGTATAGAAAGAAAATTTTCGAGACCATACGTGTAATGTGGCCGAGGTAAGCTCGCCGCGGTCTCGACTTCCGAAACGACGTCAATTGCTTTCGAAAGTTAATGTGGGAATAATATTTCTGGCGGAATTAAACGGAAAGGAGAGAAGTTTCAGGCTTTTTGTGGTTGAATGCTGGCTGTTGCATAGTTTTCAAGTGTTAGTAGTTATTAGGGTGGGTTTTCTGATTGTAGGTTTGACTCGTGGAGTAATATTTATTGAGATACGGAGATTTAGCGCTAGAAATGGCAGTCGATTCGACAGTCAAAAATGTTTAAGGACAGTGAAAGTTGGACACGTTTTAATTTCTTACGTTTGAATAAGAGACAAAAAATAGTTATTTATTTTTTAAAATATTTTTAAACTTGCGCATAAATATAACGCCATTTTTCTAATAAAGGGTGTCTGACGTACTTTTTATATACTAACACAGAGGAGCTAACACAATTTAAAAATAAAATCTTGTGCATGTTAACGTATTAGTGCACGGTGAAAAACTGGCCTATAAACTGTTTACCGTTTTTGCCTATTAAATTAACGATAAATGCTTTATAATTTAGTTAAAGCATTACCCGCGCGTGTCTTACTTGAAAATTTGTAAGCATTTGTTTATTCTAGAAAGGATGAATAAGCCAAATATGAATAATGACTATTTAAGAACATTCAATATAATTACTAACTAAAACTGAATAAATGAAAAACCATTAAATGCGCATATGCACGTATAAATAAGTGGGTTTTCACATAAAATAAGAGATCTTGCACTCTTTCAGATTTAGATAGTAATAAGTTCTATGTTTTTCTTATCGTTGAACCTTCAGATATAAACTTCTGAGAATTCAAAGTTAAATTTGAGAAAGTATGAGTAAATTAGAAGCGCTTTTCTTTTACTTTAACTATGTTGTCTTATAAAATAGCACCCGAATTTGAGGATCCGAAATTACAGCCAATTTTAACAGAGAATAATTAGAGTCGGAAGCATTAACTTGAGGAGAAGTTTATTCAGTACTTACAAATTATCGCTTATAATTTATGACGTTATTACTTGTACTAAAAATAGAGAATAGATACTACAACAACGATATTACATCTTCATTTTTCATTGCATTTAAATCTTTAAACATTTAATAATAATTCTGAATATTTTACTTTCTTTAAAATAATTAAAATCTTTCTTAAATATAAGATTTTAAATATTAACAAAATCTTGGGGTGAACATTTATACCCTCAAAGTTGCCTTATATAATTCTACGAACAAAAACCCAGAAAGTAGCCTTATGTAATACTCTGAATAAAAATCTATAATGTATAAGCAAAGATAATCTTTTTTCGACGAAATTTGTTACTATATATAGAAATTAAAAATTAGTTCCTAGAATAATAGTAAAAATAAACTTTGAAATAAGAAAATAGTTAATAAATTCATTCTTAAACAGAAAATATAAAATTCATGATGTTAAAATATTAAATTATTAAATTTCTTGTAAATCAGTTTTCTGCACACCTTCATTTATTATTTACACCCCCTCCCTTCGTCCAAATCCTCAGAATTTGAAAATGTTGTAAAATTTGTGATATAAAATATATCGTAAGCTGTTATTTCAAGGAATCATATATTACATAAATATTATTTAAATATTACAACATTATTTCAATTACATATTCTAGAACTCGTAATTCAATTTTTTCGAAAAATTATACAGTGCTATAAAGAGTAAGTTAAGAATACAGGTCGAATACGAAATATATAGAAATTAATCTTACATAATGATGTGCTTTACAGTTACTGCAGAATAATCCACTAGATTACACGTTTGATTTTCGCAAAAATGCGTGAACTCTTAACAATTTATGCAATTATAAAAAGTTAATAAAATTTAATTATTTATTTTTTCTAAAAATCAAACCAATAAAAATCGACTTAGAAATAAAAACATTGAAAATTCAGTGTTATAGAGTTCATCAAGCTAAACATTGATCGAAACGAAATGACTGTGCCGCGGTATGCTATTCTGAGGTCGACGTCCGCAACGCAACAAGTGCCTTATGGCCTCCTCATATCTGCGTAATACGCTCACTGCCATTCGTGCGCATGCAACTTTTTTTTTACTTATACCAAAATTACAATTAATTATATCGATTTCTACAAATTTAACTTTGCACTCGCGACTTTTGACCTCATTTAACATCGATTATTTTTTGCATTGTTTTTATTAAAAATTTATCTGGTATTTAATTAGATATGCATAAAGTATCAATAACTATGCGATCTTTAAAACGTTTGTTTTATTTATGCACGAATTTTTGGAGTTACAATGTTTTTAATGTTTTTACGAATTTACTAATTATATTTTTTAAGATTTTTGAAAAAAAAAACATGCATTCTTTTTCTATACAAATTTTATAATTATTTTATGTGAGATGACTAACACGTTAAATTTTATTTTCCAAAATGCTATTAAATATTTTATTATTTTAAATATAGTAATTATGTACAATTAAACAATACACTTTGAATAACCTTCAGTAAATTTTAACTAATATTTTCTATAGTTAGATCCTGCAGAGTGCATATTAAATTTCAAAGGATTGATTGATTAAATATTTTAATTTTTAAAGTTCAATTAACTTTAACTGCATTAAATGAGTTTTGATATGCTAATAATTTCTATAGTATCCAATTTTATCCTTTTTCACTTTTTATTGGGGATAAACCTTTTTTCATGGGATTGTAGAGTTATTAAATAAATCTTTGCTTCCTACAAATCTGTGAATACAGTCATTTACCTATACAAATCAAGTTTTTGTAAAAATAATAGTTCTTCTTAGAGGTCTTAAAAAAATAAGTACTTTTGAGATTTTCCGGCAAATCCTTACTTTTTCAAAGGAAGTGAATAAATATAAAAATCACCAAATGACTATAATTTTATTTAACCTGAACTGTGTCTCTTTTTCTTAAAAGTAACATTTTCACTGCACTATTTAATTAAAATTTTCAAATTATTTTTTTTAACAAAATGTTCAAGAAAAAGATTTATTTCGTTACCGAAGAGTTACTTAAATTTAACTTCAATTTCATTTTCCAATATATCAATAATATTTTACTATTATCGTTCTTTTAACGTTTCAACTCGATTCTGTTCATAGACACAATTAATATTTTTAAATATATATATTGTTTAACAATGAAATTTAAAAAGCAGAACTTTTTTCGAACAAAAAGTAAGCATAAATTTTGAATAAAACACTTTTAACTTATAAGTCCATTTATAAAAAAAATGGGTCGATATCATTCATAATTAACATATGAAGAGTTAAATGTTAAGTAAATGCATAAGTACGATGAGTTTTGGAATGCGGAATTCATAAGATGATACAATGTGCCTTACTTCCGTATAAATTTGCACGCTTAACAAAACAAGTGGTAGCGACTGAAAAATATATTTGTCAAACAAATATTTGGTATATTTCAACAGCACAAATTACCTGGCAATTCAATTATTAGTAAATTTTCAAACAAAATTATTGAATAATTAAAAAACAAATAAGTATACATTTCTCTCCTCTCTTTCTCTCTTTCTTCTACGTAAATAAAACGAGTTGCAGTCATCACAAAAGCAAATCGAAAATACTCGAAATGTTGACATTCGAAGATTCAAATTAATCGTCGAAAACATCTCCCCCTTTTTCGCAGTCGGTTCTTCAAGTCGCCTGGCTTTGCAAGCTACTCTCCTTAATGAGACGTCGTCCTCACTTCCGGCCTTCTAATTCATGCTACTTATTTCCCTTTTTTATATCTCCCCGTAACATGTAAGTGAGCTGATTTCTCTTTCGCTTCGGGTTATGACCGGAATGACAACTTGCTCTATTCCTAGAATGTTTTTTCACCACCTACTCAATCAGCTCGGTCCTAATCTTCGCCAGCCAACTTTTTCTACATACTCCGCTAATCCGCTTCTTTCCATTTCTTTTTTTCCCCTCAATAAATTTCACCAATCATTTCTCGCCCAAGCTAAAAACTCTCGTTCCATAACGAAATCACGAAAGATAGCATCCACGTCAAAGTCAACGGAGAGCGCCTAAACCCGCGGCGCTTTCGATAGGCCATGAAAGCGCAAAAAAAAAAGTTAGTTATTTTTCATTAACCCTCTCAGCCGCGACAATCAAAGACAGTGCCGGGGCAAGTTAAGGGCAGCGTCATCACGTAGGCGGAGCTCGGGCGCTCGCGAGCTCGCTCGCGCTTACACACGGGAGGGCCAAAGGGCCCCGCGAGTCGCTGGAATAACTGTACCCTAGCGACTAGCTGCGAGTGCGCGCCTCTGCTACACGGAGAAAAAGCAAAAGAGAGTTTGCACGCCGTGTACCGCATCGTGGAGAAAGGGAGCGAGAGAGAGAGAGAAGAGGAGAGAGAGAGAGCGCGCGAGAGAGAGAAGAAGAGAGAGAGAGAGAGAGAGAGAAAGAATGAGACTTATGTGCAGGAGAGGTGCTCTCTCGCTCGAGGCTCGGGTGCGCTGTCCGCCAGGACGTTGAACCCAGCGCGACTCTCAACCTGGGGATCATCTGCGAGTGCGCTCTCTGTGTGTGCTAGCGAGCACCGAGTCTACTTTCTATAGAGTCCGCCGTTGCATCTAAACCGCAGCTCTGCTCTTTTCGGCATTCTTTTCAATCAATTTGCGATTTGTTTCCGGTAAAATTAGAATTTTGAGGAATTCGCAGGGGCATTTTGCTTCGATTCGGTTAAGACTGACTAACGTATACGGCTTTATGGCTTCCGGTGAAAATTTATTTCCGTTTTTCGAGTTCGCCGAGCGCAAGAGTTTCGATTTTTGTACGCATGACAAATTTAAAAAGAAGAGTTCATATATTTTTTTTTAATGTTACGAACTTTCTAAATTACTTTTATTATTTTACATAAATTCATTACTGAATTTCTGATTTTGATACAATTGTTCGTTATCCAAAATATGAATTGCCTAATCGGATTTTTGTTAATTAAAACTGGAGAAAAACTAAAAAAGACCGTATTTTAAAGTGCATCACTAGAAACATTATTTGAAAATCATTATATTTTCGATGTCTGTATATAAAAAACAAGGGAATTGTTTTAGAGCGAAAAAAAAAATCAGTATTAGTTACTTTTTCTTTAAATTATTTGATAAATATATTAATTTCTTAGATTTATACATTAGTTTTTTATTATTATCAGCCTCTGATGAATCTAAGCTCGATGAATCTAAAAAATATGTTCCACGCTTTTCTTACTAGTGAAAAGTATTTATTTCCGACATTTCTTCGTAGAATGTAAAAAAGACCTAATAATTTTCCTTCGATTAGAATCGTACATAATAAGGTGATTTCAACATTTGCATATTCACGTAAATGTATTTTATTCACTAAAAAATATTTTTTTAAAAATACAGTAATTTATTTTAATTTACTACGATCTTGTATAAATGTTTGTAATCTATATTTAATGCCACATATTGCTCAGACATGATTATTTTTTTGATCGCGAAATACTTTTTTTATGATAAAATTGTAATCTTCATAATGTTTTTTAATACATAGATTCACACGGAAAAAAATGTTTACAAAATATTAAGAGATACAGCTGAAAGACGATAAAATAATTTAAAATACTTTAATGAATTTAATAAGTCTAATACTGTTTGAATCGGGTAAGAGTCAATGATAGTGAAAGTACTAAGCGGCACTCGATCGCTCCCTGGAAAGAAAGATGAAGAAAGATGGAAAAAACAGAGTTGCACGCGGATCGCACTACCACCGATACCGCCAGTGGATGAAAGTTTACGAAACGGAGAAAGCCAATTGATATGATGAGTGAGCATTATAGTTATGGAAGACTTTAGAAGGTTGCAATATGTTACTAATTTCGTGAATTTAGTTACAATTGTTCTTGTTAACTATTGCATTAATAATCTCAAATTTGATTAATAATCTATATTATAAAATACGGATTCTTAGGAGCATATATAAAAGAATAGGGGCTAAAAAGAAGCAGTGTTAAAGGATGAGCTTTAGAAAAATAATAAAGTTTAATTTGAAATTGTAAATATATAATTCGCAAAATTTTCAAATGAGATAATCTAAAAGTGTAGAATATTTATATAGTACAAAATTGCTGGTATAAGTAGATTTTTATAAAATATCAAAAAATAAATCACGAGTGTAGAAGGCAATAACCTAAGTATCTGCAAGATATGTATCAATGTCATTTTTATTACAACCTATGATTTACATATAAAAATAATCGGTATTAATAGCAGTATAGTATTAAAGTAAATTTTGTAAAATAAAATTGAAACATAGTCTATAGTATTTAAGACTAGTTCTAGAAAGTAGTAATCGATCAGAATCAGTTTCTAATGTCACTGAACTTAACTTAATAGGTTATGAAACTCATTTAAAGTTGAAACCAGAAACTCAGAATCTGCAGCTGAAACAAGAGTTTAGACCGCTAATCATACTCTCGATATTCTACTCTCGCTAATCATAGATTACGATATTAGCAACTATAAATTAGAGATCAAATGTACGAGCCAGATATTCTCAATGGTTACAAGTTACTGAAGTCATTTAATCAAAATTATTACCATTAAATCGAATTTTAAAGCTTCATTTTAAAATAGTTTTAAAAGTTCAAAAGTGTATAAAATTTTATTGTATTTGATAAATTGTTCTAATAAACAGTAAAAATTACTAAAATTCAGGATAAATATTTGTACTGGGACTTATTAAATCCGCGATGTAAGGCAGGGTAATTTTCCTGGTACATGTTTACAATTCGCCATTCGTTAAGTAAAAAAATTCATTTTTATTGGTTTCTTTCTTTTCAAGGACTATCAAGAAGTTAACCTTTGCAAAACGTTTTTATAAAAAAAAAAAAAATCAGAATTTTTCCATTAACTTTATATAGCAGTATTTTAACATGAATTTTATTGCATAATATACTCATGGAATGTTTCTTAATATTTCATTTTTTTTTTACTTTATAAAAGCGTAGTTTATTTAATTTTAAAAATAAATATTTTTTCAGAGCCAATACAAGGGAAGTCTAGCGAGAGGCAATACAGATTTTCAGAAAAGAATGTTGTTAGTAGAATGCAAAAGAACTTTGGTCCATTGGCCAAACTGTACCAGTATATGGAGAACAGGACAAGGATAAAGGTAATTAATTTACTGTCATTTATCATCCAACAAAGTATACTTTATTTCTGTTCACTAATTATTAGAACGTGATTTATCGTTTATTCAGTAGTATAATTATATACTTAATTGGCACAGTTTTTATTAAGAATCCCTTTTAAGCCCTTTGAACCACGAGGGTCACTAAGGAGTCAACACTCGTAGCCATGGAAACGCGCCCTTAGCCTCAATCGAAAGAATAGGCGTAGTAACATTTTTGGCGCGTGGGTTATTGCCTGGGGAAGAGAAGAAGGCAAGGTCACTGCCTTCCAGGGTTCATAGACCTTTCTTGCTAAAACTAAGCCAAACCAACGCCTATGTAGCTTTTGCCTAATGCCGTTGTATTTATTTAACTGTTCCTTTGTGATTTTGTTTGGTCAATACTAATTTGTGAACAGTTCAATAGTTTATTACAAGAACCAAAAAAGCGAAAAAAATTTTCTTGGTAATATTCAACCATTAGTTTAATTAATGTTTCTTTTTATTTTTTTTTTTCAATGGAATTCACATAAATGGGGAAAGGTACAAATCAATACGATTCAATTCCTAGCAATCGTTAAAATGCATTACCTTGCAAACTTATATTGCTACTACAAATGAATAGAAGATAAGATTGGAAATGACTAAAGCCATTTTTAGAAGAATAGACCAACATTTTGAACACAAATCATTGATTGACAATATATATTTTAAAATATATATCTTTTATCACTATACAGATATAAAAATTTTATTTTAAATATAATAAAATTTTATCTTTAATAAAAAGTTGTTTACGAAGGTGTATTTTAAGGACAGTTGGTAGTAATTATGCAGAATATTTTATTCAAAGACTTCTGAACTTGAGAGCTTGTGAGTGACTTATAAATTTAATTAATTTAAACGATTATTTAATGCTTTTAAACTTAAAAATTGTTTTGATATCTGCTTCTTTTATTATAAATTTCATTTATAATTAAAAAAAATATATATTTGCAGTAATTTTATAAAATAATAAATTAGAGTAAAATCTGAAGATAATTGTATACTCAAAGTATAATAACATATACATATTTTTTAAAATTATTATTTCAAACGTAAAATATTAATTTTAATTTTTATAGTCGTACTAGTATTTAAATTATTCTTCAAAAAATTAAATAACTTGAGAGCTAAGACGGGCAGCGAGTTAAGATAAATTAAGTTATAGGCATTTTTCTAGTTACCCGAGAAAATTGAGTTACTCAAGTTCATGAAAATAAGCTTATTAAAACTAATTAAATCATTGAAAAAATCTTTGAATAACTTTAGTAATTAAAGATAGTTTTAATTTGAAGTAAATAAAGATTTTTTGGAAAAAAATGAAAGATAAAAACAAATCTTATTGATATGCAATTCATAGAAAAATATAATATTATATAAAATTTATCATCTTAAGAACCTGAACATACTTGTGTTTCTATGGAAGTTGGAGTGGTGCGTTGATCTTTAACAAGGTTATTGCTAGTTTTTAAGTTAATTTATTTCTGTCAATGTTTCGGGAGATTTACTACTCCCCTTTTTAAGACTTTAATAAAAACACAACTTCCATTAAAATACAACTACGAACGACAACTTCAATACATAATCATACTTGTGTTTCACTTAAATTAATCAGTCGATTAATTATAACTAAAATTATATAGCATTATTTTTTTATCTTCATTTATTGAACTACAAGGTCAACCCTTGCGTATGCCTGCAGGATAATAAGAGAAAAAAACGCATTGTCCTCACAAATGTTTAATAGCAATATCTTGACAATAGATTATACGTTAGAACAAACAGAACTATAAAGTTTTCAAAAAACTGAAGGATAAATACTTTAGTATTCATAAATAACAATGAAGCTGTAAAAATGGTCAAGGTTAAAAAAGGCGTGGACGAACGAAAAGCGCCAGTTGAAAAATCGGCGCTCAGCGTGTTTTTCATAATGATAAAAAAATATATATCTAATTAGATCTAACTACGCTGCTTTTCAATCGTGCAATCAGATTATTTCTTTAGCAGCCTCTAAACTGACTCATCAGCCTTCGTCAAATAATTTAAAGCCATTCTTATGCCCTTACCACGATGCATTTCATTTTCGGCCTCCAAATGAATTTTTTCAAGGCTAGCATTAAGAACGCACGTGTGGCCACCGTTTATTTTTCAATGATTAAGAGCTTTTATTTTCTCGATTCTAAATAAATAAATCCCGACATTACGGAATAAAAATCACCGTCCTCAGTGATTCAAAAAAGAATGAAAAAAAAACCACCAAGAACGACAATGACAACGAGCCTGGCGCTCGTAATGACGATATTTCGAAAATTTAATTGAAAATTGGTGAAACGAAGAAAACAAGCATAGGCCGCGATTGCTCGGTAATGTCGGATTTCGCGATGAAGGCAGCACTCGTAAACACACATGGACGCACGCGCAGACTTGCATACATGAGCGGCAAAAGACATTGACGGGGGCCTTGCCGCGCTCGCCGCGACGGCAAATGCACTTCCGCGTATCAGCGCTCGCTCGCTAGCTAGCTAGCTCGCTCGCTCGCGCTATCTCGTGCCTACGTAACGACTATTCTCAACGCAACTGATTCAATTGCTCTTTTATTGATATTCTCTGATACCGAGCTGCAATAATACTTGCGCGCGGATGAAAGACCTTGCGGGCCCTCGCTAGCTCGCTAAATTCATTAAGATATGGTCCGGACGTTATTACGAGCTTATTATTGTTTTTTAGTCGATGGAAAAGCTTTTACACGTTTTTTCTTTTCGCCTTTGTTGCAGGTTTACACGAGGAACGCAACTGGAATCAGAGGAACTGTCGAGGCGTACCTGGCTGCTTTTGACAGGCATTGGAACCTGGCGTTGGAGGATTGCCTTGAGCTTTGGAGTAGGAAGATCAAAAGGAAAGCACCGGCTTTGGGTAAAAATTTTGACAGCTTTTTCTCTCAACTCGAAATAAATTGTAATAGGAAATTGGATGTTTGTTCAGCAACAAGCCAATGGGCAAACTTGACTGATAAATTATTCGAGCTATTTTTAACCTTTTAAAATTTATTTCTGTCTTTTTTTAACGTCGCGGTGCCGTGTGCATTGCAGAAAAGTAAAGTAAAGCAAAATGTTTTGCCAAAAGCCAAGAAAAGCAGATGAAAAAGTTCTGTGACTAGTAGACAAACGATGCGATTTATTTGTGAGCCAAAAGAAGTCAAAAACTAAAAATTAGAAATCGCTTATACGATCAAAATAGTCATAGAGACTTTAGAAAAAAATGGAGTGCTTTAATATTTTATTCACATTTTTTTGAAATATAACGAATAGAATAGAATTATATGATGTTATTTAATCTGTTTTCAAGGCAAAAGTATTGAATATCGTAAATAAGTATCTAAATTTTTACGTTAAAATAGTAATTTAAAATTTGTATTTGAGTAAAAAACAAAGGTAATGAAGTAAAGAAAAATAAAATGAGATGCAAAAATAATGAAACAGGGAAATGTGAAAAATGAAATACGAGATAGACTGTCAAATCAGAGAGGGTCGAGATAAAAAGTAAAAGAAAGAGGAATAGAGAAGAGGGAAAGTGCGAGAGAGAGAGAGAGAGAGAGAGAGAGAGAGAAAGGGAGAGAAAGGGAGAGAACAATACAAATGACAAAAAAATGTATGATTGATGAATTTTATTGTTATCTTACAAAATACGAATTTCTTTCAATTCTATAGTGCTTCAAAATCGATTTATAAGTTATTAGTTTTAAATCTAAAGACGGTAGCTTTATGTTGACTAATAGAAATTATTTTCAAAAGTATAAAATGTAATCCTACATTCTAGATACAGTTATAACGTATTAATTGTTTAAAATTTTATTATACTGATTTTTAAAATTTGAAAAATGTATAGTTGTTTATGAATGTGGAATTTAATTCACAAGTTATGTATGATAGTTTTAATTTTTACAAATAGATGTCATAGTTAAATATCTTAATCACATGTTTTATAATATTTGGTCGTAATTTTCAAACATTTTACAAAGTTTATATTTAAAAAAATATCAAGGTATTTTAATTTTTCAAGTATATTCTATGTTCCATATTTTACAATCGTGTGATTTATTGTTTAGTTACAAAAATCTCTTCTAATTCGCAATTTCTATCATATTACTAAGCATGATTTTGAGAAAGACTAATAGAATTGCTGAGAAAAGCTTCTATCATATTCTTTATAGAGATAATACAGGGAAAAAAAATTTCGATAAAAATTACATTGTACATATTTGAATCAGCAGAGATCTATTGAATTCCTTCAAACTGAATAGTGATAAAAACAAAGCAGCGATGGGGATTTAAAAAATTACAAGGCCTGACCTTGGCTGATATATTATACCTATACGCTCCACTTGAAAACGATGTCGCCGAAACAAAGCCGTATATTTCGTTCGTTTTTCTACTCCTTCTCTGCACTTGCTCCCATTAAAATGGTGCGATAAGCGATTGCTTTGTAAAAAAAAACTAGGACTAAATGTACTAATGCGTTTGTACAAATGCGTTCTCGCTGTGTCGCTGATCTCTGCATATATAACGCAGCCGTTATAATAGATGAAGTAAGACATCTATTACATAATTTACAAGAATGTGTCTTAAAAATTTACAAGAAATTTCTAAATTATCTTTTGAATTCGTGATTTTTATTTTTTTATTTAACAAACTAATTCTGTACTTTTTGAATCAGTTTCCTAAATATAATATTTTTTTACTTATATTTATATATTTTATTAAGTTTAGCTGCAAGTTAAATTACATAGTTAGATTTTTTAATGAAAAAATATCATTAAAGACCTCATATGCAGATTTCACAATTTTTTTTATGTAAAAAGGAATTGCTTCTGAAATATTTTCTCACTTTTTAAATAATTCTAGAATTTTCAAAGTAAATGTATGAAAGTTACAGAAATATAAAAAAAATGTATCTTTGCTTATCTTAATTGTTATACGTAGCTTTTACGACCGATAAGCATTATTAACTAAAACTCTTAAAAGCAAGGAACATTCTCTTGATTGATGAATTGAACTCTGTGTATTTTGAGAAATGAAAGAGAGTGACAGTGAGAGCGAGAGAGAGAGAGAGAGAGAGAGAGAGAGAGAGAGAGAGCGAGAGAAAGAGAGTAAGAGAAAAAGGAAAGACAAAGATAAAGAGAAAAAAGATGAAATCAGATTTATAATAATTTTTACAAATATAGTTTTTCAAAAAGTAATTCAAATCTTTTTTTAAGAAGAATTAATTATAAACAAATTTTTTACTATTTAAAAACGGAGAAAGTTATTATTTACTTGCTTTCTATTGTTTGCAAATGAAGAAAAGAGATGATAATTTTGAAATATTCTTAATTTTAAAAGTTTTCCCATTTTTTCTACATTAAGTTACACTAAGTTTGAAAATACAAAAAGTTAAGAAGTTTTGCCAATTGATAATAAACTATATTAGAAAAGTTAGGCAATTCAAGGACATTCAACATCTTCTTAATGATGAAAGCTCAAAATGAAACTATCCGAACTTGAATTGTTCTTTAAGTAAAAAACAATGCAGAATAGTAAAAAGTAAAAATAAAAAAATAATTAATAATATTAATAATAGAAGGACTCAAAGATGAAACACCTCATCTGGGCAGCAAGAGAAAGGAAAATGAAATAATACCAAAATCGGGTGAGCGCCGAAACTGAAAGCATCGCGGAAGGTGTTTGGGGGTTCCCCCAACTGCTCAGGGAGCAAGGACCGGCCTTGACTACCTAGTAGCGCTACGTTCGATATAAGGTCCACGTGCCCTCGCCTCCGATCATTTTTGAATCTTTCTCGAATGCGGGCATATTCGCATAAAGAAAGTCCGAGGGAAAGATTTTTTTACTTGCAATCTTGAATATTAATATAATAAACAACGATTAAAAGTGTTTCCTGCAAAAAGCTGGGATTAAATCTAAATTAGCACTTTTGACACTTTGGTTCTTAGATTTTGTATTTTTTGACAACATTTTTCAAAAAGTGTTAACTTTATTGTATTAAATTATTCGTCAAATTAATAGATAATAATAACGGAAATCTTAAAAAAATTAATGACAAATTATAAAAAACATGAACAAAAATTAAGGCATTTCCAAAAAATTAAAATTTTTTTATATCAGTTGATTTTTTTCTTAAATATTAATTTTTAATAATAATGTGTAAGTAAGGACTTAATTATTTATCAACCACGAATGGTAAAGTTTCAAACGAATATAATTAATTATTTAAATGTAATTGAATGTGATATATTCCTACAATTGCTAATGAGACCGAATATCATTAATTACTTAAATATTTGTCAGTATCACTGATGTTGATTAAAAATACATTAAAGAACGAAAAAGAACTCCGAGAAGAAACCATGATCAGGCTATAAAAGACTGACATAAGACCTAATAAGACTACTACTACGCCAAAAATACCCCTTGATCAAATGCCTATTTGGGATAACAAAATTTACAAAAAAAAAAGCTTCTAATGCAAATCATGTTGAAAGATTTTCATTTCCAAACTCGGTACATATCTGTATCTGATACTGCTCCTCGGTTCTCTCTATCTATCTGTTTCTCGCTCTCCTCCTCACTTTGCTCTTCATGCCTTTTCGTCCGTCTCTTTTTCTCTCGCTCTCTGAATATATCCGTGCTAGTGACGTAATATCTGAGGGGGGTGGAAAGGTCGTTGATACGAAGAGCTTAATGTAAGTGGCACTGGCTTGGTGATGCCAACCACCGACCTTGAAGAATAACGCGTCTATCGATTGCCGGGAGCGCACGTGTAGCTTTTCCCTCCTCCTTCTTTTTTTCTCCCTCTTTTCCGAGCTTTTTTGGACTTGGACTCGACCCTTCTCGAGATCCCCATGCTTCTCTCCTGCACACGATTTTTTTCGTCTCCCTCAACAGAACATTAGTCGAGATTTCGCGGGAGGTCGTTGACCTCTCATTCTTTTCGTTGTTTCATGTACATCAACGCCTACGAATATTTTCGTCGTATAATGTCTTTTTGTACTTAAAAAAAAAGTCTTTTAAATATAGGAAAACTCCCCTTATCAATTGGGGGTCAATACCCTCGGTTTCTGTCATTACATCGAATTTTCTATAAATGTCTAAGCGAGATTTGTTTTTATACTGATTAAATTTTTTTAGTATACATTATACATGCGTAAAATTGGAAATATAGCTACAAGACTTGTTGACTTATGATCTATAAATAAACATTTTATGCAATAAGAACACTTCACTTAATTTGTACAATATAGTCACGCAAGAAAACATTCACTACTCTTTATTTTCTGCGACTTGTGGCTCGGTTGATAAAAGCACACATATCTTATTATTAGACTACTAGTACGCAGTTATCCCCAAGGGCGTAAATTGAATTCTTGCCAATCCGAGATATTGAACAAGATGGTTTTTCCGTGTTTTCTGTTGCAAAAACGAAGTAATACCAGTGCAATGATTTACCAAAAATGCAAGATTATTTTTCGCATGCTTATAAAAAAATTAACATGTAGAAAGTTAAAGCTCAGAATATTTTTTAAGTAACGGATTTTTAGATGTTTATTCTGTAATCTTCAGCTAAAATTTGTTTAAGCTCAACAAAAATATTATTTTAATGAGATTATTTTTAAAACAACGAACTTATTTTAACAATAATAATTTTCTTTTTGAGCTTTTTTGCAACCACTTTTAATTATTTCAAGCTAAAATTATAAATATGATGAAGCAGGTAATTTTTTTACCAGATGCTATTTAATAATTTGCAAAATTAAAAACACTTTAAAAAGATTCTATGTGTGGAGTTAAAAAAAGGTTAATAAAGAAATAATTTTAATCAATATAATTTAGACTAAATTCGTCAAAAAATAATGTACAAATACTGATACAAATTTTGTAAGCATATTGTGAAAATAATAATCTAATCAGATCAAAATTTAAATCTCTCAATTCATTCGTCAACATCTTTATTGGACAAAAACAAGGCATAGAATAACTCAAGATACATTCATTTGCTCATTTGCGCAAAAATAGAATCTTATGTCAAAAATTTTATAAGTTGCAGTTTATTTTTATAACTTGTAGGTAAAAATAAAATCTAGGAAGTTCTCTGATCAATCCTCGCGCTCTCTGGGAATAAAACAAATTATTTAAGTTTTTTTTTACAGTATTTGAAAAAGTTTTGATAAGTTAGATAAACAATTTATTTCGGAGATTGCTATAGATGCATGATACTATTGAAAATTTATGTCATAAAATAAAAATAAATATTTAATTTTTTTTTATATAGGTGTACCAACTAATCAAGGGTGTATTAGTCAAAATACTGATACTAAGGTGATCGTGAAAAGAAAAAACGGGACACTGGAAACCCTAGAGAGACACGTGCCACAATTACTGGTACGAGGGGAACAGGTTGCTCTGATTGTCAAAATCGATTTATAAAAATAGAAAGGTCGTTGACCTTAAATGTATATGTATACAATTCATCTGTAATTTAGCTGTATTCAGCTGATGTATTTTTATTTTTATATAATTGTATAATATATTTTAGAATAGTGATAAGAAGTGTGCAAGTAAGAATTGTTAAAAAAATCAAGAAAATTGAAATTGTAATTATTAAGAATCATGTTTTCTATCAATTTTTTTATTAAATAAAATTTTAATAGAATATAATTTTTGTAGTCTAATTATATTATATTATACATATTGATTGGTATTACTACGAAAAATAACAAAATATTTAAACAATTACAATATTTAAAAATTTTATATAAAAGCTTATTTAGTTACGTATAAATATGATTTAAGTTCAATACCCTTAGAAAAATCGTAAATATTCAATTAAGTACAAAACAGAGGTAAGGTAAAGTCATTGCACTTTTCACACTTTTCTTTTGCTTAACGCAAAAGTGCATCGAATCGTTTGGTGAAAGTAGCAGCAGCAGCAGCAGTAGCAAAAGCATTAGAGAAAGAAGGGGACAGTCGGAGCCGCTACATGGGTCCTCTCACTTTCGCTTGGGCTTTGGAGAAAGTTCGCTCTTCGCTTCTTTTACTCTACACTTAGTATGCCTCTCTCAATACTCAAAGCATGAGGGTTAATGCACTCGAGTAATCATAACCTTACGTTCTTTCTTACGAACTTTCAGCCATTCGTAAAGTGACGTTCTAGTAATAATTGCACGATCTATGAGCTTAAAACAAGACTAATTTTTCACTTCGCCCCGTTACGTAATGCTCTTTACTAACTTTTACTATTCGGCTTAATCTTATTATCTTTCATGCTACTACTTGTAATATTATTATCTACTATAGCTTGCAAAATGTTACAGACAAAGAGGTTTAATAGAGATTCTATTTTAACGTTGAAATGTTTGCCTTTTATCTCAACATTAACAAAATGTTTTAACAATTTTTATTTAAAATATTGCAAATTTGTTCTGAAATGTACTTTAATATCTTCTAATTTTTTAAAAACCTTCAGTTATTTATACTTAAACTTATTATTAATTGAAATGTTAAATACGATTTATTAAGTTAAAAATTATGAATAATTTATATACAGCATTTTTAGTGCTTTACGAGAAATACATGTTTAGTCTTTCAAAGTTATAATACATTGCTACGTGATAAAAAAACGTGACCTTCAGAAAATTTTTTCATAGTCTAAATTATAGATTAGCTAGGTTTAGTCTCTAATACGAGACACATATAGTTTTTGTGCAATGATACTTTATTCAATTAGTTTTGCTCTCAGGATATTTCATGTGTACTCGAAATGTTAACAAGTAAGGATATCTAGCTATATAATGTTTTCTTATTATCACTATTCTGCGTTTTTACATAAAAAAATGCGTATAGAAAAACTCTAGGTGAGCATGGTCATTGTCATCTTAAAGCTACATTCAGAAATTATATTTTTTAGTATTTATGTTAAGCATGCTTTATGATCCAACACCATACTTATTGATATTTTCTAAAATATAGAGATAATCTAGTCAATTTTTTTAACAATTTGCGAAAGTTCGTATGTACAGTACATGATAGGGCTTACTTGTGGCATAAAGTGAAGGGACTTTCATGATTTATACGTACTATTGCAGTTGTGAAGCGCAAAGCATTGAAAATAAGCATCAAACGTCCCTGACAAGATAGTTACGTTGTGTACGAGTTTGCCGCGAAAATAGTATTTTAATTAACTTGTGATTTGCACTTCCTTAGTTTCTAGAGTCTATGCTCGCTTAGCCTATTGTATCTAGAATGCAATACGATAATACATCAAGCTGACGCTGCAGTTCAATAATTTTAATATTAATAAGAAAAGATGATTATTTGAGAAGTATTATTGTTTTAAAATTAGTTGAATTAAAAATTTTGAATGTTGTAAAAAACTAATTATTTATTATCTTTTGAAAATAATCCAAAAAATATATTCGATTTGATATTTTGATAAAATCTTATTAAATAGAATAAATAGAAATTTGAAGACATACAAGATTTCAGAAGTGCATTTTTTGTATTTTTATTTAGAAAACAAATTTACTGTTAAATAAAGCTTTTTTATGTAAAGTCATTAGAAAATAAAATACATCTCTTTAAAGATATATTGTTTGTTGGAAGAAGACTAACCAAGTCTGAACGTGCGTCAAAAAAAGAATAAATAAAAAAAAGAAGGCAGGTGCGACTTTGAAGTCTCTTTTCCTATGTCTATCTCACTCTTCATTCATTGGCTGCTCTCGCACTTTTCTTATGCCTGTTCACCTCGCTGAGAGCGTGCTGCTTCCATAAAATACCAACAGTAATAAGCTTGACTCATGTGGGACCTTCAAAACAAATAAGAACCTTGATTCAAGCCCCGGGCAAGGCACTTCCCCCATTTTCTTCTAAACAATCTATAAAATTTAGATTATTTCGATTTTATAATTTTGAAAAATTAAAAATTTGTTTATTTTGTTTAATTATTTTACGATTTTACAATTATTTAATTCAATAAAGTAAAGGCTTTGTAAAAGGAGTAACGTACAAATGCACCTTGTGTCATTTTTTTGCATTTTTATTTTGACAGATATTTACAAAACGACTGATGCAAAAGATTTTTTCTAGTAACTAATATAGTACTATGACTATTCTAACGTATTTTCTGCGTACAATAACTTACTGTCTATCTATATCTATCTATCCGTACGCTGTATTTTCCGGTACAAAATTTACATGAAGTTCTTGCAACAATTTCTAAATATGCGATATATAATATTTTATATAAAAACTAACTCATTAAAAAACGATAAATTCAAAAAAAAATTAAATTTTTTAAAATTTAATTTTATAAAAATGTATATTTTATAAATTTGTAATAAATTTCTATGTTTAATACACATATGGGATTTTTAAAAAGTTCAACAGGGTTTTGAAAAATATATTTTCCTTTTTAAATTTTTACTTGTAGCCTTCAATTAATTATTAAATTAAATCTTGAATTTTTTATTTAATTTTTGACTTATCAGTCATTGAGACTTTTGGCAATTATAATAAGATTAATAAATAAATATTAAGATACATAATTTAATAATCTTTTGAGTAAAATATTAGTTTTTTTTTTCATTTTACGTATGCGTTAAATTCTTAATAAAATCTAAATCGTTAAAGATCAAAAAAAAAAAACTTTTTACTCCTACAGTTGTTTGTCTTTTTGTTTTGACTTTTTATGATATTGATTCTTTATTAAATATTACTATATTTTTCTAACTATTATATATTGGAAAATTTTATAAGTCAAACAATAAAGCAACAAAAAATATATTAAAGATTTTGAAATTTTTAAAATTACTCTGTAGTATTAGTAGATTACTCCGCGTAGACATTAATGAAATTAAAATTTCTACAAACACAGATTTTCGACATAGATTTTCCTAAATTTTATTAATCCATTTTTTTTTTACTTTAAAAGGTAACGTTAAAAACGTAATATAGTATACAATATTTTTATGATAAGAATTTCATACGGTTTATTTCTAGGAAATTTAGAATATGACAAATAATTTAAAAATGTGTATTATATTTATTTTTATTTGAATATTTTGTCCAAAATTTAAATGAAAAATGGATACTCGATTAGATTGCGCAAGATTACTTTCGAGGTTACTTTAGCGTTTTCTTCCTACTTTGGATATATATAGTATTACTGCCATGTACCAAAGTTAAGGTCTTCATGCTTGTTTAGACGCATAAAACCATACGCAGCAGACCGTACAAATTTTCAATGTCAGAAAATACTTTATAAGGTAATTAATTTTAATGTAATGATAGATTTTCTCGTAAACATTTTCCATAGAACTAATGTTTTTTTGGGCAGTTATAACATCGAGAAATAAAAATAAGAAATAAATTTTTATCAAAAGTGAACACAATTATTATAAAAAAAGGAAACAAAGTAAAATAAAGTGTGATCAAATATTTTAATTTGAGAAAACAGAAAATTTTTTGCCAAACAAGTAAATAAAAATTAAAAACGTGAAGCTTTACTTTGTATGCAATTAATTTTGCTACACGTCAATCCTTGATCAAAGACAATAAGCTAGTCCATGACCGGATTTTTTAAGAGCGATAATTTTTTTTCTCTATATTATTCATAGCCCTTTTCAACTTAAAAGCGTTAATTGAACCCTTTTTACCTTACTTAGAGAATGATGCCCCAAAAGGACTTCTTACAGAGATGCATCAAGGCCAAAAAAAATATTCCTTTAAACTACTACAATAACAAAAAACTTCTTAAAAATAACATTTTCGAGGACTACCAGCAAAAAATGAAGCTGACCTCCAAAGACACTTCACGCTGGTTTTAAATTTGATCTTTATAATACTAACTTTCAATATTTTGCGATAAAAATTAAAATTAAAATCTGTAGTAATAATCAATATATTAATTCGCTTAACTTATATTATTTTATTATTACATTCTACTTACGTTTATCTCAATTTAAATCTTGTTAATGTCACCCTATTGCTTTACAACGATTAACAATTAAAGTTTACTATTTCAAAAGTGTCATATAATCAAACTTTGAAAAATTAACATTTTAAACTAAGTCTCATCCTTCATGATTTTTTAAACTAAAAGCTCTTTCTTACTATGATATTAGGTGCTATTTTCGTGCTAGCTGCGAATTGCCAAAATAGCACCTTCCTAAAACCAAAATGAAATGGCGCTTTCTCGAAGTCAGATACGAAAAGCACCAAATCTCACTCGAACTTTAAATTATCCAAGTAAATGTTTAAAATTCAAAGAACTAAAGTACTTTTTAAAATTAATAATAAATAATAAATAAAAAATACGTTATAGTAATCAACACATTTTAATTTTCTAATTTAGTTCAAGCTTCGATATATACAATCTAGATATTTCTATTGTATATATTGTAATCGCTTAAATATTTTGTATTTGCTCTTAATGAATACCTGTTAAGAAGGCCATATAGATATTTGGTTGGTTATTGCGTTATGATTTAGCATACGTTGTTCGAGAAAGGACTTTTTAAGGTCATTTGCTTTTACTACGCGTTCGCTCAACTCAAGGACCTATTTTTGCACAAAAATAAACTATTTATCCGATTTCAGTTTTCAAGGCAGGAAGAAAGAGAGAGAAAGAAAGAGAATGAGATAAAAAAAAGGAAAGCCTATTTCCTCCTATATTAGCGACCGTAAATCAAATATGTGTATATGTATATATGTATTCACCTATGTGCGCTTGCGTGCAGATGGATGTATACGCACCACTTACAGACGCAGGCAGACATACATGTACAAAAAAATATTTTTATAAAAATATGTGCCATACTTTAAATAATAGATCAACTTGTTTTTTATTTATAAACAAACTAAAATAATCCTAGTCATAAATAGAAAGGCCTTAGAAAAAAGCATAAGCAGCGAAGGGGTGATTAGCTTCCGTTTAAAGTGCGAAATGGCTTTATTATATTTTTTTCATTCAAAGAGCGGCGTTACACCGTCGCAATACTAAATAATAAAGATTGGATGGTTTTGGCCCTCAGTCCCGTGAGCGTGCGAAGGCCGCCGCCACGTAACTGCCAGCAGTGTTCGGCAAGCAAAAGAGAAAAAGAAAATCTTGTGAACGCATTAGCGAGCGAGAAGGCGCACTCGAAGCAAGAGAACAAGAGGACGAGAGGACGAGACGAGAGCAGAAAAGAGAAAGGAGAGAGCAGAAATCAAGGACCTGGTCTGTGTGTGTGTGTATCCCGGCGCTGTGCGAACTCGGAGATGAATGCCGATACGGATCCCAGATATAACCACTAAATATAGCTACGCAGTCTTGAAAATTCAAGGCTCATACTTTTACGCGCGATCAAATTGTGTATTTACCTTTCTTTTGCTACTTATTGGCAAAAGTGAGGGAGAGCCAGTTTCGGATGGTTTAGATGCGACGAAAAAAGGCGATAGATATTGAGAGAGCGAGGGAGCAAACTAGAAGGATTTTCATATGTGAAGGCTGGCTTAAGCCAAAAATACTTAAATAGTATACGTATATACTTGCATGTTATTTCTACCGCGTATGCCTCTGCGCTCAAGATAGCTACATTAATAATACATCCGCATTATTGAGGTCTTTTTCCCCTCTTGTCTCGTCATCTGCTTTTTTCTCATTTTCTTTTAACTCTCCCCAACTTATCGCCTCGTTACTTCTTGTGCTTTCAAAAAAGAATCAATATTTTGAAAAATAATGTCTACGTTGCTAAAAGCGCTCAAAAACGTGGAATTGAACGGTTAGTAGTATACTACTCATCGCAGTTCACGAGCATATAAGCTCTCACGTGGCACTCAAGGACAAGGTCGAACGAGGCCGCGATTGCAAAACAGCCAAATCTTCTCCGATTCATTTGCCGACGGGGACAGAGAAAATTAAACAGCTTTGCATTACTTCTGCAAATTTATACTCTTTACTGACTAATTTCTTTAAGTAAGTTGTCCTGTCAAACTGCTCAATTTTCTATTAGAGTCCAAGGTGATTCTTAAAGTGTGATTTTATTTGGAACGTTCTGCACACAATTTTAAGTATTTTTAAAAAATTTAAATTTTTATATTAGTTGGGGATTTAAAAATAAAGAACTGCACCCGCATTCCACGTGAATAAATTTAGTTTTTAATTTAAAAAACTAAGCTTTAAATTAAAATATATTGATTCTTTGCATCGTTACGTAGGATAAACTTTTATTTAACAGATAATGTAAAATAGTTTATGTTAAAGTTTTGAATAGAGGTAAATCTAAAGTTTTAAAAGTACGTTCTGAAGTTTAATTATATCAACAATTATTTTTATAATAAAAATTGTAAGCATATCACACTTTAAATATCACATAAAAAATAGTGTTTCGAATTTACTTTTGTTACCTCGGAGCTTTAATGGTGTTTATGTTGGTGAAAATAAGTAAAAAAGAATTTGTTTGTGATTTGAAAATTTTTAGATCTATATAATAAGAAGCATTATGTAAAATATAATTATAGAATTTTATAATCATATTTAATTACATAAACTGCACAATTACTTCACGTGAAAATTGTATGTATTTTTATACAAGTCTAATCAATTATACAAAATTCCTCACGCACGAAATGTTAAAAAAATTAAAAAATACATGTGTTAATCTTATCTTTTTATCTTTTCATCTCTTAAACTTAAGATGAAATATTTTTTTGAATTTGAAAATTAAATGGACAAAAAAATTCCCTAATGTGCAAGTCATCAGTAAGTTTTATAATAGATTTAAAAAATAACATCTAATTCCTTTTGTAAGTACTAAATTAAAGATCCATTTTAAAAATAGCATATAAATTACATTGTTTTTATAATTTTATTAAATTTAATATTAGTGTTTTAAGTTTTATAAAAATTACAAAAAATAATAGTTATGAGAAATGATTTTTTTTAATATATATTAACTACGTTTTACCATTCAAATGTATTTTATTAAATTAAATTATTATATTATTTTAAAGGTATTAAAATAAAAATTAAAATAAGTCAACAGGTTTATTTTAAAAGCAAGTACATTAAGGAAAAAGTTTTGTGTGCTTAAATCATTAAATTTTGTCATGTTTAATTATCATTGAAAGGATTAAAACGGATATTTAATTAATTAAAGGTACATGCATTGTAGTTTTTTGTGACTTTAACCATGTTCTTCCACGTGAAAAATTCTGAAATAATTTGTGAAAACCTGTGTTTTATTTTTTGAAATAACTATATCAACGGTACAGCGGTGGTGTAAAAGTAGCTATTTTCCGTACTAGTGTAAAAAAGTGATTTTATTCTCACCTTAACAATAATGGCCAATCTTTTGCTCAGAATTACGTGCATAAAGCTATGAATTATTCCCTGATAAACTTAATCAGAAATAGAAAGTAATTTTATTTCACTTAAAAGATGAAGTATTTTTTCTCCCTTCTAGCAGGAAAATATTGAATTTTCGGAAAAACTAATAATATTATTCAAAAATATATAATATTACATACAAATTAATTGGATATATAAATCAAATAATTTATCAAAGTTAAGGCGGAAATAAAGATTTATATGCATTTTCTTAATGTAGTCGATTATTCTTTCCTTAGGTACTTTCAGCTCTTAATTTGCAGGGGTAGTAAACTCATTTTTAGACAAGAGGTAACTTTATTTCACTAGAGCATAATATAGTATTAGTCTTGTGAGGACGTTTGCATTTGAGTAAAATAAGGGTGGAAAATCCACATTACGTTTAAATCACTGTTTAACTCGCGTAGCGGTAAACAATAATGTTTGCCACGACCTGTACGAAACTAGATTCATGATACGTTTTTTATGCAAGTATGTACAAATATGAGGTTTTCGCACACAAAATCAAAAGAGTTGATTTCGACACTAATGCAAGATTTTGTAGATAGTGCGCAAAAAGTAAACTTTAAAGTGGGTATTAGTTAAGATGCTATATACATTATTTGTATATAATGTAATAACTTTAAAATTAGATTGAAATAAATAAAAGTAAATTTAAGTTGATTATAAAAAAAGTGATTTATAGATTTAAAAATTTTTTCATTCCTGCAAAAGTAAAGAGGGTTATAGCTTCCTTTATGTATATACATACGTACTATCTCAATGGATTGTTTATATTTTATTAATAAATACCTTATCTCGATCTTTATTTTGCACGTAGTATATTATCAAATAAGTTTCGAACAGCGGTGTGTAAAATTGTATTTTGCGCACTTGTTACTTAATGTACTGTTATAATTATTAGTTAGAGTGCAAATATTTACTTTGTCTCAAATGAATCGATCGTTCCAATGGCTATATTAGAAAATTGTTGATAAACGGTACATAAAAAGTAAGTAAAAGTAATATGTTAGAAAAAAGCTAATAATTCGTATCCTTTGTGCGGCTTCGATTAGAATCTAGAGTCTTGTGCGTAGCACCCTTAGTACATTATTATTATGTAATAATATTTTGAAATATACATATATGATGTTTGCATTTTCTTGGGCTTAAAAACGAGTGATAAAATAAATGTCAGCGACGAAATTCGACTATTGTCTATTGACTTGCACATGGTTTTTGAGTTATAATCATTCTATTTTTTAATTAATACATGCGTTACAGAAAATTTGGTTTGCATTTTTGTGATCTCTTATGGTTACAGTACTCCCTTTTAGCTTGCAATACACTTACCTCAAGCTTGTGCTCACTCATCTAAAACTCATACTACTCATAGCTGGGTTTTACTTTCGGGCAGAAAATGTCCACCTCCCTTTTATATACAATGACTATGTAAACAGTGTTAAATTAAAATTAAAAATTAAATTATTTTTTTTTAATTCAAAATATTGCACGAATTTAGTTATTATAATTACGTATACTCCAATAATTAAGCTGTATAATTAAAATTTCTATTTTGATTATCGGGATGTAAAACTCCTTTAGTTCAATGTGGTTTACTGATTCGAGAAAATTCTTAAATGTTACATAAACGATGTACTGATATAAATCTAAGTATATATGTACCTTCATATACTAAAAATTAAAAAGTTACAAAATAAGCTTATTTATAATAATATTACGTCCCTAGAAGAAAATTAACCACCATTTGGCGGATTATGGTTGATTGTGCCCAGAAATTTTTTAAAATAAAATTCCAATAAGCTTTTTCAAATATCGACTTATTCAAACGACAAAGACTCGTCGAAGCTAGGTAATATTACGTATATCACTGTATCATGTGAATAATATAATAATATATTGCGTAAATAATTTAATTCATATGTCAGCAGTCTCAATAATGAATATTACAAACTCCTTATAATGATTATCTATTTATATAAGTTCAGAGGAAATATTTATATTAAATATGTTTATATATTTTATCTTCTTCAAATCTTAAATATTTCAAAAATATTAAAATTAAATCTTGTAGAATAGAAAAAATATTTTAGTATATTTAAGTTACTATTTCTTTATATAGAAAGAAATTTAATAATTGCCGCGATGAAAAAAATTTTCATAAAAATTGTAATAAAATATTTTTAGTTTAAAATAAAACGTTTTTTAGTTTATAATTTTTTTTTAAATCTGTATTTTTTAATAATTTAAATTAAAATTTCTATTTTTTTCTTATAGATTATTTATCGCTTACAAATCTATAGAGGTGTATCAGAATTTTCATTTTTTTAATAGAAATATCTTAATGTATTAATGCATTGGCAATTAATTCTCTTTATTATTTAGCCATTTATAAATGATATATTAGATGTTGTAAGATGAAAGGGTTTGATACATTTTTAACAAATTATCAACTTATCACGTTTGTATAACTTTCACATGGTTGTTTATGTTACGCATTATATTATAAAAAAGCAATTTTTTAAAAAGAATAAGGGTATGATTTAAAATTTTTTTGACTAAATTAATTTTGTTATTATGTTATTATCTTATTTTATTTGTAATGAAAATGGTTGAGTAAGACATACTTATTATTTAAATTTTGTAACATAAACAGTGTGTTATAGAAAATAATTTTTTAATATATTTAAATAAACATTTAATTTTATTCGTTGATATTTAAACAGGAATAAAAAGAACCTTGATTAATTTAATAATTATTTAATAAATTTGTAAACATTTTATTAAAAGAAAAAATTTTAATTGAAGAAATCAAATTGTTAATATATTGCACAGCAGCTGCAATCCGTTTTTAAAACACGTTGTCAACAGTGGAACTCAAAAGTACATCATTTGTGTAATCAAAATTATCTTTTGAAATTATACAAGGTATGTATAGTTTTTCAATTAAATACATTTTTTGGTTAAAGTATTCATTACTCAACTGCATTAAGAATTTGTAACAATTTTTTAATTTACTTAAAAATAAAAAAAACATATAGATGGTGTACATTTATTATTTTACACATAACAACTTGTATATGTATTTTTATTTGTGTACATTTTAATCATCCCATGCGAAATACAAAATTTTCAATTCTATTCCTGTTATAAGATATTGAACCCTATCAGCCTTCAATTAATGGGAAGTATACTTTTGTGTATTCACGGGCCATTACGCGAAAAGTTCGCCTGCGCGAAATCTAGACAAATATGTGCGAAAAATTCCCCATTAATCGTTCCTAAGATGTAATTTTTGTTTTAGTAAAGCTTGCTATAGGAAGCGGAAGCTGGTTTGTATGAAGCTCACTACGTGAAAGGTTACCGGTGAGAGGTTTTGCGTTCATGCATTTTTCCGGATAATTTTTCTTTAGAGTGTTCCAATTTTCTTAACTTTTCACGTTTTTATCTTTGTAAATTTCATAAATTAGTAGACGTGATTAAAACATTAAGACATGCTTAAATAAATTTTCACAAACGATTGTTTACGCTTGATTATTTCTAGTTAGTTAAAGTGGAAGAAGCAGAACATTTAAAATATAATTGGATTACTAAAGAGTTATTAACTCAATATATTTTGCGGTAATACATGTGAGTCTATTGCGCACGCCTTTTTTTCCATGTAAAAAGCTTTAATTAAAGAATGTATTATAATCACTTTAAATACAAAAAGATTTTGAAAATTTCTCTGATTAATTAGTTATTATTACTATTAGTATTGCTACAAGTAAAAATATAGTAACAATTTTATGTATATACCTACACACGCAAACGGGTGCGCATGCGCACATACTATTAGACCGATTTTCTTTTCAAAGCTCAACCAATTCTGAAGCCGATTAAATAGTTAATCTCAAATGGATTCAGCCTTCTAAATAAAAACACTCTGAAGTTTCTAAAATTTGCAACCGATCAAAAACGTCGAACTATCTTTTCACCCACAGTTACACTGATCATCAAAACCATCGATCATCACACAAATGCAAACTGAAATCACACCAAAATCTCCATCCCACCAAACCATCGAAAACAAAACAAAGAAAAAAAAAATCAGCCAACGAGCTTAACTCCTATCCGCGCGCTTCCACCTTCAAGCTCGAAAAAAACCTCGAGCAGCGCTGAACAATTCAGGGTTAAGGATTAACGATTAATTAGTCGACTATTACCTCTGGCCGGCAAGGCCGCTTAGCTATCCTATATCGCTCGTGCCGCTCTCTCTCCTAGACTCGCCGATCTCCGTTCGCTCCAGGGTGCCAAAAATCTGCCAAGCACAGAGCTCCAGCCGGTTCGTCGGTAAAAAATCGTCGGCACAGCCAAGTCCGCGGGCTCGGCTCACAAAACTGCAAGTGCAGAGCTCGCAGAGCGGCGGCGAAGGACGAGCGCATACGAGCTCGCTTGCGCGCACACACCAATTTGTCAAACAAACTCGCTCTTGTCCCCGAGGAGCGGGCAAACAATTGCCGAAACAAAACGGCCAAACACAGAGCGGGATTGTTTATTCTTTATTTCTTCGATACTCGAAACACTCTTTATTATTTCCCCAGCGCTGTCGCGCGCGCACTCGACGTATATGTATACATATATGTATCCGATGCACACGTGTATGAGCGCGATTCTGCGCGCGCGGGCCCGATTCACGTTGCAACACCACAGAGCAGAGCGGCGAGTACTCGCGCTTGCGTCACACACTCCTCCTCCTCTTCTTCTTCTTTTCTCCTTCTTCTTCTTCTTCTTCTGCTTCTGCTGCTGTTGCTCTTCCTCTCTCTCTCCGTGCTTGCACTACATGCTCGAGCCGACTTGTCAGGCTCGCATCGCAGGGCCGCTGTTTAAAAAAGCGCCGAAACCGGCGAGAGAGCGGCGTGTAATATATATTAGAGTAAAAAAACGATCAACGCTAAGTTAAGGGGTGGGCGAAGAGAGGCGCGCTGGCGCTCTCTAATCGCGCGAAATCGTCCGAAAGGAGGAAGGTGTTAACGTCCTCGGTGCAGCAGCGCTTAACCGAGACTGAGGCTGGCTGGCTCGAGAGCTCGTCGGTTCTCTCTCTCTCTTGCCTAGCACTCGCGAGTGCGCGCGCTCTCGACAAAACAGCGACTATCCTAGGCTTAGAGACACACGCGCAAGCTAGCTAACTCGCTCTCTCTCTCTCTCTGTCCCTCTCCTACGCTCTCTCGCTCGCTCGGAGTGTATAGCGGCGGCGGCGGCGGCGGCACTCCTCTATTGCTGCTGCTGCGCGCTGTGCTCTGGGGGCTGCAGTGTGTGTATATCGGCCCGCGTGCTCGCTCCGCCGGCAAGCCACTATATGCATGTGTATATAGATAGAGAGGAGCGAGAGCCCGAGCGAGCAAAAGCGAGCCGCCGCCGGCGCGTGTATACTCGGCGCGCGCGCGCCGCGCGTAAGCTCAAGGAAGGAAGAGAGAGAGAGAGGAGGGGGCGGGGGGGAGGAGGGGAAGCGCCGTAAGGCCATAGCCACGGCCACCGACGCGAAGCCCCACTCGCTCGCTCGCTGCTCGCGCGCGCACGAGCGCGAATCATTTCGAGCGAAGGTGAAGCGCCGAGAGCGAGCTGCAAGAGCGAGGCTATAACGTATATACGTTTCTGTGTGTATATATATATATATACAGGCTACTTGCGAGCGGCGGGTGGCTATGTGTGTATGCTGGCGCGCTCGTTTGTTCGACTTCTGGAAGAGGAGGAGGCATATTTTTTTCCGAGGCTCTCTGACTTTTGGCTTTTGACTTTAGAGCGAGCGCGCTTTTTTTTTTAAAATCGAGCTTTGCCAAGGCTAAGCGCACGCGCGCGCGCTCTCCTTGTTACAGAGAGTTTGTTATCCGTTGTTTGCAAACACACACAGTCGAGCGATCTTTTTTAATCGTTGCATAATTATATATCGGCCCCCCTCTACTCTTTCGAAACGCGCGCGCGCGCGCCAAACAATAACTGCGCGTTTGTGAAATTCGCGATGGGTAAACAATAATCGTGTGTAAAGAGCTAGATCTTCCTCGTACGAGCTCGGCTTTAACTTTGATTTCTCGGGCTTAACCGCGCCGAAAATCGAGGCGAAAAGAGCCGCGCGACGGCGCATACGTAACTCTCGTGTGTGCGATTCGCGCCTGCGATTCTAGCGAGCATATGAAAGAGCCAAGTGAAAGTTCAGGGTTCTTGGTCGTTCACATTCGACGAGAGAGAGAGAGACGGTCAAATCGCTCGATCAAAACGTCTTTTACTTTCATTATCCCCCACCCCCGCAGTACACCCCTTCCTTAATTCCGCGCTTTTTTTTATATACGTGACGGAGCGCCGAGTTTATACGACGGATTATGAAAATGCGTAAGCTGACGGTATCATAGTTTGCCAGCGGGTGAATCATTTTCGTGCGTTATTCATGCACAAGCTTTGTTATTTCTAGACTACGCTCAAAGCTCGGTTCTGTCTCTTTTTTTCCTGTTACTTCGCCCGCGCGCTGGATATACTCGGAGAATTTAAATAGAAATACTTTCTCCGCGAAACGCTTTCTTTTTGCAATTGATAGCATTGACAAACCTGCGAGCGCTGGCGCGCGCGCTGCATTTTCACCTTCGACGTAATTTGAATCTCGCGAGCGATCCGCTTAATTCTCCTAGCCCCCCCTTAACGGTTATACTAGCCCGAGCGCTAAAAAAGCAGCGAGCCGGTTTTCCACCGCGGGTTAAAAGCGCGACCGGCACGCGGAAAATAAGTCTGCTTTTTTACATAGTTTCAAGGGTAGCCGCGCGCGCGCGCGCGCGATCGGTTGATGTAATACCTCGTCTTTAGCTGCGTATCACCGATAACGCGGAAAGAAGCCGATCCTCCGCGAGCGAGCTGCAAGGCCGTAGCTTACATATATACGTATACGTAGACGCGTGCAGTCGCGACTCTCTCGAGATAATAACTCGGCCGCAGGATATTCGCTAAGGTTCACGGATAGTCCTAAAAAACCTCGAGCCTCTCTGCGCAAAAACGATCGGTATATACACACACGAGAAGGAGGTGTATACGCAGTCCGTGAGGCCTCGCACAGCCTTGGATGACTTTTTTTTTCGCCGCTGGATTTTTGACTTTTCGAGGTGGTCCAGTAAGCGCCGGCTTTAGGAAGGAGAGAGAGGGAGAGAGACTGAGAGAGAGAGAGAGACAGTTCTCGAAGGCAGCAGAGTCGAACGATCGGAGCTGCTGGCCTCTTCGACCCTGAAGGCAAGTCTCCTTCACCCAGTGATATAGAGAGAGAGAGAGAGAGACACTACGCGCGCGCGGCAGTCAAGGTCGCGCCGCGGCAGCTCGCTACTCGCGCTGTATGGCATCGACGCAAACCCTGACACATATATTGCTGTGGGACACCTCCACTCTCCAGTCAACCTGAACTTGAACGTCTCTCAACCTCCGACGTTTCACTTTCACTACTTCTCGTTCTTCATTTTTCCTCTCTCTCTCTCTATCTCTCTTTTTTCGGGCCTCTCGTTTCGCCAAATTCGCTAATTGAGTCGTCGCGGACGTTTTTTTATTGTATATAGGTGTATTAGACGCGCCAAAGATATTGTGGGTGTCTCGGCGTGGAAGAGGATACAATGAGGTGTTGTTGAAGGCTCTGGGATGACGGGAGGAAGGCGCACGTGCTGGAGCTGATCGGAATACGCCGAAAGGGCCGGAAGGCCAGGGGCGATGAGTAGGACGCCGCGAGGTTACCGATTTATCCATGAAAGGAGACCTTTTTCGAGCCGCCGGATTGGTTTGATACGCGCTAACGACTTGTTTGACCGCTTGTATAATGCGGTGTCGCGGTTTTGGCGTTTTTTTTCGGGAATTATAGGCCTTTTTGGTGCTATTAAGTTGGTGATTGGTGATTTTGTTGATTGCGGTAGGTTTTTTTTGGAAGGAGTGGAGGTTTTCGTTTTTATGGGTTTAATTGAGATGATGGTGTTTGGTTCTCTGGTTTTTCAAAATTTTTATGTGAGGTTGGATATTGTAGAGTTTGATTGGGTTGTGATCGATCGAGCTTTTAGACGTATGCGGAGATGTATTGGAAAAATATTGCGACAAGAGTTTGTTTGAAAGTCTCCGATCTGTTTTATTTATTTATTTCATCTGTCAAAACAATTTTTTGTTTTATAACGCTCATACGATACAAAAGGATAATGTATGTAATTTGACCCTCGATTATTACGCTATAAGTCATATTGACAAATAGTCATTTTTAAGTAAGTCGTTTATTTATCTATATATAAAATGAGAAGACGTTTCTACATTGTTGGTATCATATTATGATTACAATTTCGATAAATTACATTAGACAAAATATTAATGGTTTAAAAGTCCTGAATGTAACGACCGAAATTTATTTAAGTATAGTACAATATGACTCAGCTGTCACAGTATTTCGAAAGGCATTAGTCAGAAAATGTAAATGAATAATTCTAATTGCGTATTTATAATATCAAATCATAATTATTACCTCGTTCATTCAACAGTATAAAATGTTTAATCTTGAAATAAAATATATAAACGATTTCATTAAAATAAGTTGGTGACGTCTAAAGGTTAAAATTTATCTTTTTTACTTCAAAAATATAACCAATTGATAGATTTTAATAAGAACTATAGTTTTCCCTAAAACTCAAATCTCTGAGAAAAAGTCAGGAAAATAATCTGAAATTTAAATATCGCAAGAAACTGTTAAGAAGAAAGAGTCCTGACGCAGCGTTTTGCAGAGATTTCCATTAAGCTTTATTATCAACGTTTCATGAACACCGCAAGATCAAAATAAAGCCGTCGATTTCATATATAATTTATGCGAAAAATTTCAAAAGAAAATCATATTTTCTTGCACGCCACCTTCGCAGAACGAAGTTGCGCAAAGACAAAACAAAATTAAATAAATTATAATTAAAAGCGCTCGGTTAAACATTTCCACAGATTTTTCCCAAGTTCAGTAGAAAATGCGGAGTTAAAATTAAACAGTATTTGTTAAGCGGTTAACAATGAGAAGCCTATGTGACGTTACGTTATACTGTCAGTCGTGAATTCACTCAGAAACAATGACCATTAACCAGACGCATTTGTATTATCTTGCGATACTGTTATCAAAAAAAAATTGCGAAATAAAATCTAAAAATACATTGCCCACTTGCGAATTAATAAAAGAAACTTTATTAAAACGAATAATAGTTCCAGTGGTGCTAAAAATGTGATTTGCAAGTACAAAAGTTCGCTTGATTTTTTACACCTTAAGTAAAATACATTATGGCCAGTGTGTTATAATGAAAAACCTCTTACAGTCAAAGATTAACGCGCATAAATAGCTCACCACCAAAAACCAAACTTTGCACAAAAGCAACAAACAACTACACCCCAAACAAATCTCATCTCACCAATACCACAACCTTCCATCAAACAACAAACCACCCGTCCCAACAAACCTCCTCGCTCCCTTGTCCCACCAAACCCGTCTGTTTCTACTACCTCCAAAAACTACCTACTCCTCAAGCACGAGCCCAACCAACTCGGCATCAGCTCAAATCGGCAAAATCTATCCGCGAGCGAGAAAGCACTAGGCGCGCCGTGGAGAAAGGAGAAAGAAAGCGAAAGAGATCGAACAGTCGGCGTACAGCGCAGAGCGAAAGAGAGAGAGAACGAACAGCAGCTCAGCGGCTGCAAAGGCCGATGGCCGGTGACCTGAGAGTTTGCGCTCGCGGGAGAAAGTTGCTGCAGCGCGAGCGAGCGAGCGGGGACTTACTTTCTCGCGCGCGAGCTCCGATGCAATCGCTTAAATAGAGTGCAGACAGCGAGCCCGTGTATTGCGGAGGCTTGTTTACACGCTTAGAGCAAACTACATCTCGCCGGGGAGAGCAAGCTGCGGCTTTTGCCTTTGCCGGCTGGATTTCGTTTGAGCGCTTTGGAAAATCAGTTATGAGCTTTCTAGATGTTGGCGTTTGCTTGGGGGTTGAGGAGGGGGATAGGCGAGGAGTGATTAGCGTTGGTGTGGTTTTAGCAGCTGCCGCGAATATTCCAGAAAGGCAATGTTAAGTGGACGCCGATAGAAATTTACTAGTATGAGTCTCGGATTACGCGAACCCTAAACACGAACCAGTCATTCCCCCCCGTTAACAATGCCCGCACGTCAGAAAAGCTCGGAAAGCTCGGAGCTTTTAACGGAAACACAAGACGAAAAAGCTCGGCGTACACAAATAGGCCCGGAATCACCGACTAAAGCAAAAAAAAAAAAAGCCAGAGCCGTAGAAAAGAGGGTTAAAAAGAGGAGCGCAGAAGGCGAGAAGAAGCAGAAGCAGAAGAAGGAAGAAAAGAGCAGGAGAGAGAAAGAGAGATCCTAGGGGTTCAGCGGAGCGTGACGTAGAGTCGGCGTATACGCGGCGCGCGCGCGCGAGCTCGTGACGTCACTCATTTGATGACGTGTGGTCAACCGCGGTCAATGCACCTCGCGCGCGCGCTCAGAGAGCCTGCTGCTGCTGCTGCGCTGCAGCTCAGACACTATATACGAGCAACGCGCTCAGGGAGAGAGAGAGAAAGACTAGTACTTGCCCTCTCTTACTCTCCCTACTACCAGTGCGCCGCTTCTATACACTGCGAGCTTTTTAGCTCTCTCTCTCTCTGTCTCTCGCACGCTGCTGCTCTCTCGCTGTTGCATCTGTGTGTGGGTATTTTAAACGCAGGCCTACGCGCCGTTTCTGCTGGACACGCCGCTTTCTGCCTGTTGCGTAACGATTTTCGGCTCGTTTGCTCTTCTTCTTCTTCGCCTGGCTTTTTTGAGGTTGCGAGCTTTGGCTTTGTGAAGAGAGGGAATTGGGAGAGTGGGTGGGGTTGGCGAGGGTGGCATGGGGAGAGAGGATCGTTCGAGAAAAGCTGCCGAAATCGTCGGGTTGGGATGTTACGGCACGGTTATCGGCGCGGCTGATCGCGTGAGATTGTATTTATGATGGTTTTTGGCACGTGGGTGACAGATTGAAATGAGAGCGGAACGTGCGGTGCCTTTTTTTATCTCGCGTGATATGATTTTTGCCGGTGAGATAACGGCTTTGTAATGGGATTGTACTTTTGGGTTGTGGTTGTTTGACTGGATTAATTGAAACGGTGTTTGTTTTGGATTGGTTTTGTTATGAATGAAAGAGGCTTTGCAAATTAGTGATGGTTATTTTCAGGTGCAAATGTTTTAGTGGGTAGAGTAAAGTAAAGTTTTAGCTGAAACTTTAAATTCCAAGGTGAAAATTCTATGAATATTAAGTAAGGTGTTTTAAAAATACAATGACGATTTTTATTTAAGTTAATGTAAATTAATTATTCATATAGATAAAAATAAATTAAATTTAAATTTTGAGAAAGAGTTGGATATTTTTTTAAATAAAATCGCCACATTTTGCATTGCATAAATTTCAGCTTATTCAGTAAAAGCTAAATTGTTTTACACGATATGAATAATATTATAATTTTAAGTTATAATAGAAAATAATAATAGTTTTGTGGAAGTAATGGAAATCCTACCAATTCTAAAAAAATTATATTCTAACCAACGTTTTCATGGTATCTTTTTATACATTAGTGTAATTACAAGACTTCCTGTGTATATATTTTTTAATAGATTTTTTAATTCCTTTCATTTAAGATCATTTTCTACAAAAAAAGTAAATCGACAAAAATAGGCACAGTTTAATCCAATATTAATCTTTGTTTGAAAAAGTCGCATAAGATATTTATCAGCAACTACAATTTACCTTTGGATTATTGTCAAGTGAAAAATTAAAAACTTATCGTGCATTCATTGGCATGAAATTAAAAAGTGATCGTTTATCTATGGATTAAAGATTTATAAAGCAAGTTTGGTTAATTTCTAATAAATTGTTTTATCATTCTGATTTTTTATATTATTATTATAAACGCAGTTATAACGCTAGAAAAACAATAACTTTTTTTAGTCAAACAAAATAATATTTCTATTAAAAAAATACGTTCTCTATTTTTGAAAATAACCGATTTCTATTTAAACACAAAGCCTATATCAGGTCCCTTAAAATTACAACGCGCTTTAACTATTGTGCCTCGGGCGCTGGCAACCCCGGCCTGAGCTGTATAGGAGCGAGAAGATGTACTTACTGAGAGATGCCTAGTATAGCGCAACTCTCCCCTAATCCTTACACATAAGCTATATCTTGTATCATGATTATAATAAAGCTCACGATACTAAGCCTTTCATCTTCAATTAAATTTTCTTTGATTTTGAAAATCAAAAGATTTTTTTGATGACAGAAATGTGTAGGTAAAAGAAATTGTTTAAAAGAAAAAATTGTACTTTTTATTCTAGGCTTTATTTTAAACTTAATTATAAGAGGATGTTTGTAGTAATAATAATTAATGTTTAGAAAATGTAAATTTTTATAGATGTAAAGTGAACAGAGCGCTTTACGATTATCTGACTAGGCGAAAAGATCAAACTACGTCCTTCTAAGAAACTATTGCAAAAACCGGCAAAAACAGAATTAATATATTAAATTTGCCTTGATATTTCAATGTCTGTATTCACCTTGATAGGATTTTTTCTTAAAGTTTGCGATTGATTAAAATACTTATTTAACAGTTTATAATGTTTTTGAAGATATACAGAATTGTTTCGATTTTCGTTTATCATAAGTATTCAATTTTCTTTTATAGTACGTTTAATGTATAACATAATGTATTTTTATTTTTTTAAATTAATTCTACATTATCTCTTATTTGATAAATGAGAATCTTTTACCAATCGATTAAAAAAATTAGATTTGAGAAAACTAGATGTATTTGCTTTGATGCGTGACCGCAATGTAATACAACGTAGCATAAATAATTAAATTCTTAATATGGATTTTATTTCTCCTAGTTATATTTAACGCTCTCTAACTTTCCAACTAAATAGTATTAAATATAAATTTAATAATTCAATTTTTTTTTATTTCACCAAATATAAAGCTGCAGCTTTTTAAAGAACTTCTTATCGAAAATCCATCCTTATCCACGACATCACGAAATATGTACGATCTACATTAATCCACAAATCACAACAAAAAAGCGTTTAATAAAACACAATGAAGCAGCTTCTAAGCCCGCCTCTACAAAAAAACCTCCTACGCGAGCGCTTGTAAATTATTTTTAAATATCCCCCCACAAAACCGCCAAACAAACATGAATCACTGACCCATTACACAACCCCAACCCAATAAAAAAAAACCATCCCAACCAAGCATCTCACGACGGTCACCCACCTCCCAATCTTCCCCCAACTTCTCTCCACGGCAAAAGTGAAAACAGCAAAACTCTCGCGCGCGGCCCTCAAAGCTCCCGCACCGGCTCGTAACAATGCGGGCTCTCGCTAGCCAACGAAAATAACAAATCATAAAAATAATCGGCTCGAAAATGCAAAATAGCGAGCCAACCAAGAGAGTATATAACGCGTCAGCTCGCGCATCTGCAAAAGAGAGGAGAGAGAGAGAGAGCTTTGTAGGCTGTGTGGTGGACAAGCTCGCTCGCATGCTCGCTCTCTCTCTCTCTCTTTTTCTCTGTGAACTCAGCGAGTTGAGAGGCGCGGACGAGCGGTCAGAGACCCCGCAGGGCCGCGCACAAACAGTACAGCATTTCCCACTCACTCGCGCTCGCTCTCTCTTCTCTCTCTCTCGCTCTATCTTAACTCTCGCGCTCCGACAATGCTCAATAATGAGCAGCGCGCTATGGGTACCTGACCCTATACTCCTCCCCACCGGCTTCTAACCACCCTCCGCTGGGCTCTTAAGGTTAAGACTACTCACCGGTAGATCAGCCCTGCCGCTCGCAGATGACAACCGGGCGGCCTGTGGCAGTCATCCTCGCTGGAGTCACTGCGGTATCCGTGTGTATACCACTCACAAATCTAGCACAGCCGAGAGCTAGCAAAAACAAAAGAACTATACAATCTGTCACTTATCTCGGCACACTATGGGGGTGGCACACAGTAGTAGTAAGAGATACGTCCGAGCGCACGTGGCTTAGAGAGCGCGCGCGGTTTGGGGCGTTCAGAGAGAAAGAGAGGGAGAGAGAGAGAGTATAGCGGCGCGCTGTTGCTCTCGCGGTTCGTAAACGGCGCGCTCCCGGCTCGGCGACTGACTGCTCTTTCTCTCTCTACTCGCGGGCTACTCTGGCGAATACTCGCTCTCTCTCTCTCTTGCAGGGAGAGAGAGAGAGCAGGGCGCGCGCACTTCTGTCCGAGCCGCCGACGCCGCTGGTTATACTCCTCCCTCCTACTACTACACCCTCTCTGCGCGCGTGCGGTGGAAGTGTAAGCGCCCTTCGCGCGCTTTTCTCGGCTCGAGGGATAGTTTTTCCGGGGGTGGGCTGGGGTTGGGGAGGATGAGCAGGGTTCGTTTACCTCTGGGTAGGGGTTTTGGGTTTGAGGAGAGGGAGAGGAGTGGTTGAAGGTTATTGGGTTTTGGGAGGGTTGGAGCTTGGTGAGATTTGGTGGTCTAGGTCTGACTAGGTACGGGAGCGCGTCTGTATCTACTGTGGGTTTAGGAGCGGGGTTGGGTTGGGTGTGATAGGTTTGTTTGAATTGTTTGTAGGTGATAGGTCACTGTTTAGTATAAATTGCTATATGCTAAGTTTAATTTGTGTTAAATTTAGTCCGGAATGCAAAATTTAATAAACAATGAAATGGAATTGTAAGATTTTAACGCTGGTTGAATGATACATCGTTGTGGGGCGAATTCAAATTTCATTAACGTCAATATTACTTTTTTCCGTGTAGTTAATTTTGAAACGATCCTATTGTTAATTATTTTTATCGGATAAATAATAACTTTTATTTTAGATTATTTTTAATTTGCAAAACAGTGCAATATAAAAGTAAGATGTTAATTTTGATGCTGATTGTATTTTAATATAAACTTTTTATTATTTGAAAAAAGTAGTTAACTACACTTAGAATTTTAATTTTCAAGTATTTCCTAAGAAGTTTTTCCTTTTTAGTGGGCACCATGCTAAAGTTGTAACTCTAAAGGTGAATACCTCCAGCCCGGTATGGTCAGGAGAAATTTCTGATACATTTATAATAAGAAAGTCGATAAGTCGGAAAATCCGCACAAAGTATTAAAAAAAAGTAGCTTAATTACTGAATATGTTATAATAAAAAACTGCTATTAGCAAATAATTCAAATTAAAAACATTCTTTAAATTTAAAAACAAAACCATTAACCGTCAAGAATCCCAACTAAAAAATCCGTGAAAAATCAAGAGCAAAGTAAATCCAAACCATGAAAAGAGTTCGATCACAAAAAGGCAAAAAAAAATCTAAAACTACGAAAAGCATAAAAAAGCATAAAACTTAATAATTCATTATTGAATCCAACCGCACCATTCCCACAGAAAGCAGCATAAAAGAAAAAGCATAGCATCAGCGGGCAGGTCAGAGCGAGAGCGAAGGGGGTGTGACTACCGCTCTTAGAAGTCCCAGGAAGAAGCCGCGGCCTTAGGGAGGTAGTGAAAATCTGGTGCCAAGAGAGTTTATGCCCTCTCTCGCGCACAGAGAGCAACAGAGAGAGAGAGAGAGAGAGAGAGCAGAGAGGACGTGCTGGAAGATGTGAAAGGCGCTCGGCTCGAGGGGAGGCGCGCAAGCGAGAGAGAAAGAGAGAAGGTAAAGGTACACACGATGCTCTCTCTCTCTCTCTCTCTCTCTCGCTCCTTGCTTTTGCCTGAGCGCAGCCGTTCGTTCACCCTGGCGGGGGCACCAACCTGACTTTGCTTCAGTTCGCTCTCTGCAGCGCAGCAGCGGACTGCTGCTTCTCTCTCTCTCTTGCTCTCACGTATATATATATATATATATATAAGCTCGCACACGTGCGCCGTCTCGCTCGCTCTCTCGGTCTATCGGCTTTTTGCGCGCACACCGCAGCGCACGTATGCAGCCTAAGTATATACGCCCGCTACATAACGCGCTCGCGCGACCTGCCCGCACGCACGCATACATGTACCCTAAAGATGCGGCGGAGCTTCCGCAGGCGCAGGAGGGCATGTGTCATGTGCCCTCCGAGTCTGTGTACACACCCTGGATGATGAGCTGATTTTTTTTCTTTTTTTTTTTGTGGGGCTGGTTGATGATGGAATGGTGGACGGGAGGTTGGGGAGGGGCAGTGGGGAGTTTGATTAGGGTGTTGAGATTTTGAGAGGAGTGGGTTTTGGGGGTGCTTGGTTGCTGCGATAAACTGATTTTTTTGGTTCGTTTGAATGTTAGATTTGGAGTAATGAAATTTATAAATTTATAAGTGATTTTTTTTTCTAGAATATTGAAATTTACACTGTCACCTTTTTTATTGAAAGGTTTGGTTATTTTTTGAAGTATTTGTGCTTTTGAATAAATCTTATTGAACGTAATTTTGATTTTTTTAATATAAATCACGAGAAGTCTTTTTTTGAAAGGAAATGTGTGATTAAATAAAAGAATTCTTGTTTTTTTCAAAAATAGCGTATAATTATTTTTAGAATTTATTACATAATTTATTTACAATAAAGATTTATAAAAGATAAAAAAATAACGTACAATTAATAATACTCGAAATTATAACGTAATCACTAGTATCACATTTATTGAGGTCCTCTTGGATCCTAAAAAATAAAAATTCCAATTTCAAATTTTTATTTTAGTGAACTGCTTTGAGTTTTACTAACTTTAAAACAATTATATAATTTAACGATAGCTAATGTAAAAAGAATTTAATTCCTTCAATTATTCAGAACATCTAAATTACAAAAAAAAAGGTCGACATAATAAGGTTTGGTATCAATAGAATTATAAATAAAATTTAAATTATACTTTATCAACCCTTTAACTGAAAGTATGCATAAGAACACATACGCACGCGTATATAGGCATGCCGATTTAAAACAAGTTAAAAGCACATAAAAATATAGGATAAATAAAAAATATATCCTTGAAAAATTTAAGAAAAGATATAACTTTACTTTAATTTGACTCTACTAAACTTATTATTTGCACAAATATTTATTATGCAAAATTATTTCTGTACTTTATCATAGAAAATTTTTTAATTTAAAATTAATAAATTTATTATTTATTAATTAATCAAATAAATAAAATAAAAATTAACCATATTAAAGAATATTGGAAGTATCTGATTTACCTTAAAATATAATTTACAAAGTATGTTAACATTTTATAACTTTTTTGCTTTTCTAAGTGAAAAGAACCTACAGAAATTATGAGAGCAGAAATAATTTAATTTTTATAGTAAATTTAAAATAAAAAGTTAATTCAATTTTTAAAGTTTTTTTAAATCCTTTTCAATCATTTACAATCAACAATAATATTAGATTACAAATATAACTAATTTAGATAGTCTTTAATCTGATAAAAAAAATACTTATGTACTTATAAAAAAATAATAAATTGTTATACATACACTTTTTTAAAATTGTGCACGTTGAATAATTTTGCAAAATTCATTTCATACAAAAAGTAGTAGGAGTAAAAGAAATGCTGACTAAACAAAATTAAAAGTTATCATTTTAAAAATTAAATAAAGCTATCCTGGTCTGTCCTTTAAATACAAAACTCATTAATTAATTTGGTTTTAATATACATATTAAATATTACTATCATTTGCTAAATAAATTAAAATAACGTTAGCTTATCATTTTATAAGTATAATTAAGCAACAATTATAATAATTATTAACCGGGTTAAATGGTTGATAAATACAAAATACTTCTCAAAAAAATATTTTATACTAACCATTCGAAGAGAAACTGGATCAGTGGCTGCATCCGATGGACTAGATCTTTGCTGTGGCTGAGAATAGCTAACTTCCATATCAATATCGTCTAACTCTTCTTCCTCCTCCTCATGTGTATCCGAGTCTTCTTCCTCCTCCCCTTCTCCTTCCTCTTCTTCCTCCTCCTCCTCTTCTTCTTCTGAGCCTCTGAACTAAAAAATAGATAAAACAATCACATGATTAATTTAATCAAATAAACAATAACCCCCTAAACAAAAGAAAAAGTGAGGTTAACTTACGTCGCTGGCTGATTTGCCAATGGGAATATGATCATAGCCTTCAACTCGTACTTGCTCACGCTAAATGAAAACACCGTTATTTATAATAAATTATTATTCTCCCCATTCTGTTTTCGATAAACACAAAACAAGACTTACCCAAGCTTGATGCTCGAGCTCCAAAGCAGCTACTTCGCTTTCGTCGTCGATCGGCTTATCAGCACTGAACCATAGTGGATCCGTAGCTCTCGGTTGTAAATTCGGCCACAGAGGCATAAACGACATTTTTATCTTTTTATAAAACTAACAAGATTTTGAATAAAAGAACAAAATAATTTTGCAAGGTACGGCTGATCGTCGTGTATGTTTTGATTTAGAAAATCGCGCATGCGCACTTGTCGCGACATTTTTTGAAAACAAAAGAATACGTGCTGACACCTGTTGGAGAGTTAGTTTCAGAGACCATCAGATGGCTTACCTTATGTATAGTTGGATTCTACAATTGCTGCGGTAAGTAAAAACTTTCCTTTCTTATTGATTAACGGTTATTTGGAGAACAGTTCAAAATTAACCTTCGTTTCGTTTAGTTTAGCAGGACGGGCGGCATTTTGAAGATCTGTCAAACGCGAACTAACGTATTTACGTGACTAAAATTGTTTATTAATCGAGTTATTTGTGTTTATTAACTCTTATTTTAGCTTTTTTTCGTGCTCATGCGTCTTTGTGAATAGTTTTTCGTGAATTTAGAGCCAACTAAATGATTCGTGAAACAAATTGTAACAGTTTAGAATTAAATTTAGGTTTCGCGGAAGGATATATATTCAGGTAAAATGCATATTTTTTCGTAATGATCAGTTTTTGAAAATTCAAGTACTTTAACGTTTACATCTAAAATGTTTGCCTTGTACCTTGAAACTTTGCTTTTTTTGCCCTTGCTTAAATTTTCACGTATGGCAAGGAACCTACCTGTTGCAGTTTTGCATATGGAATCAAACGGCGGAAAGGAAATAAAAGTTACTTTTTTGTTAAATTTCAGATCGAATGGGAAATTCAAACACAAAAAAAAAACGTTATGTTCACAGACAATATGCCAGTCAGGTAAATTTGCTTATAAATTTTCTAACCTCAAAATGAAAGGTCCTTTAAAGCCTTAAAATTACATTGAAACTTTCTCTTTTACAGTACAGTCTCAGTGACATTATTGGAGGACAATGTATGAAAACTCCTAAAAGTTCGTGTGAAGATTTAAGACCTTGGTCTCGATATTCTCGAAGAAGGTAATACGAATCTTTGATTTAATTTTGATTAGGTGTTATAAATTAACTAATGCATTTTTATTAATAAATTTTAGCTGGAGTGAAACTACATTAAATGATCCGTTTAATTTATCAAAAACAGCTTGGCCGGTACCAAGGTTTGAAGCTGCTTTTTTGCCTGAATTTCCAGTCAGAGAAACACCACTAAAAGATGATTACCTGTTTATCGATATTATTTCTAAAGGTGCTTACGGTAGGGTATACAAAGTACAAAAAAGGGAAACAAAAGAGATTTTTGCTTTAAAGATAATTAGCAAAGCTAGGATAGTAGCTGAAAATGCAGTTGAACAAGCTAAACAAGAGGTAAGTTTCTACTTTGACTTTTTTCTTATTGCATTAAGTAAACAAAAATTTATAATATTAATGTTGTAGGTGTCAATACAAAAAGCTGTTGGACACCATATTTTTATAGCTAATTCATCTTATCACTGGCAAGGAAAGAAAACCTTATACATATGTAAACAATTTTTATGTATATTTAATTTCATTGATAAATCAATTCTATTTTTTTGAATAAATTATATGATTTTTCAGTAACCGAATTCATTGGTGGTGGTGAATTATTTGCTCTAGTCGAAGAATATGGCTGTTTATCAGAAGAAGTAGTTAGAATATATGTTGCAGAAATCGCTCTTGCTTTAGGTATGAGTATAATAGTTTACAAATTGTTATAATAAGATTATTCAATTATTTAAACAAAATAATGTTCAATGGTGAAAGATTAGATAATAGTTGTGAGTCATAATAAATTATATTAAATTACTACAGTCTTTCAAGATTTGATTATACTATTAAAATGAATTACCAACAATCACTTTTAGTATTAAAATTATGTATTAATATAATTTTAATATTTTCAGATTTTTTACATAATGCTGGGATTATACACAGAGATCTAAAAGCATCGAATATATTACTTGATAATGATGGGCATGCGAAGTTAATTGATTTTGGTTTAGCTAAATGGCTTAGACCTTTACAAAGAACTGGAACTTTCTGTGGAACATTTGAGTATATGGGTAACAGTTGTGAAATGTTATTTCAATAAACAAATAATTGTTGTATTGTAGTAATCGTATTGTTTTATGCTTTTAGCTCCAGAAATTGTGAAGCGGCAATATTATGGCCATGAGGCTGACTGGTGGTCTTTGGGTGTATTGGCTTGTTATCTTCTGACAAATCAGGTTTGTCTTAATTTTATTTCAGTACTAATAATAATTTAGATGTAATAGTTGTAATTTGTTTTTTGTATTAATTACAATTTTAGTTTTAAACAATTTGTTTCATTTATTTAGTTAATTATTATAAATAATAAAATAAAAATAGAATGAATTTTGAATTGAAAAATTGTTTATTAAATTGTAAATAAATAATTAGATATATATATATTTATCTTACAAGTGTGATCTGTTCTCAAGAATCGAAAGCCACTCGACTCCGTGGCGCAACGGTAGCGCGTCTGACTCCAGATCAGAAGGTTGCGTGTTCAAATCACGTCGGGGTCACAATTTTTTTTTTTTTCAATTCGGTGAAATTTCTTTATATAATATATGTGTAAGATAACAAGTTTGTTACATTACAGCGTGTGTAAAATTTATCGGCTAAAAATGATTTTTATGGATATTTTTTACAGAATTTTAATAAATTTTATAAATTTTATTAGTTAATTATAAAGTAGCTTATTTTAATGTGATTTAAATTGTAATAATAGTCAGTTATTAATTGCAGAAGGATTTTATAAATAATATATAATTAATTTCTTTAACTTAATAATAAAATTAAATTTTTTGCATGAATATATATTCCGGTTTTCAGAATATTTGAGATATTTCCTCTGATTTCATCATTATTTTATAATCAGAAATATCAAAGTTATTTAAATAGAAATACTAATTATATTTTTGATTAAATTAAGTTAATATAAATTTATCTAATTTTATTATTAATTTTTTATTTCTAGTGTAATTTTTAGACTAGGTAGCTTCATTGTAGATTGAGAAAAAAAGTTAGTTCTCATTGTAATTGATTTGATAAATTAAGATTGATTAAAATAATAAATTTTTTTTTTAGTATAGTTATAAATGTATTAAATTAGAAAAAAATATGTGTTAAAAATTTCTTTATGAACAGTTAAATTTTTTAAATCTTAACATATTAAAATTAATAAAGTTCATGAAAAAAATTTTTTATAGATAAAATTTTAATATCAAATTAAAACTAAACCTAAAAAATAAATTGAAACTGTTAAAATACATAAATATAAATTACCAAAAATGTTTTGCATATTAAAAAATATCTGTTCCGGTAATTTATGCACTAAATAAATATTAGAAATTATAAGTACTTTTTTACCAATGTAGAAATTTCTTTGGAATAATAACTTACTTTTTCCTGTGTGACATGCGCAAGTGAAAATACGCGGTGAAAAATCATTTATTTTTATTTAGATTTTTTAAGATTGGTTTAGTTTCTATGAAAATCCTCAATAATGTTAAAAAGTTATGCTTCTTTTTACGAATGATCAATAGATATTATATTAAAAAATTATTTTATCATATCATGAGGACCTTGAGTCCAATAAAGAGTTTTTTAGGCTCTACTTGAAAATTTGAGTGTACAAAGTTTTACAAACATTTGTGCCGATTTCAATACGTTTAGTTACAAAGTTGGATATTGACTCCTAAAGCATTAGAGCCACCGAAAATAAGCATTTATATTTATTGTAGGAAAACGGTTCTGAAAATAATGATAAAAAATTTCTAATCCTGTTATTTTATAAAAATATTCTGTTGTAACACCTGCAGTTTCTACTAAAAGCTACTTAGTATAATTTTAAAAAATGAGTTAGTCTAAAATTGAAAAAATAAGACTTGAAGAAAAATTTAAAAAAACTCTTCTTATTCTTTTACTTAGAATACCAATTGACGTTATTTTATTTAACTAGTACTTTATGTTAATATAGACAATACTGTAAGTGCACATATCTTTAATCATCTTACTGTAATTCTATGGTGAAACTGTAATTTTTTACTTTTAACTTTTGAATGACTAAATGGGAATTTTAAACCTTGTTTTTAAATTAGTTTTTTCAATTCTCTGTCATTATTTTTATTCGGACTAACTTAATAAATAATATAAGCATCAAATCTTTAATTTGTTATGCTACTCGAGATTCGCACTTATTCTTTATCTAATAAAAATGGTTGAAATTTGAAAATAAGAAAATTTTATTGAATATAACAAGTACTGTTTTTATTAAATATAATAATGTAAAAAGATATGAGTTTTAGTTTTTTCTACTCATTATTAGTGTGAGGTGTTTTGGGATAATTAAAGTTGGTCGTATGACCCTATTCTAAAAGGTTATCTGAAAATTTTTACTTATAATCAATAAAGTATCTTCATTAATATTAATCAGGTTCTTATATAATAGTACAAAAAATAAATTCACCACGTACAGTACCGTGCAAAAGTTCATTAACAAAATGTTTTTTTGAAGCCAAATCAAAACATAATTCTCCATATTTAAACGCGCGTAACATCGCGCACAGAACAGTTAAGTAAAATTGTTATATATCAAACTTTTAGGAAATTTTCCCTACTTTCGATAGGTTTTGGAATTTTTTAGATTTATTGATTTATAAAAAAGTTACAACTGATTGACTGAAAATTAAAAATTCGTAAAAATTAAAAAATTTTGATCATGAAAAAATCGTATTAAAAAACAGTAAAACTTTTTCTGCACCATGTATAGAAAGATAGTATTTACTCTGATCTTTCAATCGGCACTGAGTTTTTTAAAATCCATCGAGTCGTTTCTGAACTATGCAAGTTTGAAGTTACACTTCAAAAAATATTTTGTTAACGAACTTTTGTACGGTACTGTATAGTATTTATTAAGTTACTTTTAACGCGTTGCGAAAAACTGAATGGTCGTTTGAATTATTTATATATTATAGATATTATAAAATATCATGAGTACGAAAAAAATTAAACTAGATTGCTTATATCAAAATGCTAAAGTATTTGCAAAGTTTTAAACTTTATTAGAGAATCTTAAGACTGTTTAGTATTCTATCATGTTTTATAAATAATTATATTTATTAGAAACAGAAGCAGATAACAGAAATTCAAGTAAAATTGAAATTTTTTATGAGAAATTTATAGATATTTCGAAAACGTTACTTTGCAGATCGTTTAGAATTTATAAAATTATTTTAAATAATATAAGAAAAAGGATCATATAAATCACATATATTACATACTTCAATATTTTAGTAATCTTTAAACGCCGATGAACTAACACCGTAATAAATAATAATAATTATATTAATAAATAATAAATTATTAATAAATTTGATGTTTAACGTATTCAAACTACATTAATGTTTTCAATCATAAGTACTTTTTATGTAGCCTTGTTTTAAAATGCTAATAAAAAAATTTAATAAATAATTAATTGTTAAAATGACAAAAAAGAACGCCCCCGGGTGGGCTCGAACCACCAACCTTTCGGTTAACAGCCGAACGCGCTAGCCGATTGCGCCACGGAGGCCCTGCCGAGTTCAACTTAGATGTATATGAGGTTCTTGGATGTCCGTATTCTAAGCCAATTAAGTTGATTTTCATGGAAAATATAGTCTTTTTGCTACTAGCTTCTTGGTAGTTTGTATTATAGTATTTAAAATGATTACATTGCTTTCCGATAATTTACAATATTTTTTCTTTAACTGTAGTAATGAAGAATACAAAAAAATATATTCAATTTTCCATAATTTCTTACCAAATAAGTCAATATACTTGTTAACATAACTTGTTTCTTTAAAAATAGTCTAAGAGATTTTTAATGCTGTGAATGTCAAAAATGATAAAATAACGGATCATTCAAAGTTTATCCTAGTTTAGTATTTATCGATTTTATTTGGTTTCAGTAGATTGCCACTAGGTGGCCGCATACTACTATTATGTTCAAAAGATTTATTTTAAAAACTTATTAAATTTTTATTTTTTACGACTAATTTTATGTTATATTTTAAACAATAATTGAACCAATTCATGATTTTATTACTATAATAATTTTTTACATAATAATTATAATGAAAATCTTCTAAAGATAATGTAGAAATCTATTTTTATACAAAGAACTCTACTAAGTCTTAATCAGGTCTTATGACGTGTCAATTTTCTACATTACTACTTCAAATGTAAAAATGTAATGATTCAGAATTTTAGTTATTTACAGCTTCTTAAAAATCTGTTTCAAAATTTAATTTTAGTATTTGTACACTTACTGTGAAAAATATTTTTTCGAATGTGATATGTGTATACTCCGTACTATGTAAGTGGACTATGTATGCAGTAATAATCTACAATAGCCTCTTAATACTTAAAGGCAGAGTCTAAATATTCTCGAAAGGGAGATACAGAAGAACTGAAACTAATTTATAAGAATTTACAGAATATTTGAAATATATATTTATGAGAAACTAAATAAAAAATAAGTTAAATGTTGGGAAAAAAAAGTTAATTGTCGTATTTAAATTTCAAAGAATATAAAAAGGAAAAACACAAAATTTTTACTTGAATTATCATTAATATTATGATAAAAAGATCTCGCGATAAAAATATTGATTTATACATATATTCAATTGATATGATATAAATAAGTGAATTTTCTGTGAAACCTTAAATCTTATTTAAAGCTAAAATAAAAATGTTCAAATATTAAGTAGATTTCATCTAGCGTGGCTAAATTTGACCTAGCGGTAGTGAAGAAAAATACTAACTCAAAATATTTATTTTCAAAGTATTTTTAATAGGTCTACATAAAACTTAAGTCTGACGACACCTTTTGTTTAAAATCGCTTACCAGTCATATATAACACAATGTTTTTTTTAAATTTATTATAATATTTGAGAAAAATAATTTGACGCTCGTTATTAATGTGTGAAAATTGAATCTATTGGACTACTACGAGCTAAGATGTTAAAAATTATTCTCTAAGAAAGAAAATTATTATAATATTTCTCCATTCATCAGCAATAATATTATGAACAAGATCTAAAGAAGTAAAGAAATCAATTTTTCAAGATATTTATTTCCAGTGATCGATATTTTAACGTTTTACACTGAGATATTGATCTTTGAAAATAACTACCTCCAAGAATAGTGCTTTTTAAGTACCACCAAGCTTTCTAGGCCTGTCAAATAACATTACTACTTACCTACAGACAGACATCTAAACAAATTCTAAAAACAAAATTTCTATACCACCCAATCTGTCGAAACATTCTCAAACCAAACCATATCCAAAAACCAACCCATCCTACCAAAATCAGCACGTCAATTTAATCAAGGCAATCCTCGAAATTCTGCAAACCCAGCAAAACCATTCCTCCAGCAACAAAGTCAACGGGCCGCAATCAGCGCAGCCGACCTTTTTCCCCGTCTTATCGAGCCGCCACAGGAATACATAATCGCGGCTGCCGGCAAACGGAAGCCCGCGATTATCGCGCGCGGCGCGCGTTCAAACAAATAGCTAAATAACGCGGATGTCTGCGCGCGGAATGTTAAACGAGGGAGGCCCGCCACGGAGACGTATAAGTGTGTGTCTGTGTATATGCTCTCAGACGGCTAGTTTGCGTGTGACTCATTTCTCGCGCCTGCAATATCTCGTCGGCGTAATTTCCACTCTATTGGAAGCGGAAGCCGCGCGATTTGTCTCGGCCGGCGACTGTGATTAGGCGACTTAGTTGGTTAATTGGCGGGCTCGCACGCGCGTGGCGCCGCGCCAGCGCGCGTGCGACGCTTTCTTTTTTTTGCTTTGGTTATCGGCTTTTTTTTCAGGCGAGATTAGATTTTTATTGGGTGTTGGGTTGTGGAGAAAGAAGAGAAATTAATTGATGTGGGTAGTTAGAAGTTCTTCACGGTGATTTGATAAGGAAATTTTATATCGAAAACGATGTATTGTTGTATGGTATCAAAAATTGTTTTGAACACTAATATTTTATAATCAAATCAAAATCTTATCAACTATTGATCTTTTAAATTCTTGAAAAAAGTCAATCTTTGAAAACTATGTTTAATGTAATAATTTTTATTTGGGTAAAAGAAAACTTTACTAATGTTATTCCATAATTGTTTATTTTTCTAACATTAATAATTTCTTCATTATAAAATAAGCCAATCGACAAAATAATAATTAAACCTGCATGTAAAAATACAAAGAAAAATAACGCAATTATATTCCAAATGTCGATGCCATTAGGTGCTAATTAATGTGCGGTTGCTATTGGAAGTGCTTATCGAATTCAGTTAGTTTTATTCTTCTTTAATAAAATCGATGACAAACTTGCGTTAATATTGAAATTTCGAATCCGCATTTCTAATTTTAAACATTCTCAATCTTCATACTAACTTTTAAAAGAGAAAGATCATGTAATATTAATTATACTTTTGAAATCCCAAGACGATTGTTAACGATGTGCAATGCGCTATCAATTACAAAGATATTAATACTTTCAAAGACCAGCGCGCTAGTTTCTAACAAAAACTGAAATTAACTTCGTTACGAGATACAAAGAGCAAAAAGAAAACCGATGAATAATAGCCTTCGTAGTCGATGAATCGCCAAGCTTCCCTCTACAATGTCAAAAGTCACGTGTGACTTGTCTCTGTGTCTGCGTGTGAGTGTGCCTTGCATAATTATCGAAACGCATTATTGGCAAATTAACGACACACGACTGCGACAGGCTGAGAGTTAAAGACGTTAGCTAAGCGAATTTCGATTCTCAAAGGTCAAGGTACATTTGAATTATACTTCGTTTTCTTTTTAATCGCTTTGCTTACGCAAGAAAAGCGTGCTCGTGTATTAAATTGCTAATATAGAAATTTTCTTTTTAAATCGACTTTTGCTACATAGATTTTTTTTTGCGTTCAATGTTTTTAGTTGTTTTTTATTGAAAGATAACGAATTCATGTAAAAAGGAATTATTCTTAAGGACATTGATTGACACTATTATTAATCTTTTTCTTTTCTAAAAATGTAACAATTCTAAATTCTAAATGTATATACTAACGTTAACGTTATCATATATATTTGTTATAAATGCAATGAATACACTACAGCAAACGATGTATTTCATATCTTATTTACTTGTTTCTGTTATTTTTTTCACATGCAAATATGTATAGTAAATACATTCATATTGTATCTAATAATTTTACTTTTCATCTTCATTTTAACTGAATTGCTAATGCGCCCGGAGATAATTAATAGAATCATGATTACGAAAAAAATCACTATATTACATATTTCATCTGATAAGTTACGTTATAATTTGAAATTTGGTGTTTTCAAAGACTAAAATTGAGTTTCGTAATTTCCTTTTATTAATGGAATATTTATAAAGAAGAGGAGATGCATACTCGTATGATTGTAAAAAATATAAAGTATAACACCCTGAATTAAGTCTTCGATAAGCACGCTGCGCTTCCTTCCACGAAACGAAACGTATTCTCATTTATATATATATATTTATATATTTATATATACCATTGCTACAAGAAGTATGTGTTGTTGGCGAGTTGGCAGAGTAAAAACATCGGTGGTAATATCAATAATAATTATTATTATTGTAACGATGATGATAGCAATAATACAAATAATAATATAATAATATAATAATAATAATAGCGGTACTGTCACTAACGATAATAATAATAATAATAATAATAATAATTAATAATAATAATTATCAGTAATAGGGCTAAGGGGGACAATTGCTACTCAGTACGTTGCAGGAGGATTGGGGGTGAGGAGGAAATTTCTGGGTCAAAGGGACAAGGAAATGGGAGATGTTATGGGGATTTCTATGGTGATTATGAAGAGTCGGTCATGGTGCTCGCGGAAATTTACTCCTATTATTGTAAAAAAAAAAGAAAAAGAATAGGGAAAAGGGGAAATGAAGGAGGTAAAGGGGGGGAGGGAATCGGATGACAAACCGAACGTCCCCGGCGAACGGAACCCATGTATGCGCAATTATATAATCCGTGTGCGTCCGCCGGGACGAACGTGTTTTTCCTCTTCATCTGATCGTCTCGTTGGCGCTCTCGATCCGAGCGTCGAGCGAGCTTCGAGGGATCGGGGCGAGCCGTGCTCCAAGGCTCCCACACGCTCTATTCGTCTCTCTCTCTCTCTTGCCTTTGCGTTGCCGTTTTACATTTACATTCTCGATTAGGCTACAAAAAATTTGTCGCTCACCCCGATCCGGCGAAACTCGACACGCCCGTGACGGCGGGGTTGCTGTGTTAGTGTTGTCGCGATAATTCGTAGCGCGCCGGGGCATTGCATAGTGTGTGAGACATGTGTGAGTGTGTGTATGATGTGTGGGTGGCTGTGAGGGAATAGGTGTGTGTTTGAGTGTGTAAGTGTAAGTGTACGTGACAGACCCTGCTTACAATTACCGAGCGTTGTATTTAACTCCTCGCCCTCTTTCTCTCTCGTTACTTCGTTTAATACGCGTTCTCATCCTTATCATTTTGTTTGTTTGTTTTTGTTTTATCTAAAAATTTAAAACGCACACTCGCTCCATCAGTCATTCTCCTCGTTTTTCTACATTCGCTCTTACGATCTATCTTTCGCTCTGTCTTTCTCACGCTCGCTCAGTTATATATCTCAGACGCATTTCTCGAAAGTGGAATACGCGGCGTATTTCTCTTCATTTTGTTGTATCCTTAATAACTGCTCGAATAGTCGCGGCGCTGGCACCGGACGCCTTTGGCGAGCGGTGCGAGCTCTCAGCCGGTTTAAGAGGAGGGCGCCTTCGTTGCCTCGACGGCGGCCGCTTTGCTGCTCTCCTCCTTCTTCTCCTCCTTCTTCTCTTCGCTGCTATCCTTCTTCTCCTCGCTGCTGTCCTTCTTCTCCTCGCTGCTGTCCTTCTTCTCCTCCTTCAGCTCCTCCTTCTTCTTCTCCTCCTTCTTCTCCTCCTTCTTCTCCTCGCTGCTGCTCTCGTCCTTCTCTTCGCTGCTGTCCTTCTTCTTCAGTTCCTCAGCGGCGGGCTTCTTCTCCTCCTCGGCCTTCTGCTCTTCCTTCTTGGGCTCCTCAGCGGCCTTGGCGTCCTTCACCTCCTGGGGCTTGGGCAGCTCCTCGGCTTTGATCTCGTCCGCGGATTTCGCGGCCTTCTCCACTGCGGGAGCTGCGGCGGGCTGCTCGGCTACGGCGGCCTCCTTCTGGGGAATGATCGGGGCAGCCGACTTGGCCTCCTCGGTGGGGGCGGCTACGGCCACGGCGGCATCTTCGGATCGCTGCTCCTTGGCCGCGCTCTCCTGGGCCTGCTCGGGCTTGGCCTCGGCCTCCTTTGGCTGCTCGGCTACGGCGGCTGCGGGTGCGATTTCAGCGGGCTTCTCGGCAGGCTTCTCAGCCTCCTTCTTGGCCTCCTCAGGGGCTGCCTCGGACGCTGCGAGCTTGATCTTCTCCTCGGTGGCGACGGCGGCCGCGGGCTCGGATTTCTCGGCAGATTTGACGAGTTCCTTCTTCTCGGCTTCCTCCTTCTTGGGCTCCTCAACGGCCTTCTTCTCTTCCTTCTTCTCCTCGGTTTCGCGCGTTACGCGCTCGGGCTTCTCCTCAGCCTTAGCTGCCTCCTTGGCGGGCTCCTCGCTGGCCTTCTTCTCGACTACTACGGGCTCGTCGATCTTCTTGGCCTGGGCAGGCTCGATGGCTACCTCAGAGGCGGCCACGGCGGGGATCGGCTGCTCCTCTGCCACGGGGGCGATGGCCTCCTTGATTGGCGCGATCGCGGACTCGGCGGGCTCCTGGATTTCGGCGATCTTCTTCTCGATTATGGGCTCGATGGCCTGGAATTTGGAGAAACGTTGATTTAAAAAATGTTCATTAATATCTCATAATTAGGGTAATTTTTTTTTCATTTTTCAAGATTAGAAACTATTTTTGAATGCGAGCTATTAAGGATATTCTTCTTGGTTAAGTTTACTTAAGTAAAACATAAAGCTCAACTTACGCTCACGTGCTCGTGCTTCTCGGATGGCGCCACCTTCAGCTCCTCCTCAGCCGGCTTCTCCTCAACCTTCTTGGGCTCCTCAGCTGGCTTCTTCTCTTCCTCCTTGGCCTTCTGGGCCTCGATCTCGGGCTTCTTCTGTTCCTCCTTTAGCTTCTGGGCTTCGATGATCTCAAGCGTTTTGTCCTCAATCTTCTTCAGTTCCGGTTCCTTTTCTACCTTCTTCTCCTCTGGTGCCGCTACTGCCGCTTTCAGTTGCTCGTTCGGCAGTTCGGGCTGCTTAGCCTCCTCGGCTGGCTTCTCAAGGGGCTTGTCAGCCGATTTCTCCAAAGGCACGACGCTGGGCGCTGCTGCATCCTGCTTGCGCTCGTCGTCGGCCACAGGCATCGCGCTGATGGCCGTCACGGCCAACAGGCATACCGCGAAGATTGCTAGCTTCGACATTGTCGGTTTAAACTGCAAGCAGAAAGAAAGGTTTCCCTGACGGTTAGAGGTGTCTTAAGTATGTGGTAATAGGTGAGATTTTGTTTGGTTGGAAAATTAATGCATGGACTGTGACGTTATTGGGATTAGAGATTGTGTACTTGGGATTAGAGACGTAAGAAAGAAACCAAGTGTTACGCGGACTGTGTAAATATTTGACGGTAATATGGATTAGCTTGCGTCTCCCGCTAAGAGGTGTTAATTAAGAGAGGTGTTACCTCGTCACCCGAACCGTTAAAATTTCCAGCTCTATGTCCCCAGTATTCAGAATCCAAATTACGTCCAACACGTCAAATCCTCAAAAGAAGTCTTTCATAACATCCAGCGCGTTACATTCGAAAACGCCTCGGCATTACGTACGGCTCGGGAGCCTACGTCTATCCTCCGGCTCCCCACAAAGGCCTAATTTTTTAATAGAGAAAGCCTCTCTCATCCATCAAAAAGAACCGTCAGAGCAATAATTTCATTGAACCAATTAATCTAACCGCGCAGCGCTCGCAAGCACGCGAAAGTCCCCCTCTTTCATCGTTGCGCGCGCGATTGTTGACACTCTCCCTCCTTTCTACCGCACCAGCCATAAACGCATCTCCTGCTCTCTCTCTCTCTCTCGTCTTGCTGATCTGCTCGGAATTCCAAGGCGGCCAATCTTCCAGTTGAAAACGAACCCGCTGAATGGGGGCCCCCACGACGCGATGAATGGAAAAGCCCGCGGGGCCTGCCCGTCCTTTTTGCTCAATGGGACTTCAAAGCTGGGGCTTATACTCGTGGCGACACGTTGCGTGTCCGACTCTCTGGGAGTGCATATCGATCGTCGGGGCCGGCAATTTCGATAATTGACGACGGCGCGCGCGAATGGTTATCGGGCCTGGGAGATCTTTTGCCGCGCGCGTGTTTCGATCGATGGCGATGGGTATAGTTTGAAAAGGTTCTTTGGTAATATTTAATAAGCCGCCGAGAGCTACTCGTATTTATTAATTTCGGTTTTCAGCGTTGCATCAGACGCCACGGGAGTGGATAATGCTGTAATTCATCGTAATTGATAAAGGTAGTTTCAATATTGTTTTCTGACGCTCTTTTACGAACGGGCTTACTCAACAAAGGATGCGCGCTCGTTTCAAAATGCTAGGCTCGCGTCGATTGCAAAATTATTTTTTTCTCTTGCTTTTCCGATGGTAGTAAAGAAAGATGTATGGCTGTCAAACGGTTTTTTACAGGTTTAGACGATAGGTGTGCAGAGCGGGCAGGGAGTTGGTATTTTTGCGCTTAGATTTATCGTTAACGGCCTTCTGACTGAAAGCTCGGGTATTAATTTATTAACATTTTTCAAATAAAAATTCAATAAATGTATAGCGATTAAACAGCTTGTCCTTCTTTACCCACGTGATTACCACACGCGAACTGTATACCAGCGTAAAATGATTGATGTAAGCTTAGGCGTAGTAAATAAAAAAAAAATGAGAAAACCTTGCATGTAACAATCAGTATATAATAGAAAAAAGAATGTTTAAACAACGAAGCCGCAAAAGCACTTTTACAATACCGCGAGAGTGCGCCCTCGCGTTTAACAAGATATTAAGCAAGACCGGCAATTACGGCTCATACGTACGAGTAAGGCGTTAGAAAAGAAAAGGCCGGCGTAGAGAAAGACCGAGTGATAAAGACAGAGACAAAGAGAGTGTGACATTGAACCGCAAACCGAGAGGCAAATAAGGTGCGAGCTGTTTTATATATGGACACTAATGACAGGATGCAACGCGACGCGCCTGTTACCGGTGTACGCATCGCCGAATGGCCGCGTGCGTGTGTGTATATACGTATAAGTGCCGTAACCATCCGTGAAAATGCGCAGAAAGTGAAAACACGCGTGCGTGCGTTTGAATCATCGTTCTGTTTTTTTTTTTATACATGGAGCATTACGTTAGGTCCGTTTCGCTTATTCGTCGCGGGATTTTCGTTTGTAATAGCGCTGGCCGATATAATCGATGCTGCGACACAATGCCGACGTTTCAATTGACGTCCGAGCGAAAACGGGAATGTCAAAAAAAGCGAGGCAGAAATATAGCTGATCTAATCAGAACTGCGCGCGCCGTGTGTCAAAGGCCATCCCAGCGCTGGGCGCCAGTCCAAAAACGTCGCGGTCTCTTGGTGATCGATATTCTTTTGATGGAAAGGGACGCGCGCGAGTTCATTACGTGAAAAAGAATTTGGTAGTTGGTATAAAGGGTTTTGGAAACGTATCGCGGATTTTTTTTTGTTGAATTATTTTTAGAATTTTTTTAGCCTTTTGTGCGAAATATTCCCACGGCAATTACTTATCTATGCTCGAAATCTACGTAAATAGGTATAAAAATAATCCTTTATTTGATTCGGCAATGACTAGAGATACATTGTATTTAAATTTTCATGAGGCAACAGCGCTGCCTCGAACGTTATATCCTGAATTTGCACATTCAATATAAATTTATTTGATAATAGCGTCAATAAATCTCGCAAGAGCGAGGCAAAAACGCAAAGTACCCAGCGCTGCCTCGTCTCTTTATAACTGAATCCCCCTTGCTCTCTTCATTGTTCCCCGACACGAAAATTCAATCAGAGTGAGAACGAAGTTAACACGTTACAAATAAATCGTTACTCTCCGAAAAGATCCCTTTCATTAATCTAAATTTGATAACGCGACAAAAAAAAAAAGAAAAAAAAAGTGAACTCTTCTCCAAACTCACTATCCCACCTAATTTTCATCCCAGAACCAATCAAGCCTCCCAAACGAGCACTTCACGCACTCGACAGCGACATACCGATTTGACCTTGCTCCCCTCGAGAGAAAAAGGAATGCACAAAAGGCGCCCGGCTATGCCGCCTCCTCGACTTGCTCTCGCTAATTTCTACGTCTGCCGCCGCCACGACTACCTATAGGCCCTATGCAGAGGCGCGAAAAGACCGCAGCAGCTAGATAGAGCACGTTTTTCTTCGCGCGTGCGGAGAGTTGGCCCGAGAAGTGGCAAGACTCAGCACTCTCTCTGGCTCCCCCAGAGAGTGTGTATCTACGTGTGTGTCTATGTGTGAGCGAGCGGACGGGGAGGAAATATAAAAGAGGGGAGCTAGCCCCCCCGACGCCGGCGCTGAGGGAAGCAGCTTCTAGAAAGGCAGCAGCATGTTTCGTTGTGTACTTTGAATTTTCCCTTTTTGTTCGTGCTCTCTTTTTGGATATTTATAAGTGTTTTTTTCTTTTCGTTTTGCGAGTCGTTTTCTTTTTCGCTGCGGTACTAAGCAGTGCGGACGTACGAAACTGTCTTTTGAAAAAGCGAACGTTGATTAATAATTACTTTCATCGTCCCACGAAAAGTATTCGGAATGTAACTTCGAAAAATAATCGATACGGGCAGGCTATAATTACATTCGTAAAATAGTCGATAACTTGAACGTTGCTGCGCAGGCACCTAACGCAATCAGTTAAAAAAAAAGCGAGGAGCCCCGATGAAACGGGAAATCGAGTTCCCTTTCGCCAGTGCATTATCTAATAATCGATAAGCGAGCGGCAAAAATATCAAGCGACCCATCGGCTCTAGACGCGGAAAGGAAAAAGAAAAAAGATCGAACTCGCTCGCATCAGCGAAACGCACCGGCCGCGATGTATACTCGCAGGCAACGCAAACGCCCGCCTTGTATAATCGTCCTCCCAACGGCGGAAATTTTTCTCGCTCCCCCCCGGCTCGGAATTTTACCCTCCTCCGAGCGCGAAGATAATGGGGGACAAAAAGGGGGATAGACGCGCGGGGGTGGCGTTTTCACATAGAGGAGAGGGCTCTAAGGTGTGTCCGACTTTGCTCTTTTCTCGACGCTCCCTCTCGCTTTACGACACGGTGTAGGGGGAGGCTAGCTTTCCGAACTGCGGAGTTGAATCATCGCCTTCATTAAAGCCACTGCCGAGCTGGCGAACGTAACGAGGCCAGTGTTTCCTTTGCTTTCGGTGAGTGAGAGAGGAAAAAAGAGACGCAATTCACGGAGCGAGTGTAATGGTATTAAGAGATTGCGCGGCTGTTGGCGTACTAAATATTTAATTCAATAAAATGAGAGGCGCGAGGCTCTTGCGTCGTCAGCGCTGAGTCCTTTGGACGTTTTTCTCGCTTTCTGGAATATTCAAAGTGCTCGGGAGGATCATCCGGCGCGTCCGTTGAATCGCGCATTGTCGCGGAGGGCTCGCTGGAAATTGAGCGCAGTAACTTTTTAAACGTTGGAAATAAAAGTTTTTTACGATTCGCGAGAGGAAAAAATTTTTTTCAGCGGGGAAAGATTCTAGGAATTTTTTCATTGCGAAACGCCCGGGGTTTCAATTATGTAATTATTCGGAGCGATACGGTAATGTTAACGCGAATTCGAGAAGCCATCCGCGTGCGTTTGAATTTGCGCTGTGTACCGCGAAATATATTTTTCTGAGTTACATAAAATATTCTCGGATAGTACGGCGAGATATCGGAAATTTTAGTTTACAAAACACGCGAAATGCATTTCGATCTCTCGCTGCCTGCTGTCTTGTTTTATTATTTTGAAATATAAATATTGAATATTTTAAAAGAGTTCCGGGATTGAATTTGTAATGTTGCTAAAAATATTTATGTTGTTGCGAGTCGATCGAATTTTCGTAATAAAATTTGAATAAATTACATTTGTACGAAATTGAAATAAACATTTCAGAGAATCTAAATTTTGCGTTTTCCAGAAAGTCCTAGGCCTGTCAGTTTTCATTGGATCACTAGCAGTTTTGTAAGCCAATAAGTATCCTTCTGTATGCAGAAGCCTTTAAAAACTTATGACGTGCCAGTGGCTTTTAGTTGTCCAATACCGCTTTAGCTTTAATTGTTGAATAAGCGTTGAGTAATTCTAAGCGTACCTGTTCCAGAGAGACTGAACTTGAACTTTCAAGTAAAGAAACCCTTATTTCAAAAAAGAAAAAATCAATTCTTATTTAATCTCTTTATATCGTTAAAAGTTCAACGTCTCGTGACAAAACGGTAAAAAAAATCTATATCAAGATGCTGAAACATCCCTTAGTCACCGTACAAACATCCCTTCGGCTTCTCGTTACGAAAAAATAAATAAGAAAAGCAAACATTTGCGATCGAGGGTAAAGCCGAACCCCCGATGTGTACTCAGCTAAGTGCGGCGGCCTTTGGCTTGTTAAGCCCGCAACTCACGTTCATTGTCGATAAACAATTAATAAATTTAGAATCCGTCACTTGATTGCCAAGACCTTAATAAAATTTTATCGACCCTCCCCCCATCCTACTAACCCGCCAACTCCAAAGCTACATATTTTAACGACGGACAATCCCATTAAATCCCAAGACAGAACTTCTCAATTAAAACTCGAACAAAACTGCAGCCGAGCATCATTAAAAACTCGAACGCAACAAATTCCTCCTCGTAGTTACGCGCTCTCCTCTCTCAAGTGCTAGCCGATCCACAAAAAGACCATAAAACTCCCCGGCGGCGGTAGCATCTCGAGACGTTGCGCTCCTACAACTATAAAGTCGCCTGAGGCTTTGTACACATATATACCTATATACGAACGCGCGCACAAAGACGTAGGCCAGAGGATCGGCTTGACAAAGGAGCGAGTCGTCTTTGGCCGATGCTGATTGCAGATTGGCCGGATTAGCGTCGGGAGCTAATTAGAGGCTGCGCGCGAACGGCGCATTGCGAAATGTAATGCCTATACGCGGCTTGCGGTAAGAATTGCGTCTGTACCCCAGCGCGAGAGTGGATATATAAACCCGCGGATCTGCCAAGATTCGAGATGCAAAAGGCCGCTTGTTAGCCGAATATCGCGAGGGGGATACGGTTTCGATTCCTCGTTAGCGATTTGCCTGCTGGAGTAGCCCGGACTAGTTGGCTCTCGCGAGCTTTTTAAAGTCGAGAGCGTCTAAAGTTTGGCTTCGTTATTGGAGCACTAAAAATAGGCCGGCTCGTCTCCGCTGATTTTTTTTAACGAGCCGCTCCATTCGGCAAAAGGCTTTTTTTTTTGTTCGGCTTCGAGGAGCCTCGTAGCGCGCCGTGTGCTCTTGACCCGTCTTTGCTAGAGTGGGCCTGGGCTGCGTCAGCAGGGCCGCTAAAGTATAATGCACGCGAGCCAGTCGAATTAACACGAAGGTACTAAACTGGCCAGGTGCTTGAACCACTGACCATGAAAAGCGCAATGCCGAAACAAGTTCAAGTTCCACTTTGGAATTCCTCTTACCCTCCCGCGATATGTCGAGCATCAATTATACAACTCCGGCCCTTGCGTCGTTGCAGCCTAACAGTATACGTATACACACATCGACGCACGGAATTGGCGAACGCGTTTCCGATTCTCTCGTGTCGCTCGCTTTTTCCTTCCTGTACTGGCTGGCTACCGGCGCGTCATTGCTGTCAGCTCTCGGGCGCGTTTGTTTTTTTAAAACGAGTCGCTCGCGCGATTGGCATGCGCGCCTCGTATTTATCGGGCTCGCGGGCGCGCAACCGGCAGGTATACCTATCTGGAGGAATGTATATATGCGAGAGAGGAGCTGCGCCGCCCCGGAGATAATCTTGACGCTGCGGAGATTAAATTTTGCGCCCGCGGACGTGGCTGGAATTAATGACCGCCGCGCCAATGAGCTGTACGTTTTAACGATGCGCGGCTTCGTTATGTATCTCGTTTTTCTTTTTGAGGAATTGAACTGCTCGCGTTGGGTAATTGGATAAGAGGCGCGGTGCTGAATTATGTGATATAATGTAGCGATGCGAGCGAGCTGGATGCTGAATGGCCGGACGGGTTTTTTATTTTGAGAGGGCGCGTAAATAGATGGTTTTGTTGTTGCGGAAAATATTTTCGGATGCTTCGAGAGTGACCAATGTTTTAAAGATAGACGCGGAACGTATAAACTTTTAGACGTGAATAATCGTGCGAGTTGTATATCGTTGCGCTCGAGAATACGAAACACTTTGCGAAGATTGCGAAATGTGTTACTTTTATGTTACAATTCAGCACGGTGTATGAACGATTGTAAATAAAACTTTTTATACAAGGCTATATCGCACAAGTAAGAGAAATGCGTATATTAGAAAAAAAGGAGAAAAAAATAAAAAATGTATACGTGTTTTGTAACAAGCATTGTATAAATTGCATATTCTACGTGCGGTGATTATTAGTAAAGGCATAAGAAAGTCGCTCGTTAAAGTATTAATTTCAAGCTTGAGACTGGCATTAAAAAATAATATCTGACATTATGAAGAAAAAGTATAATTAAGGTAATAAATCTAATTAAAGCAGAAAGGGCAGTAGAGAAACAAGTATAGAAAACTGCATTCATCAACCTGTCAGACTGCAAAAGTTTGTTTGATTAACGATACAAGTCCGAACTTCTAATCACTCATTTTCCCTCTTACTATCTCGCCGAGCGAGTTTTAAAAACGAACAGATACACCGAGAACTACCGACTAGAACCGTCCACTTGAAATTCCCTTTCAAAACTACATGCACTCGCTTCACCCCCTCTTGGAAAACTTTCCACGAGCTGCCCCCCTGCACAGTTGCACCTCGTCACTGTATATTCCAGCGACGCCAGAATTGTTAATCAAAACTAAGAGAAGTAAAGTAAAAAAAAAAAACACGGGAGAAAAAAAAGAAGAAGAGATAGAGAGAAGGAAAGTGGAGCAAAAATTCGGGTTACGTTAGCTGGATGCGAGGGGTGGTGTGCGTTGGTGTAGGTATATAATCGATTACTCACTGCTGCTGTCGGTATAGTGGAGAGACTAGTGAGGTCTGCTGTCCTGCTGCTGCTGCGTCTGGTAGAAAACTGGGTGGTGCGCGGGGACGTGAGATGGTCGATGCTCAGGAAGCGTCGGCAGTTCACTGGCGCGGTCGTCGATCGGTGAGCAAAAGAGAGTCTGCGCCGGTGCTGCTGGTGGTGGTGGCCGCCCGTCGACGGGTGGGATATATGTGTATATACTGCAGAGTCTGCGTGTAAGACAGAGAGAGGGAGAGAATAGAGCGAGAGAGAGAGAGGTAGCCTCGCGCGCGCGTGCGTTTCACAAAGCTCGTGGGAGAGCACCACCAGCCTAGCAGGAGAGTCAGTAAGAGAGAGAGATATATAGATTGTGAGCGGCGGCGAAGGTTGGGTCGTGTGTCGAGTCGGATTCCTCGGGGCCTCGCTTATATACCCATTCACCCACCCAGCGCTGCGCTCCACACTAGCACCCAGAAAGAGAGAGAGGAGAGAGAGACACGCGTCTGTGCGATCGAGGGGCATACACACACATACACACACTTACACGTGTATGGGTAGAGACATGAGGGCCCCGCCGAGAGCCGCCCTCCTACTGTACCGGCCGAGAGGGGCCCCTTCCCTCTAGTTCTCCTTTTCTTTATTCTATCTTTTAGCTCTATCCAACTACTCCTTTTTCTGGCTTTCTCGATGCTGCTGCCGCCGCCGCCGCCGTTGCCGCTGCTGCTGCTTCTTTTACTGCGACCAGATCGTCGGCTGCTTTTTCTTGCTTGTACGTACGAGCCTTTTTCCACTTTTTCCCCGTGGTTACTTTTCCCCGTGAGTGTAGCCTGGAGGGATATCAGTTTGAGGCAGTATTTGCGGAATTAAAAGTAAGAACAATGTTAGCTGGAAGAGAGTTGCTTGAAAAGTCGATTAGACTATGCTGCACTTTAGTTTTTAACTTATTTTCTGAGAAGTAGTAATAGTCAACAGCTCTTTTTTGTTCTTTCCTTTTGGTGGATTATCTCCTGTTTCAATCTATCTCGGCTTTCAATTTTTTAGTATATTGCTTTTTCTATTTCTCTGAACCAGTTTCGAAGAGACCATGCAAACGAATTGAATAGTCAAGTTATTCTGGTATGGATTGGGGTCATAATTGTGGCTCATCAGATTTATTTTTCTGAATCAAGTAAATGAAGTATTTCAGAAAAATTCTTCCAGTAATTTTCGTTCGCTTATGAACATCATCAATTCTTTTCAAAATACCGCACCGCATTAGCATTTTCTAACATCATTATGGCCAAGTATATACTGCCATCATTTGAACCTATATTCAAATGATTGCAAATGCATTACTACAATTGCAATTTGAGCTTTGATATTTTATTTTGTATATTTTCAATTTGAATATCATTTGAGAAGGGGAATACTTCCCCTTCTACTGATATTATATTTCCAGTTAATATTTGTAATCATTAGAGGAATGCATTTGCATAATTATCTGCATCACATTCCATAAAAATTCTTTGATTATTACTCCTTTTTAAAACCCTTTCCATAGCTGAGAACTTTTTAAAATCCTAGACTCAATAACACGTGGCTAGTCCATCAAAGTCGATCGATACCTCGCCCTTGAACCTCGTACCCAATTAAACAAAAATTCAACAATCATCAATCTCTCCATTTTTTCCTCTCTCTTTGCGTTTCTTACGTTTCCTGCGCCTATTCCTGATTTTCTCCTCCAAGTTTTTCCTTCCACATATCTTTCTCTTTCTCTCTCTCTCTCTCTCTCTCTCTCTCTCTCTCTCTCTCTCTCCGCGCCTCGTTCCACTCTCTCCCCTTTCCTCCTCTCTCTCCTCACCGCTCCTCTCCTCCCCCCGGAGGGTGCGTTTACACCGGACACTTATTACGCGAGTGCCTCCTCTCTCTCTTCCTTTGCCCAGAGCCGCGGCTCACTCGCTCCCGGACAGGTTCTTCGCGTCGCAACGTATAATACGAACGCCGTGTATTTATGCGCGCACGTGTATGTACGTATATACATGGAGAGAGAGACTAGCTGGGGAGGAATTGAACGAGGATTTCTCTCCTCTCTTTCTCTCTCTCTCTCTCTCTCTCTCTCTCTCTCTCTCTCTCTCTCTCTCTCTCTTGAGGATGAATTGCCATCGGCTTGATCGATTAGATTGTTTGCTCTTGGATATGTGTACGCTGGGATCTCTTATTCTCGAGGGCTTGGTTCTTTTTTCCCCTGCTTTTCTCTTGTGCTCCTCCCTTTATACTTAACCGACTCGAGGCTGCCTTTGCGACTAATCGCAATTGTCGAATGTTTGCTCTGGTGCGACTTATTTTACACGAGGGCCTATTTCTTCTTCCTCTGGCTTCTGCTTCGTTTACTTTTGTTTCGGTTGCGGCTTGTTATCGTGATTCTCCTCTTTTTAGGGACACAAGAGACCTTAGATAATAGATTTTGTCGATGAGTCATCGGATTATTCGTGTGGGAATATTATTATTTTAGACATTTTGGTATAAGAAATATTTTTCGATAAACACGAAATTTGAGATGAAGTTTTGAGAAAGATACTGTTTGACTAAATAATATCAAATATTCATGAGTCATTATTATAGTTTAATTTCAAGCCGCCAATCCATTGTACCGCAAACTCAAATAGTTAATGGCAAAGTTGTAATTTCTAACAAGCTAAACAAATTGAAAACAATGGTCCAGTGTCGGGCTGAGTATTCTCGACAAAATGTTTGGCAATAGTTGACAATTTACTTGTAATTCAACTGACCGAGTTTGCCGCTTTTAATTAATGACGTTACATATAAATTCAAAGACACATAAACAATTATCTTGTTTGTTAGCTATACATGTGAAAATTGCGCACTGCTCAAGTGCATTAATTCTGTCAGCAGTTACATGAACGACATACTTCAACGAAAGTTGAAAGGGTAAGAACATTAAATGTAACCTTCAAAGTGCAAGTGTTTCCCGTTTAAAGCGAGTTTCAGTCTCAGATTGCTGGAAAAAATGGACATTACCTTGCTCCACTGATTCGGTGTCACTAAACTATTTAAGAGTGACCGATAATCTCTTTACATAATGGGTTACGCTACAATGTCAGGTCAAAACACGCAATGCCACGCGAGAATGCATCAAACTTTCGCAGTCGTTACGTTTTACGTTTTTTCACTAATGAAAATTTCAGCTCATTCAAAGCACGCCAGCTCTTTCTATCAGCAGGAAAAAATCTCTGAACCAGCAATTATCCCTAGAATTATGTTCGTTCGCTCGTTACGTCAGAAAAACACATTCCCATAGCAGTCGAAAGGAAAATACTCCGCCCACGGGATCACCCGGAAGATACTGAGAAATCGTCCTTGTCGAGAAAAGAAAACATAAAGATCATCGTGGATAATCATCAACGCGGACCATATCCCCAACAGCCCAAATCCCCCAACTCTCATCGGCTCCAAAAGCTCTCTCGATCGAGACATTACCATCAAGCAGCCAAGTCGCTTTAGGAACTCCGCCTAATCTCGCTAAGTAGTTGCAGTCTCCGCTGAGCCAACAACACTTCGGCGATCGCGCAAAGGAATTTTCTTAGCTTTCGGAAGACTCGCTCTCCGCGTCTCTCCCTCTGCTATCTCGCTCTCTCTCAGCTCTCTCTCTCCCTCTTGGGTTCGATGTTCCACGTTCACTCTCCCCTTTACGATGTACGCATATGCGCGGTACAGCGGAGAATGCTGCGCGCGGCGCGCATGCTCGGCAGAAGAGATACTCGTCGGGCGAGTATCCTGTAGGTGTATTAAACGTATAAGCCAAAAGGAAGACGAGAAAATGGGACACGGACAGGTCCTGACAATGGGCTGAATCTCGGGGAGCCTAATGTAAACCTTGCAGGTTCTCTCTTTCGTCTCCCCACCACTCTCTCTCTCTCTCTCTTTCTCTCGTTCTCGTTCTCGTTCTCGCATCTTAGGGAGGAAGGTTAATCCCCTCGTCTGGAATTCAGAGTTTAATGCTCCTTAAAATGCCTTCGATCCTGAGCGCTCGCTCCTCTTTTCACTCTCTGGCTTTTTATTCCATTGCACGATGCACACGATTTGTAACGTTATGCGAGGGATCCAGTCCATTTCATCTCATCACGTTTTCTCTTTCTTCTCTTTTCTGGCTCTCTGTATATGAATATTTGTTGAAAGCCTGGAACAGATTACGTAAAATGTCTAACGAATTTATTTCGGGGAGATTTTTGTAAGCTGTCGTATTCTGACTTTATCTAAGATGGAAAATTTTTATCCCATATGCATTCGCACGTTTTAGCCCTTAATGCCAAATAAAGAAGATGGATGATGTGGATTTTGAAAGTCGACTTGAATAGCTTGTCGAATGTATGTAACATTTTTTTAACATCCTACCCTCGTTCGAAAAAACCAATTCAATAACTATCTAATGTATTATTTACAAATACTGAGATTCCTATGTGAAAAAAACTAGCTCTATCCATTAGTTTCTACATATAATTAGCCTAATTGCTTTTGCATTATAATATAGCATTTCCTCAACACAATAATATTTTGCAAAATTGCCATCACTGTCGATGCGTCAATCAGGGGATTGAAGCCACTACCTGCTGATTTATCTCACGCACAGGTGCATGACGTAAATATTACCAAACATTCCCTTGAATGAAAAAAGTATCCAGCTTATTAATGGACTGGTCACTTTCTTTACAATTCACAGAATATAATCAATTTTCAACTCTGTAATTACGCTGCGCCTGCTTTTTAAGCCACCAATCTAAAAAAAAGTATCACTAATAAACATCATACGAAACAACCACAATATTGTACAAATCCGAGTAACCTTTTATAATGATTACGAATGACCTACTATGAAAAAAAATCTATTTTAAATGACGTAATAGAAATACATTTTTGTATCGCGTATCATCTCCAGATTAAAAATACTTTACAACGATTAATACGATTCGACTAACGAGCAATTACCGCAGCCACGAAAATTACAGGAAGAAAAAACTCGACACTTCTCCGATATATAATTTTACGGATTATCTTCCCAATGAAAACTTACTCGGCCGCTGCTGCTGCTGCTAGCCGCTCTGTACGGCGCGCATTTAATTGCCCGAGTTCATTGAGAGTTCTCTCTCTCGCTCGGCGATACACTTCGGGCTCCAAAGTGCTCTCGAGGATTTGAATCCAGTTATGCAAATGCCGATTGGCGAATGTCGCACGCGCGCGTGCGCTGCTCGCATGAATACATTATTTCTTCGTGTATATAGCTCGGGCTCTCGCGGTCATTATCAGCAACGCCGGCGACGATTCTACCACCGCGAGAGTGTCAACAGAGCTTAAGCACGCACACGCGCGTCCCGTAAAAAAGGCCAAACTCGCCGAGCCTTTTTTACGAACGTTTCTCGTATAATTCCTGCGATACGGGATTGCATTTCGTTTTGTCATTAATTTTTTTTTCTCGTTTGTTTTTGCACCAGTCGCGGAGATTCGTTGTGATTTTCAGATTTTGTATATTGGGGTTAGATTGATTAACGGTAATGGCGATTAATCAGCCTAATCGGTCCCGTAAATCTCGCCGGTTCTGGAAGTTTTGGCGAAAAAAATGGTGTCACTAGTTTCGTATGTTTTAATGTAATTATAGAGACGTAGAGGCAAAAAATTAATTCGGCTGAATTGAAAAGAAATGATGTTATGTAAACGTCATCAGAAAACGATTTCACGTTTTTAAGATGGTTCCGAGAGCCGTTTAAAAAACCCCAATCTATGCCTGGAACTCGAGAAGTCAACTACCTTTGGGATTGGTAAAGATTTGTAATAGGGTCACTGCACCGGTGGGTAAGCAGGCGCCAGTGATGATCGCAGGATGACAAGAAAATTTTAATGGTCACCATAAAAAGAGCAACTTGAACCAAGCCATCATAAATTTAAGATTACAGCTTTTTAATTACTGATTACACTCTTCAGAATCTTTTTCGTAAATAAATTAAAACGTTGCGATTTGATAATTTACTAGATAACAACTTAAGTGGTCTTAAACCGATTTATTCATTTAGCTTTCATTTGCAAACCGATTTATTCAGAAAAGACTTTTATCTGTCAAAGTTGTTTATTTATTTACTTATAACAAATTTTTAAACTGTTAAATTTTTGTTTAAGAAGTTCAATGCTGCATATGGTGCTTGAACTTAACCTTTGATAAATTACTCTTGCCGCTAAGAAGAAGTAGGAAGTATTTGAAAAGTCTATGGAAACACTGAACTTTTAACGAGCTTCAAATATTTGCACATTAAATAAAACTTTTTGTACTGCTTATGATGGATGTTTAGTTTACATATTCTACAACGATTTTGCATTAGTAATCCTAAAGATATTTTACTAATTTAAATAATTCGTTTAATAATTATGAAAAATACTAATTATTTTCGTAATGTACGAAATAAATATATTAAAATTTGTCATTTTAATTTTAGTTTACATTTTTTTTTTATTTTGACATTTAAGAATACGTTTGAGCTGTTTTAAAAAATAAAATTCTAAGTAATACTAAATAAATGCTTTAAAAAAAAAAGCAACAGTAATAATAAATTTTTATTGTTTCTCTTCAATTAATTTAGAAGTAAATTAGTTAGAATTACTATAGAAACCTACATTAATAGTACAATTGTTCGCAAAGCATTAAAAAGATGAAAAAAAATCTCTACTTTTCTAGAATCTGTATTTCGCAAAAGCCTTTACATCTCCAATATTGCGATATCTAGTTGTAACCCATTTCACAGCTAAAGTCATTGTTGTTAACGAATTCTCCAAACATCAATAGCGCCCCTTTAACTTTCTAAAGGCAAAGCAAAAAGTGTGATTCAGTGGCACGCGGAAGAGACACACATCGAGGAAAAACATCCATCGTATTTTCGAAAACATATCTGAAACGCATGCGCAAAAAAAGAGACAGCGAAATAGGTTAGCGCCAGCGAAGAGGAAGAGGAATCGATGCGCGATCTTGTGTACTAGGAGGCACCCGGGGAAAACCGAAGAAAACGATAACCGTGGAGAGAAAGAACGAAAGAGCAGTGATTCTCAACCGTTACGCACCGTTAGACAAATCGCTAGCTGTTACGTCGTCGAGGAAGAAGAAGAAGATAAAAAAAAAGGCTGGGAGGAGGCAACTTGCAGTTTCGCCCTGTCCATCGTTGCGAACGCTACGTATTATATTCTCTTGGCTGCAAGGCACACGCGCGCGCGCGCATGATTTTTCTTTTCAAGCAGTACACCTATATAAAGTTTCCGTAGATTTTACGGCCGAGTTGCTCCCTCGCGCCCGTCTAATTGGACAGCTGTAGTGGCAAGAGAGGAATTATCACGGGAGAGTGTGGAGCGCCGCATTCTTTTCTCGTTTCTTTACTTCGACATTCTTGACTTGGTGACAAATCTTGGAAACGCTCATTTTCTAGTACTTACCGTTTTTGGAAAATTATTTTTCTTGCCGTTTTTGTACTGTTCTCAAAATTGATAAATTCATAGTCTCGCATTATTTAAACGGATGTTACGAAGCTAATTTATGGTCCAGTTTATTGTTTAGTGGAATGGTTGCCGTGTCGTATTTCTGAAAAATGTAGCATTATTTTGTAGCTACTTTACTTATTTACAGCGCAATATTTTGCAATATTCAGTTTTATTTACTACACTTCATGGTTATAGTCCTACATTTCAACATTAGTGCCGTATCTTTAAATTTTGGAATTTTAGTTGTATTCATCAGGAAATAATTATGCATAGAATGAATAATTGAAAGACTAAATATGAATGCTATTTTTCAAGGAAAAAAATGCGATTCGCCCAAAATTGCCGTCCTTGTTACCTATTGTGTATACCTGGTTTAATCCTTGGCTTCGCTCAACTTAAGATTCGTTTAATGTTTTTAGCGATCGTGGCATGAATATTAGCTCGTTTACTTGTTTTCATTCTTTCCAGAAGTTTCATGGTACATTTTTGAATGTCGAATGTCTCAACTTAACGATGCATAAACATTAACGATAAAGTATTTTTATTTTATTATTTCGCCTATAAATAGTATAATGAGATTCAACGCAGAGTAAAGTTTGCATATTTTCCCTAAATTTGGAGAAGAATGCAAGATATTTATTTTATTGACAAAAATAATCACCTGTAGTTTTAACTAACCTGAAAAGTGTTAAAAATATTTTGAAATTAATAAATCTATTGTTATAGATTAGAATGTGAAGTACTTTATCTAATTTTATTCTAGTATGTTAATAAAACTTATTTATTATAAAATTTTGTTGAAAGTCTCTTTAAATTAGTTAGAACTGTACGTGATTTATAATTTAATTTAAAAAATAGGCAGTATTATATTTTTACTATTTATTTTTAGTATTCATTGATGCAAATATTTCATGAATTCATTTGAATTTAATTCTAGTTTATAAAACAAAGTAAATTCTTGTTTCTCATAAGATTCCTAAGTGTATATTAAAAACCAAGAAGAAGCCAATACTTTTTAAACTTATGAACGAAGTTATTGTAATACAATATAAATATTCTCAAGGAGTTTCCATTGATTAAATGGAATGTACAAAATGAAATACATTTAATTAATCATCTTTTTCACCTCCATTGGGAAAATTGTATTTGGTAATTTAAAGTTAAAGCATAATAATATTCTTTGTGATCATATTTAAAAATAAATACAAGATATATCTTTTCATAGAAATCATTTTAAATTTGTATCAATCTGTTGAAGTTATATCAATTTTAATTTATACGATTTAGAAAAAGAATTTAAAGTGATTTTCCGTTAAGAAAGTCACACAGCAATGAAGAATTTAAAAATAAAATGGAGATCAATATCAGGCGAGACGACATTTACAGCTTCTTGACTAGAGAAAAATGAAGAGAATGAATAAAACTGATTATTGTTCGATTCCCGTTAGAGGTATTTTCGCGAAGCATTTCCTTGGTAACAAGCACGATAAAATCATTATGTAAAGGTGATTTGCCATTCGTGAAATTCGCGTAAAATTACGATCAATGTCGCCTTTTCATTTCGCTAGAGCGACGCGCGAGCTCTGATCGGGTATTGGTGGTCTTACAATTTTTCACAGTCCAACGGATGCGCGAAGGTCGTTTCGTTGATATATTTGAATCAGGCTTCTGGAGGAATTTTACGTTAAATTGTTATGTTCATGATTTTTCTTTAAATTATAAGTCACCGCTAATAAGGAAGAGTCTCGATTATGACAAGCGCAATAAGCAACTGTCATGGAATAAAATTTATCTTTCTTAAAACACTAAACTTTTTGTATTAACGGAAACGTTTCAATACAACGTTTGCAGCAAAGCATTATTTGTAGAAAAAAATTACCGACATAATAGGAAGGAAGTGACTTATTTTATGGATTCTGTTTACATATTAAATAGAATAATTCGAAAGAAAAATACAAACTTATTAATAAATTATCAATTAAAACTCTATTAACTTTTTTGTTCAAATAAAGTATTTTAATTAATGTTTTATTAACATAATTATTTAATCAAAACCATTTTCTAAATAAAAACATACAACAAAGAACAAAAATCAATACATATATGAGATAAAAAAAAATGATGAAAAGACCAGACCTTGTTAGTACAGAGAAAGTAACTCACAACGAAAGTGAATTATCAAACATTGATAAAGCGAGTCTGGGCGATAAATGCGAGTACAGAAAATTAGTGTGATCCAAAGCGTACGAGCACAAAAAAATACATCTAAGGAGAATCGTCGGAAAGGCACTCAAGGAAGAAAAAAGGGAAACAGATCGTTTTTTTGTTGGACGGGTCCGGGTACAGTCATTTTCTCTAATTTCTTGTAGTATAAATCCGGTTTTTATCGTCTAGCTGTCAGAACGATAGGTCAGGCGTGTGATGCTTAGAGGAGTTAAAAGCTGGTAAAGAATGACGGGGGTTGATCCGAGACGACCGAACGTGATGGAAGATTAAGAGAGCCTTCTCAATTCTCGAAGCATCGTCGAGTATTATTATTACTTCAGAAGCGATTCCTTTCCTCTGCGTCACCCACCCGGTTGGTCTTTATCCTTTGTCTGCGTGAACTTAAAAGCGAAGCGAAATGCAATTTATGACAGAATGTAATAATTTAGTCATTTAATTATTAGTTTTCATTATTTTTAAGATTGATCAGGATAGTTATTTTACCTTATGATTCGGTCTTATGAAATCACGTACAATTGCAATGAGTTTATCTTAAATTCTAATTGAGATTGAGATATAGTGTTTAAATTTAGGTCAGTTATCATATGTAGACGAAGAGTCTCTTATCAAAATGGAATACACAAAATACCTGACTGATTGTATTAGTTTAATGAAGCTGCCTCTAAAATAATGAAATATATATAAGAGATCATTAAATTTGTAAATCAAAAAACGAGAACATTTCGCCTGCATGTAATTTCAGGGTTATGACAATGAATTTCAAATATAATTGTAGTAATGTACAGTACCATCAATTCTATTTCAGAATTGTTAATGAGAGGATAAGTTATTCTAACAATAATAGTTTGATAATATCGCATGTATTTGTTATAAATTTATCCTAAAATTTTCTGGCCATAAAAAATAAACAATTTACTATAAAAATGTTTACATAAAGATTGGAAGTCTGGCAACTAGAAAAAGGCAGTCATTCTTTTTTTTACTCTTTCTCGGTTGTCGAGTGGAGATCCAACTCTTAAGTTGTTGAAGAGCATGAATCTTTCTTTTGAAAGGGACTTGAATTCATTCTCAAGATGGTCGGCTCGGAACAGCTTCAAAACTGCTGTCGTGACATTTCACATTGTTATAATCACCAAAGTATAGTCACGTAATCGATTACATTGCTATTTAGTAATGCTCAATTGTCTTTTTCTGAAATACAAAACGATTAAAACAATTAAAATTTTTTTAAATATCATATTTTGTAAACTTAAACTTGATTGGCCGTAGAAAATATTTTACATTGTTAAATTTATACTAATCTGTATTATATTTAATATAAGAAGAAGTAAAAATGAAAGTGTCCAAGTCTGTTTTTTATATGCCATAAGAAAATTTCTAGGTCAGTGGATATTGTGGTCATAATTGCAATAGAAAGACCTTGACATATGTGAACATCAGAGTTTAGGCTAATGGTCATAATCATAAATAAAACCGCTGACGCCTACCGAATGCACATCACATAAAGGAACCCAAAGTAAATTCTGTTATCTGATGAAAGATATTTGACTAAGGTATAATTAAGGTTAACACCACATATTGAAAACTAAATTATCATTTTCACTTTTAATTATGAATTTCTATTTTACTTTCAATCGTGTCTTCATTTTAATTACGTTAAATATGATTTAACTTAAATCGATATTCCTCAACATATATGATGTTGCTTTGCATTGTGAAATACCACATTACAATTATGCATTAAGGGTTAATTTTACTAATATTTCTTCATTTTTTAAAATGGTTGTAAATGAATATTTCTTCTAATATTACGCCATAACAAACGATAACATAATTATAAATTAAATGTTCTCATATCCTTATCGACAACCTAACGATAGTTTGATCTTAATATTCTATTTATTCTCAATTAATAAATTTCTTTTTCTTTTTTCTTCGATTATTTACTTCTTTTCAATCTTTCTCGGACACGAGATTTGATTCGAAAGATGCGTACGCACACTTGCATGTTATTTTACCCGCAGGGTATCACCAATTGTGGAATAATAGTGTGCGGTAACCCAGATGCCTGACCGATCCTGACAATCGACTCTCGGCCTGTGTATGTGTGCACGCGTGCGTTGGCGCGGCAATGCCTTTTCCGAAAGCAAAACCCACGCTGGCTTTATGCTTATAACCGGTGTACGCATGGGTTTGTTACTTGTTACTCTCTTTCTCGCTGCACTGCAGCTATGTTTTTTGCGCACTTCTTTGTCCCTACCGTTCTTTTCGTTATTTAAGCAACGCGTTTGTATTGATTGCGTAATTCGATTACAGCTGTCTCGCTCGAAGTGCACCTCGTGTGAATGCTATGAGCTCGCACGACATACGGGGGGATTTCAGGCTGTAAGAAGAATTTGGCTTTTTCTCGCTGGCTGATTTTGCGATGATTGTGAGGTCGACTGGATCGGTGCAGTTTTCTTTTTCTGCGTTACGTGTAATACAGACGAAAAACAAAAGTTGGGTGGCTTAAATTTTATTAATACGAAATAACATAGAGAGTACTGAGTTTTGCTAAAAATAGATGTTTTTATTTATATTTTTTATTGATAAAGCTTTATCTTTGAGAAAGTAAGAACAATCTTTTGAAAAAACTGTAAGAATTCAGTTGCAGAATTTAAAATTTATTCTTCTTTAATTTTTTCACCATATCGTCGGCTTTAACTTTGAAATTAGTATCAGTATTCTTCTGACTAGTTTAAAGTTTGTGCGAATGAAAGTAATGAGGGGTTATGTTTGCTTGTACATTTTATGCTTTGGTGCTGGTAATTGAAAAAAGCTCAATTTGCGGCTGGGGTAGTTGAAACAATTGCATGTAATCACGTTTACGAACTGCTATGCTCATGCATACAATTTGTTAGCCTTCATTTTGACGCATATATTACAGAAGAAACATATTGAAATTACTGACGCTATAATTTTTATGAGCTAGCTAATGATTTTTTTCTTTTGACCTAGACTGAATTACGCACAAATATTTACAAGGATTAAGATTTGAATATTTGTGAGGAATTATATACCAGCAAACTTAAGCATTGAACTTTCTACAGAAATGTTGCATTTAAAAAATTCAACTTTATTAAAATTTTTTAATATTAAGATTTCGTGTATATTATTATTATAGGTACTGAAAACATCCAGAAAAAAATTTAATTTAAAATACTTAATTCTTATGTACTCGACCAGATATACGTTAAAGTATTAAGTTTATATCTGTACAATGTTATATGAGATTATCGTTATTTAAAGATAAAATATTTTAACTTAAAGTAATTTGTATTAATTATTAGTGTTAATTTACGTACTCAGTACTAATGATTTTCATAAGGTAAAGTTTCTAGAAACTTACTAGTTATAATGATTATTTACATAATCCTTTAAAATAATATAGTGTAATTTTCAGTTCAGTGAAAAGTGCGACTCATACCCCAGCAAGTGTCGTAAAAGCATAAATTATACATTAATTTTAACGATTGTCTATCGATTACCCTTCGCCAGCACTAAAAATTTTCCCAATAAGTCTGACTCACTTCGGCAACTTACTGCTCTGGGTTACAGATATTTACCATTCGCCACTATTTTGTATGCCTAACGCGGCGCACAATATTTAGTGTAGGCACACGCTACTCCCGCGCACCTCCCGTATAGAGCCCCGCATAAGCCGCTTATCTCTTGCGGCCTATTCGCACTCGGTAAAACGAAAAAAAAGGAAAAACTAGCCTAGACAGCACAATATGGTTGGCGCGCGGAAACCCACAATGACATGAAAAACACAGCGGCGGAAGGAGGCTAGGTACACGTATGGAATAAAGGAGAAAAAAAAGAGAGAGAAGAGCAAACGTAATCTTTCGAGATCTCCGGTGCGCTCGGGCATAATGGGTTCAAGAATCGCGAGCGTGCATATTTGCGTTTAGCGAAGAGGAGGCGCAATGTACATCGTGCCTTATACATTACGGCATTATAGCGCGGATCGTGTAACTTCCATGATTATCCCACAAGGAGCTCAAGGTCTTCTCTCATCCTCCTCCTCTGTCGGGTGAACTCTGCAATTGTGTATTCCTCCGATGCCTTCTTTACTATCTTGGCTATCTCATTCTCTCCCTACTCTATCTTTCTCCTACTCTTGTTCTGTCTTTTTCCTTATGCCGCGAGGGAGCCCCGATTTTTCATCTTGCCCACTATTCAATTTAACTTTTCTATAGGTATTCTTCGTGTACCTTCATTGATTTAAAAATTCTTTCTTTTGTTGATCGATTTGCTTTGTGTCCCTCATTTGTAATTGATTGTTTAAAATAGTGTGTAGTAGTATCATTTTTATAAAAAAAAAAAAGGAAACGATGGTGCTCTTATATTTTTATTGTTCTTCTGAAATGCATACAATTGTAGAAAATTCATATTTTACCAAATAAATTTTTAATTATTAAATTTTTCTTTTTCCAAGTATTCAGGTTTAGCTTTAGTTACGCATGAATTTTTATGTAACTGATGAAATAATCAAATTTTTATGACAACAATTTTATTTTGTTGTACACATCTAAATAATTTTTTAGTTTCAATTAATAATACTGTCACATCATTTTCAGTGGAAACATACAAATCATACATGCAAACGAATTCTTTTCAATCATTCTCCCCTTCAGATGTACCCTGTTCATATGTAATCCGCCCCTTTCACATAAGCCTGCCAAGTGTCTAAGCCCACGTACGCCAATGACTGTCGAGAATGCGGGCGTGATTTTGACAAAAGAAATAAGCAAATGGAGGAAATGCATTGAGCTCTTTTTGATCATTTGTAGGCTTCACAGAAAAGTCTTTTGAAACACAAATTATTATATTTGTATTACAAGTGCTACTTTGTTGCGATGTGAACAACTATTTCATAATTATTTGAATGCTAGTTTTAAAAAAATACTTTAAATTGCAAACAAATTTTTGGAGTATGAGTAGTAGTATTGAAATTTATGAATAATTAAATAAAATATCTTGTTGTTTTAAATTGTTTATTAATTATGATTAGGTAATTATTGTTTGAAAAATCAAATGTAAGATGAAGATCACTGACACTAATTGTCAGAATGAAATGACAAAATTAGTATTAATGAAAACTCGAAATAAAATATTTACGACTAGATCATGATAATGGTACCAGCAAACGTTTAATAAGGTGCTGAAGTTTGAGCTGTTTAAAAAATACATTAACTTTTTTTATCGTAAAAAGGCACACAGCTTTAAAAAATCAATTTTAATCTATTACGATTACTGATGCTTCAGGCAATCTGATCCGAATGCTGGTACTTTTTAAATTGCCGAGCTGCTGGTATCGTTAACATGTTATTAAATTAGAGAGGTCTTACGGGGACGTCGCAACATGAGAAAAAGTTTTGAAATTCGGTATTTCAAAAATTGCCGAAAGAGTTTGATATTGCATAGCCCGATTCGATTGGCAATAAAAAGAGTCCTCATTTTCGGAGCTTGAAAAAGCAACTTTTGTACTTTCATTTTTGAGCACTAGACGTAAAAGTCCGCGCGCAAACAGATAATTCCACATACAAATACGGCGAGAGGCTAAAAATAAACTACATTAGACTGAAAATCCATTAACCCGTTTTTCGAGCCATCCAATTCCACATTCACGAAACTGTTATTCTCTAGTCCCGTATTCACTACACAACAATTCAAGGTCAGCGCGGTGCATTCATCTCTTTCTTTCCCCTCTTTCTCTCCTCTCTCTCTCTCTCTCTCTCTCTCTCTCTCTCTCTCTCTCTCTCGCTAATCGGTCACTCTTCGCTCTAACGCAGGAAAAGCCCACCGTAAAACGACCATTCCCGATAAGCTCAAGCCCTACCTGGAATCGAAATTTTTCCTCTCGAGTACAAAATTCTAACGAGCCGCAAAGAGCCCCTCGAATTTTATCACCTACGATAAGTGACATTTTTAGCAGCTCATTTTTCCAACTCGCGCCTGTTCTCCAGAGTGAAAACAGCGCTCGCAGTACTGTTAGTTTTATTGTGTCCGCGAGCTGCGGCGGCGGCGAGTCCAGCTTTGTGTGTATCCCGGCTCGTCGAAGCAGCTCGCGCGCGCTCGTCCGGCTAAGGCCAAGTTAGGAGGAAGATAGCGTCGATTATCTTAACGATCCCCTGCAGCAAAACCTGAACGGCAACTCTGCCGCCGCCGCCGCCGCCTCGCCGGTCCCCGCCACGTATTTCTGCAGAAGAAAGAGGAGACGGCGCGCGCGCTGGTCTGAAAATAGCCTCACCCGAGAGCGAGGATCGACTTTGCCGGCCGCAACTTCTTCGCGATTCCAGTGATCCTCGCGAGCTGCAGCTCTTTCTCTCTCATCCCTCCTGTCTTCTTTTTCTTCCTCCGCCGTTCTCAGCCGGCGTGTATACTCGTTTCGTCGAGTTACGCGTTTGCTACCGTACGAGGGAAGGAGAGAGAGAGATGATACTTGAATTAGAAATTATGGGAGCCTTTTTGCGGCATCTCCTCGAGGAGAAGAAGTGCTTGTCCCTGCCGTCTCGAGGCTTATGCAAATTCAGCTGCCGGCAGGAGACGCCACGGCACAGAGATGATCCTTTCCCGTTTTAGAAGCGTTTAGTGCCCGATAAGTGGCGAGGAATTACGTCTAATGATACACGCCGTTTTTAGCTGGACGCTCGCCCTTTTTTTTTCGTTTCGAAGAGCGAGGTGTACGGACTTATTACCGACAATTTCGAGAAAATATATCTCTTGTATGGCTTGCGAGAGGCTAGGTATTCCTCGTTTTGCGCTCGGCCGAGCGTTCGTTTTCTTCGTTTGAAAATCCGACGTACGGTATTATATCGGTAATGATCGGCTAACTGTCAGGTGAATTTATTTTTACATCATAATTGGCCTGAAATTATGATTTGAAAATAGCGCCGAGATTATCGAGATGCGGCTAATGCAGCCAGAAATAGAACGCCCGCAGTGCGCAGCAAGCGAGATGCTCCTCGTGTATTAGGTTTTTAATCTGCATTTCGTTTTAGTGCGTTACGTTATTAAAAATATTTATGCTTCTTTTGAAAAAAATGCTGTTTAAGCGATCGTAAAATCGTACGACTAGGTATTCTGTCGATTCTACATATTAACCTGAATTTCATTTGGAATATGGCGTGGTTTTTTTTTAAAGTTTCTAGAAAAATGGTTAAACTATTATGAATTCTTTGATTGAACAGTCTCTTACACTGTTGCACAAATGTGAGCTGTAAAAATGGCAGAAAGAAGGTTTTTTGTTATTTATTTGCATACATTTTTGCGAAACTGCAATCGCTGAAATAAATAATTAATACCCAATCATCAATAAAATTTATAATACAGTTCGCATCGATTAAAATTTAAAGGATAAAAGGAAAAGGAATGTAAGATAGACTACGTTAGCGTTGGCATTGACACGCTTTCATTAACACTAAAAGTTGATAATTCACAAAATCAGTAGTTCCTTGGAAATCCCAGAATAAAGAACCTTTGGGTCTGTCGTGCGCGCCAATTATCAATAATTATTTTGAGTTAGAGAAGACACGAATGATCAGAAAATAAAACTCGTTTGACGCCTGAAATGAGTCCTTTTTTTGCTTCTTGGAAAATTCGACGAACGTGATACGTTTACCAATAATTGTGATCGTCTGCAAAAAATAAGATTTCCTATAATCGAGAATTTTATCCTTGTTTTTTTTTGTTCAGTTGTGCGGACGATGTCGTCGCAGCGATTATGCATATTATTCAGGTAACACGTTGTCGTAGCCGGTGACTCACGCTTGCACGAGCTGCGGTTGACGTTTTAGTATGGGATCCTTCGTGACATCCTCGAAAATTCGATTTAATTGCAGAGGTGACCGCGCTCCGTCGGTCGCCCTGGAAACGGACAAATTCCTCTGGCCATTAATTATGCAATGCTAAATTTGAACGAGTATTTCGAGTATACTCGAATTATTTTAGGATTAAACCGTGTACATTTTTCAATTGACATTGTTTTCGATGCTAATATTGGAAAATTTCAGTTTCTAAATTCTCAGAAGTTTAAATGAATCATTTCTCCGTATACAGTCCTTCGATGAGATTAAAAATTTAGATATTGGATTTAAATCTGAGTTGTTATGTTATTAATATTGCTTTTTAATAATTTTAAAGGTTCTTATTTTTGCTTTGTAAAAACATCGTCGATGTTAGATGTAGGTTGTCTGTACATATTGATTATACATGTTTTAATGTTAAATATAGTGAAGTCAACTACGTAGACAACTACTAACACTTATCTTGAAGAGTTTATAAAATTAAAACAATTACCATAATAACAACAAGACCTGTTTAAATGTTTATGTTTACTTGGATCGCAAAGAGCTGAACATTCTTTTTATGTACATGTACCTGATACTTACTTCAAGACGTAATTCACTCCACCCGTTACATCATCCATATTATAGCTTCTGGACTTGATGATTGCATTTACCGACACTTATAAAATGAATAAGAAGAATATCAAATATAATTTAAAACGTTCATGCGGTGAGAAAAATGTATTTTTTCAACACGCTTTCCGAATCAACAATGTACGAACATAAAAATTGAATATCTAAGATCAACACGTACTGAATGTATCAATATTAAGGAAGGTTCTCATAATGTAAATTAGCCAATATTCCATTACAATGTTAATAATATGACACATCAGATTACGAGAAGACCCTCGAAAGTAATAACAATATTTTGTTGCCATCCACAACATGTAAACCATAGCCAATATCGTAAACAACATCCACCAGCCATCGAACGCATCCTTTGGCATCGAATATAACCCCCCACTCGTAAGTGGCTACAATTAGATAACTCTTTTCATACATCTCAACTGCAAACCACATACTCGCGGGCCTCGATACACGCGCGATTAGACTTACAACCCTTCGCCCATAAATCCGGCTAACCGATTTTCGTTCGCGTGCTCGCGAGACCGGCAAACACACTCATTACGCGAATTACCGATACGCCAGGGCGCGCATCCGAGCCTGTGGGCATCTAAATCCTCCAACGATCTCGCCTCGGCTCTCTGGCAATAAAGCCCCCCGCGGGCGAGCTGAAAACCCCATAAATCCCGTATAATACGGAATTTCTCTCCCTCGTTGCATTTGCAATTCCATTGTGGCGCGCGAGCGCGGCAAGACGCGGCCAGCAGCAGCACCGCTCGAGACTTTAATGGTCAGCGGATGCGTTGTAGGTATATACACTATGGCAGCCCGGCCTGTATATAAATATACCGTGTGATTCGAATCGCGCGCTTACTCGTGCGGTACTTAAGGGCTGGTTTCTCCCGGGAGAGAAGAAACAGAGAGGCAGAGGATGAGAGAAGAAGACTGCTGCGTCCGGCGATTCTTCGTGTTCTGGAGCGACTGAACAATAAGGATTTTTGCGCGCGAGCGCTTTCGTTTCGTTCCCCACGGTGTGTGCGTATATGTAGCGCTGAAAAACATGCGGGCACAAGGGCTCCTCGTCGATAAATTACATCGTTCGATCGCGAGCCTTTTTCTTTTCGTTCATTTGCATTTTGCCGGTAGCTGCGCCAAGCGTAGCTCTCTGCCCCCCGGGAGAGTGAGAATTTCTTCTCTCGTTTGTTGCGCAATTTTTTTTAATGCCGACTGCTCGTGTATCGTTAATTAGTATGACTCAGGCTTGGGCTTTTTAATGTGCTTCGGATTTTTTGCCGGATTGTTTGATAATAGATTGTGCTGATGCAAAGTCGGGTTATCGGTTTTCATCTTTGCTTATCGTCCTTTGCGTTCTTGGCTGATCTTTGTGGTTTTTCTAGTGAGTTAGTTTTGCAACTAGCTTGCTGATACTTTTTTTCTCGATATATCTGTGTGATTTAAACTTACGAATTCAAAGAACGCGGTAAGGCTTTTTAAAGAGAACAGTTTTTCAAATTGTCTTAAGTGGGATGTTAAAACTGAAATTACCTCAATTATACTCATTATGAGAAACAATCTTTTATCCTGGTACATAGATTACAGATTAATTGATTTGAAACTAAAGAATTATTTATGACTCGTTTTAAAGTAGCTCATCTTTTAATCAATGTCCAACTATAAGAAGTATCATTTATCGCTACTCAGTCTTAATTTGATATACTTCCACACTTATAAATCATTGTAACTTTTTGCTAATCTCTTGTATTGTATTTCTCGCGAGCTTCTTGTTCATCATTTTACTAGAACTTTATTTTCACCCTAGTAAATATACCACCATTAATCACCACCTCACCACAAAACAAGAATCGTCTAAAATTTATCCTTCCCAACCTCATCGCTGTTCCAATCCACGACTTCCAGTGAGAGAATCCCAACTATTCTCGAACCTCGTAACCTAGAGAATACAAAATCCAATTAAAATATCATTCAACTCACATAGATGACCTTCACATTGCTCCGTCTCGATTATAAATCAAACCTACCTCGCGCATCAACCAATTTGCTAATCACCCAACGTGAACACATACATACACGCACCACGAACGTCAAGCGTTCACCAGGCAAATTCTAATCGAGACTCAAGCGGCGCTCGGCGAAGGTGAGAATTCGCTGGCAAGGCCGACGTCGGTCGTCGCTCGCTCGCTCGCGGCGGCGGCAGCTCATGTGATGGCGTGTAATGCGTTACACAGGTATTACAGGTATTATCCGTATTACACGTATTACGAGTATTATAACGAACACTGCGCGGCGCGACCTCGAGAGGAAGAAGCACGTCTTGAGCGATGCTGCCAGCTGCCTCCTTCCATATTCATCATTCTTCTTTCTTTCCCTCTCTCTCTTCCCTCTATCTTTCTTTCCTTCGCCGGTGCTACTTTTTGTTCGCTCGATTTTTAACTTCGCGTGCGCTCCCCTTGTTCCTTTTTGACCTTCTTGTCCCTCGTGCTTCGCTCTTCGTCTCTTCTCGTTTTTCGACTTTTTGCCGGCCTCCTTCCTAAATATTTGAGCTTCGCGATTCGGGACGCTCGCATGATTTAAATTTAAGAATTTTTCAATTTCTTTTCACGGAGATCTGCCGTCAAAGTTTTGATTCTTTTTCTTCTTCTCTTTTTGTGCTCATCCTTGTGGACCTTTTACTTGTTCTTACGAAGGAGCTTTTTGGTGTAGCCAAAATAAATTGATCTCTACGATTAGTCTTCGTTATGTGAGTTGTATCGTCTTACTTTTTAGCTTGGCTGTCTTTGAAAATCGATTGCTCACATTTTTACTTTTACTGTGAGCTGCTACTTTTTCGTTTATAGTAAAAGTTTCGTTCAAAATTTTTACAATAGTTCAGCTAAGTCTGGTCGATATAAAAGTTTAATGCAAAAATGTATAAATGAAAAACTTTTCAAAACTAGGAACATTATTCTTTATTCATAATCTCATCAATAAATCAAAAGACTTTCTCACGTTTCAAGCACCACGTCAGCGACCTTTTTTCAAGTGATCATAAAAATTGATATTCATGACATAGCCATAGTGAAGTATCTGCAGATATGAAGTCTCTCCCAAGTAAGATAAAAAAATGATGGGAAAATAACTGATAAATACGTAATGCCTTGAGAGCAAGAATTGCATAGTGTATGGTATCTATTGAGAGTCATCTGTCACGAATGATATATGATCCTCAAATTATGCTTTTCCTCTGAATTTTTACTTGTCTTGTTTCCTTTCATCGCGTATAAATATAGAATCCCGAACAAAACTTCCATTATTTTACCATTACAAATGTTTTCAAAAAACCACTAATCCTAACAAAAGAGCCTACGCCTCTTTCAATCAATAGTCATTACATTCTTCCAACCAGCGATCCACGGAATCCAATACGATCATCGATGCCCCTACTATCAGCTGCATCGCGCGCCAATCTCCCCAAGATATCAGCGTCCAAAACAAAAAGCAACCAACCATCACATCTCCCGATTAATATTCAATAAAACCTAATCTCGATCGCGATTGAAAACCTAGCCGCGTCTATCGCCGAAACCGATCGCATCTCGTCATCAGTCATCCGGAATCTATAAAAGTTCGCCGGCATACATCCCAGAAGCGTCAATTGCGCGCGGGGGACACTCGGCCCAGACAGTCGGAAGCATACGCGACGGCGCGCCCAGTGACGTCATGGCCGCGCGCGCGCGCGCTTTGCATAGGTGGAAAAAGCATGCGTGTCACGTGCAAGGCCTGTGCGCATCGAAAGACGGATGGATCGGGCACACAGCGCGGCGCGAGGCCCCAAGTGGATCGGACTGGCAGCTCGAGGAAGAGAGAGCTGCTTCTGGTGATCGCGCGGAAAAGGGGGGTGGAAGATGACGGAGAGGCGCGCGCGCGCGCGCGCATGTCGAAAACGCGAGTAAGCGTGAAAGATCGAAGAGGATGGATGGAGGAGAGGTGGAGAGGCTAGTTTGGGTTGACGGGGTTCTGGATGGGTGTTGCGTCTGTTTTGTGTTTGTAGCTGGAGAGTTGGTTTGGTGAGTTTGGAGTTTCGGGATGGAGGGAGTTTTTGATGGGTAAGATTAAGTGCTGTTGGAATTTTTGAGGAATTTGAGGTCGAAGTGAGATGGAGAATGTGTGGATAGTTATGAAGACTGCAGAAATACACTTGGATGTTGCTTGGGATGTTTGCTACTTCACTAAAGCTAGTTTCTTGCTTTTACCCTTGAACTTGAACCAATTTTTCATCCGGCCGAGCAATCCTAAGTATTTCCGAATAAAAAGAAGCATTACAATTTTATCACATCCCATCGAAAATTTTTCCTCCCACGAGGCCCCGGCAAACACATTCATCAACCAACCACAAATCAACATTCCTATCTTCAATTACCACGCGTCAACAATTTATAGCCATGTGTTTCTGTAATACACAACCCACCCACCCTAACTCATCCTCTCTCCTATCCACGAAAACAACTTTTCTCTTCCACATCTCCCAACTCTTCCTCTCCTCCGCCTCTCTATGTCTCGAGAACCAGCCGCGATGAAAGAGATAACGCTAGGCATGACGCACGTGTCGCCTACTACTAGCTCTTCTCTCTCTCTCTCCTAGTTATAAACTAGCAGCGCGACGCAATATCGGATCGATTTCCTCGTCGCGCATTTACACGCGCGCCAGGCCGATTAGCGCGCCCCGGCTAATTGATCCGGGCTCGTGCGCTTATCGCGCTGCGCTCGCGGACACGAAAGGAGAGTGTCTCGATAATTAATCGAGCGAGACTTGGATTTACAGGCGCGCGAGTGCAATTAGCGCTGTAAAAGACGGATGGAACGGGGGAAGCGCCGAAATGAGGATAAATGGATGTTTTATTGGGTTAGCTTGCGGGCTTGTTTTAGGTTTTTTGTTATTGAATTGATTGTTCGTTGAGTGAATCGGGTTTTTTTTGTCTGATTACGTAATTATTCGACGAGGCTGGTAAGTCGATAGCGTTGAGTTTATGTATCCGCGCGGATTGAAAATGATTAGGCCTTGCATAAACATTGCATAAACTAGGTGATATCCGTTAATCACGCCCAGGTCGAAAGACGATCGAGCGGTGTGTTAAGGAAATTATAATGTATCTGGTTTCATTTTTGTAACTATGCTAATGTCACTTCTCTTCCTGCGGCGCGTCGAAACTTCCTCTTAATGCAACCTGCGAACTATCTCCGCCTTCTGAAAGACAAATGATGTTCCGAGAATATCGTCTGAATATCAAGTAGCGAAATTGCTTATCGATACAGGTGTGCTTAGCGCGCCGCGTCGTAGATTCCGTGGAAGATTTTTAAGGGATCAAAAAATTATGCGAAAAAAAGAGGAGTGAATTATTGGAGCCGTGAAGCTGTCATTACGCGAACTCGTAAAAATCGAACGATCCCTGGACTCTTCTGTGTGTACACTGTAGGCGCTTATAACTTTTAGATGACTAGCGTAAAATTTATGCCCATTGTTTTGTCTATTTTACGGGACTCGGGGCTTTTTTTTCACTTTTAAAGCGCGCAGCTTAAGGCCTTTTTTGCGGCCGGGCAATAAAACTTATAAAAGGATAGAGTTTAATGGCGGCATTGACATTTAAGTAGCTCCAGATTGTGCGAGAGATGTTACCGCGCGCTTCCACCACTAAAATATACCTTAAGTATTATCGTAAAGAAGCAATCTCGGGGGAGCATAATATCCGTTTTTTATGATGCTGCCGCTGCTGCTCGCTGCAAGTCCGAGAGTGCAGGGTTGGCCGGCGCGCTGGTTTATCGGGATAAAAAAATTTTGAGAAAAAATTTTTTTTTCGTGCCTCAACAGGTTACATGCGCTAATGATAAAAAACGTCATTTATTTATTATTTTATGTAAGGCGTAAAAGATCGAAAATATTAATTTTATTCTGCAATAAAGTTTTATGTAAGTGCTTTATATAATGCAATCTTATGAAGAGCGCATAAACGATATTGGCGATCAATTTTTTTACCTACCTAAATTTAACTTCATTAATACAAATAAGTTTAAGCACTCTATCTAACTAATAACGTTAAATAATCTAAAAAAAATTTTTTTATCAAATCAAATTATTTTTTCTTTGATGCCGTGCCTGCAGCACACGCTCCATAAAAAACGGATATTATGCCTCTCCCAGAAGGCTCCATTACGAAAACATTGTATGCAAAAAAGTATTATAATCTTTCCGATATCCCTCGAAATTCACGCGACGACAATCTTACAACGTCACATTAGCAAAATATACACTCGCACGCCCCCCATCATTACCATCCAAACTCTCTCCAAATCCACTCCGAAAAATCCCAGGACCTCATCCACCTTAACTAAAAGCGCAAAAAACAAGCATCCAGAGCTCCTCTCCCACGAGAGTCACCAGAGACTCATCAAAGCTCGCTTCCGCGTTTTCCTCGCGAGAGAGAAACGTTGATTCGTCCCTGGCCAGCCGTGCCACACACACATGTAAACCAATGTCCCTGGCCTCGCCCATGCCGCGCGCACTCGGCACGTTTCGCAAACGAACATAAAGCCCGAGCGCGTCCCGACGACTCTCGGAGCGCTGACCCAGCCGAGTGACTCGTGTGCTCGGCCGAAAACGAGCCGCGTATGTGTAGCTACCTGCCGCGCAATCGAATTCGATGTGTCTCGGGCTGTTTACGCGCTCGAGGCTATATGGCTCCCTATATACAATTGATCGAGCGCGCGGGTAATTCGTCGACTCTGGTCATTTGAATTTCCGATATGAGGCGCCAAGGATATGTGTGCTTTTTATTTGAGGAAGCGCTGAGGGAAATGAGGATTATTTATCGCGAGTCTTTTAATGTAATTGTTTACGTGCCGGCGTATCGTCATTGATTTTGCTGTAAAACGTTTGTGGCTCAAGACTATCCGACGCATGTTTCATTCGCATTCCTTCGGCTGTATCTATAAAGACATAAAGCTTTCAGCAGCGACAATTAAATGGCTATAAATATGGCACGGGAGGGATAGTATGGAATATAAGAAACAAGAAATTGGACGGCGGCGGAGGCAAGGGGATAGGTCAATAAATCAGGAGGGATCGGGTAAAATGGAGGACGACATGGTAAACGAGGGAGGGGTTGATACGGGTAAAACGGAGGGATCGGATGTTGTCGGCGTGTGGAGATGGGATTTGTACGGGCTGTGTAGCCGGGCCGTAAGCGTCGACGGAGATGATAACTTTTTACGGGGCAGGAGTGAGATCCTGCGATATTAGAGGACCTAGTTTCGTTTGATTAGCCTGATTTTATTAAATTTTTTGGTAGCCTTCCTGGGAACGAGTATTGAATCTTTCAGAGACGGCTGCAACAGCTTTTTCTCTAATTGTTACTTTCTCTTTCTGTTGCAGGTGAGTCTGGCTGAATCGATCAATCTTACTATACTCAGCGAGCTGTAAGTCTTCAATCAATACATTTACCCATTTCAAAATTCAACACGAAACCCAAATCTTTCCTTTCAAATTCTAAAAATTCCCACACCTACGATCTTTCACGTCTAAAAAGCCAAAGGACAAACCAGCTCGCTCACCTTTCATCACCTTTCTTTCTCTCCCTCTCATTCTCTCGCACGTCGATCATCTCTTCTTTGTTATCGGCGCATGAATGCGAGAGGACGAGCCACTATGGCCCCGTCCTTCGTCAAAGTCAGGCGTATAGCTCGCTACCGGAATACATCGTCGCTTTCGCCGATGATTCGCTCACCTTCGGCCTGGGTATCGTCTTCCGCGCGCATGCATTATACGATCCGATACGTGCGGTCGAGCGCGTTCTGGAGCTACGGCTGAGGAGATATTGTGGATTGACAGTTTCGCGTTAAGGTGTTGCTGTTGTTTTGTAGATGGTTTTTTTGAGATTTTCAAATTTTGGTTTTTGATGTGGGATTTGGTTTTCTTTGCTTTGGTTGAAGTAATTAATGTGTTTAATTTGAGATCGTTATCTTTTATTTAATGCATTGAATAAAACGAAAATACTAGCTGTTGAATATCTAAATAAATTACGATCTTAATGAGGTAGTGTTACAAATTCATGCTTTTCATATCGTGGAATCTTTTAGATAAAACGTAAAATGGTATTAATGTTCATATCTGCCAAGTTTTTGTAATAAAGAGAGACGAAAGTAAAGGCCAAAATATACATTGTCAGTGCTTATGAATGTAGACATTTAATCATTGCAATCACAAATGAACATCAGAAAATGAGCGTGAGGTCGAGGTCAAACGTGACAAAAATATAGCTGTACATATTTCTACAAAAATGTACGTACACACAAAAAAATGATAATATGTCACACCACTAGTTTTCTTTATTACCAAGCACGCCCTCATTTTATTCTTTAGATTTAAAAAATTAATATTAAACGTTGTTCTAATAATAAACATCGTTAAAATCACCCCGTAAAAATAATTACTCTCTCGGCATATTAGCCTTTTTTTCCAGATACGATATCTAAGCAAGTTACAGAAGAGCACTTTAATTACTGTTTATGTTGAGCCCGTAACAAGAAATTGATGCGTAGCGCACTTTTTACGATGCGTCTCCTCTCGCAGCTTAAGGTTTGAGAAAATTGCATCCTGTTTTTACTTGGCCGGCGATGGCTATCTTGGTTACACCGTCGAACGTGTTATTCTGATCGCGCATTCAGTATGAATCAGCGCTTTTAATTATTTCAAATGCTCCTGATATTCTCCCCCCTTTATCCGCTCGAGATATTACAGCTTTCCTTTCTTTTTGTTATTAGGCAAAACGCGATAATGCTTTCCTGACGGTGAATGAAATTTATGCAACTGCGAGGATGTAGTTTAAATTTAATCGACGCTTTCAGCGTCGGACCTTTTTAAGGCGCTGCTCTAAATTTGTAATACTAGTTTCGCATAATCTCGTTAACGTATTCGCGCTTTATTAAATTGTGACAAGACTGCGTTAGGTATGAAACGCTTTTTAGAGTTTTTTTTTAACTGAATTTATTTACATATTTATGGCAATTGAATAAACTGAAGGAATGCTGTAAAAGAAAAAGAATTTCATGAGTAATATTTGAACTATGTACATTTGTAGCTGATTAATGCAGAAAACGTTTTTATATCTTTCTATTATTATAAGCAATTTCATTATTGCAATTGAAAACTGAATGATGGATGCTTTAATTAAAATTTCCATATTTACTCGTAAATTAAACGCGAAGGGTGTCATTAAATTTGTAATCAATTAAAGAGATAAATATAAATTTAAATTTTGCATCATTTGCGTAATATATACAGACATTATTTTACGTCTACCTTATAAAACAGATATTAATACACGAAACATAATCCTCAAATATTTCAAAATAAAAAAGATTTTATTCCGTGACCATAATCATTTCACAAAGTGCATATACATTTCTGATTATAAAAAAGCTATGAATGAGTTCATAAAATAAGCTCATCTAACACGAATTCATTAATACATTTTTTATTTCCATTCATTCATCAAATCATTAACTATTCCCTCAAATCCAACCAGTCTCTAAAACTGTCAAAATCTGCATAACTCAACCCCACCGCAAATCACACCAATCCCTCCAACCTCTGAAACAACCAACCATCCTTCCACCCACTAAACCAATTGAAAAAAAATCAACGCCCCAACATCATCTTCAAACTCTTTTGTGCCACCTCGAGCCATCTCTCCAGTCCACGTTTCGCGCGCGCTCGCACCCAGCGAGAGGAAGTACAATATCTCCGACCATCCGCGCTTGGAGCTATATAGCCGACAACGAGCGACGGATGATGCCCGAAAGAAAGTTCTCGTAGGCAATTTCCTAATGGCTCGCGTGTAGCATTGAATTCAATTGAATAATGGCCGGGGCGAGAGGGAACCCAAGAGAGCCAGCGCCCAGATCATTATACATCCTATCCTCGCTCGCTCTTCAACTGTGTATGATCATCCCCGCGAGCTCGGCGATATGTTTCCGACTGCGCTCTTATCGCCGTCGCCCCGAGGAAATTAGCGGAGCTTGCCTTTTTTTTTTGTTATCGAAAAGTGATTTTTGGAGATGGTATTGATAGCGGGGAAAAAATCGGTTGTCGGAGGGTTGGACGATTGGACGCGGGCTTATCGATCGGAAAATTGCGGTTTGGGGGAGAGAGGCGAGGTTTGGCCGAGCGGAAAAAGAGAGGATTCGAACGGCGCGCGGCGTGAAAATTTATGCATGAAATTCGCTTTATCGTTTTAATTAAAGCTTTTTGCGAGTGAGAGAGGTTTAATCTTTTTTTAAAATGAATAAAACGTAAAAAGGATACTTTTTTGTTATCAATTCCTTAATTGCAGCGGATGTCAATGCGCGCCGTCCGGCTTGTTCATTATTTCAATGGCGGGAGATTAATTTTTTTTTATTTCACTTAGCTTTGTGCGGTCGTTTGTCGTACGGTTGAAATTTATTTCAAATTTAAATAAATACTAGCAAAGCTGCCTCGCTGAGTAAATATTGTGTAGAGATTGAAATTGCTTTATTGAGATCGTTGAACGAAATTAAAAATTAAATCTAGGAATTTATTATAAAAATACAGCTGATAAGAATTTAATAAAAGTAATTACAATCAGCTTTGTGAACTGCCCCTGGGTATTCCCTGATTTTTATGACGCGTTGTGAATCGTTTATTTAATGACAAACAATAAATTAAGATGGTCAATTTAAATTATTCGAAAACAGCACTTGCAACATTTCATCAAAAGGGCAGCGCGAAGAAAGAGCTGGGCGCAGCTTTGGATTAGGAATCAAAGAAATAAATAAACAGCTTTCATGTTATTAGGCCTAATAAAGCGGTAAATTGACTGTGAAAGAAACTTAAAACGCCGAGACTCAACATTCTTCGAATAAGGCTGACGACAAAGCAAGATTATTTAGTATTAGACTGCATTGAATTACTATTGTAGCGCTATGATTGTGAGCATCTCGAGATTACTTTTTTATCTGATGAATGGCATTTTTTTCTGCTCGTTAGATGAAATGTGAAAATTGTCCTCCGCTGATTGCTCAAATTACGAATACTTTTGATCCATTAGCGAGGCTTTTAAAGTGTGAATACCTTTCATCAAGCAGCAATTTATGAAAAGTCAATGTTTGAAATTAAAAACAACTATTCATCCAAACCTAAATAATATCCACCACCCATAAATTTCAAAGTAATTCCAGCTTTAAAAAATGTGCGTACACATTTCCAACCTCTCCACAACCTTCAAGCAAAACCGTCACTACGCAACTCGCCCAAACCCAGCTCAAACAGAAACCAATCACACTAGTCTCTAAAACCCATCACTCGTGCAAACAGTCCCGACTGACCCACTGAAAAAAAAGCAGCTTGAAAAAAAAGCGCTCGCGCACGGCTCGCAGAGAGTTCCGCAAAGCCTAGAAACAGCTAATTTGCACTCGATCGCGAAGAGACTGGCTCTCTCGGGTGTAGCCTCTCTCTCCTTTGTGGCCAACACATCCGCGTGTCAGCTCGCTCGGAATTAAGTAACGCGTATGTGTGTAGAGCATCCAGCTAGCGAGAGAGAATCGGAGCATCGAGGAATCGCTAATTAGTCAAACGTCTGTGTGCGTGTGTGTCGGAGAGGCGGTTTAATGGAGCGCGACGGCGCTTCGTTAACGGTAAACGCTCGGTAGCCGAGCCAAGGAGGCAATCGCTCGCTCGAGAGAGCTTTTATAATGCCGGACGAATCTATCGGCCGGTGCAGCCGATTTTCTAGCCGGATGGGCCTTTGTGGCCGCGAGGCGTGGAGGGCTTGGCTGTGTTGTTGGGGGAGTGGATGGGAAGGGTTGTTGTTGCTGGGTGGGCGGTGTTGAAGTGTTTTGGTTTGATGAGGATGGTTTAGAGGGAATTCAGAGGGTATATGGAGAAACAAGTGTTTTTTTTATGTTAATGTTCGTATTGTTATTGGAGGAATTAGGAGATCAGTTTGAGGTTGCCTGAATGTTGGTCTCTGAGGATTTGAGCTCAGAATGACGTCAAGCACGTCCATCACTATTTTGATAGCAATGGAACAAGTCATGGTGGAAAAGCGAAATTTTTTTCCCGATATAATACTTGGAATATATTATATGAAAGTAAAAATAAAGATACTTTATCATTGTTCTGTTATTTACGTGGAAGAAAATTTCGCCAAAACAAACAAATTTAATAATTCAACAAAAAAATTAGTAATACATTCAATGCTTTTAATATCTATGTATACCATTTACTCTTAATAACTGTTATCGCAAACGTCATGATTTTACGATATTCGCTACACGCCAGCATTAACAAAATTAAAAAAGATCCGATCAAACGTCAAGATCTCACTCCAAATCTCCCTTCATTCCATCACCAGCCGTCCCAATTAAGCTCCTCCATCCTCTCAACTTCCAACAAAAATCACCTAATTCTAAAAAAACCCCGCAATTTTTAGCCCCTAAAACCCATAAAAACCCTGCCAACCACTTCCCATCCATCTCAACACATCTCCTGCAATCCCAGCTCATTAGCATCTGTAATTAACCAGGCCGGCGCACTTCCCGATAATCTAGATCTACGCCTCTGGCGCAGAAAAAGCCGCGACATCACGTCGGCCTCGCGCCTGTACATATGGCACCGAGCCTCGAAGTGGCCAGCTACACTCCAGCAGGTGGAAAGGCTGGAGCAAAGAAGAAAAGGAAGAGCCGAGGCTGCATTAACGGCCTCCGGCCTGGCGCCACTGATTAGACGCGCTCACTTTTCTACTATTACCGCTGGCTCATATTTTACGGGTAATTTCTTCATGAGCGAGCCCCGCTGGCTTTTATAAGCGCCGAGGCTATATATAGCCTCTCGCGGGGCGGGCTCTCTGCACTTTTGCGAAAATTCCTTTTTGATGGCCGGCAGAGTCTCTTTTGGCGAGGGGTTTATAAATAGATTTTATTGCATGGGGAGAGGGGGTTGATAAGGAAAGTACTTTATCTGGATGTTCCGTTTGATGGTGAGCATAAAGCCTTTTTTTGCGAGCTGGAGGAATTTACGTGGATACTCGGCGGTCCGCGACTGCAGGAGAAAAAAGAATTCATCTCGGTGTATAGTTTTATGCTGTATACGAGCGTTTCCATGAAGGGAGAATCCGGCTGGGAGAAAAATTGTTTTCGACGCAAAAGCGTCGACGTTTAAGTATTTACACTAAAATTTCTCCGCTAAGAGCCATCGGTGATATCAACTCCCGATGCTCCATATAGCGGCCGCGTCGACTTTTCGAAACTATCCTCGTTTTTCTGCCATAAATCAGGCGCGTAACAGCGCATCCCTTTATCTCTCGCCGTTCGAAAAAAAACGACAGCCCGATTTTTCCGAGCGGCCCTTCGCGTGACGTCAAACTTGCGATGTGAATAAGAAGAGAACGAAGGAAGAAGAAGAAGAAGCAGGTTCGACTTTTTACCAGGCTGCAAGGGCGAAGCGACTGCGAGTCCCTATACGGCGATCTGGCGAGCGCACGGGAGAAAAGCGAGGAAGGGGGGCGAAATAGAAGAAAATGAGCAGTGGCGCCGCTGTCTATAAAACGCGACTAGCCGCTCCCCTCGGCGCTCTGTTGTAGCTCTCGGGTTCTTTGTGAGGCGGGGATGCGCCGCGCGCGCGCGAGAGCCTGTGTATATAGCTTTCACGGAGATGTTGGCTCGGTAAATCATTCGTAGGAGCGTTTACTGAATGAGAAAATGTACTGCATGTGGGTACCCGGTTGCTTTTCGAGCTTGGGAAAAGGTGGAGGGTTGGGATGTTATGCGCGTGGGTGATTATAGGTTCGATGGATTTGTTGCTTGGGGGATTGTTGATGCGTGATTGGGAGTATTTGGATTGTGGTTGCTACAGTTTTTTTTAGGATTGGAGAATGTTTCTTTTGATCAACAAGTGTAACCTTGTTCTGATGATCTTATATTATTTAAATTAAGGATAGGATAATAATGATTTTGATATACGGGATGAATTATTTAAATCGCGTGTTTTATTCCACGTGATAAAAATAAATAAAAACAATTAAATGTAGGCAACATTAATTTAACGATAATCACCTAAACCCGGCTCACAAATTCCCCGAGAACCTCTTGCGCTCCCACTTTTTTACAACGCTACATAATTTACACTGCAGTAAACTAACCCTTAAAAGACACGAGTCCTAAAAATCTTAGTTGCCTCGTAAATCATCGCCACCACCAAACTTTACAGCTCCACATTACCGCACCCAAAAATCCAAAAACCCAAATCAAACCAATAACCCCTCCCTCAACCACCTCAACGACAATCAAAACCCAGAATTAAACGCAATAAGCACAGCTCGGGATAAAAATGCCTTAAGCTGCGAGCGGCGTTCGATTCGAGGCACGCCGCGCGCTGCGTAACGAGTTTTAAGGCCTCTGGGCAGCGCAGCTCGCTTGCCGGCAGCATCAGCTCCTAAGCCAGCAATAATTTTTCTCGCCCGGGCATGATATACGGCTGCTCGCGAGAGGGAGCCGGCCAGAGCGAGATGTAGAAAGGAAAGAGTCGAGAGGAATGATGAGAGCGGCTGCCGGGATTTATAAAAATTTACCGAGAAAAATTTATATCCGGCTCTCTCGCTCTCTCGCGGTAATATAACGACGTTATTAACGGCTTGGAGGACGATCCGTTTTCGCTGGGATTCGTTACGAGCCGTCGGGGCTTGGTAGATTATTTTATTGTCGACGAGCCGTAAATCTGCGGGGCTGTTATAAATTTTTGCGAGATGCCCGGGTTTTAGAGCGAGGTTGCTCTTTGGGGGATTAGGAGGGTTTGTCTAATTATTTTTGGTTGGGTTTTGGTGAATTTTTAAAGGTAGTGTGGATGAAATAAATTTCAATTATTTTTTAAGAGGAATTGTTGGTAAAATTTTATTTGAAACAAAGCGAAGAATGCGGGATGATAGATACTACTGGGTTGGTGAAGCGATCGATTTGCGCGACTGCTCCATTTTTACGAGGAAGATAAAGACTCTTTTATTCGGCTCTTTTAGGCGCTTTAATGGCCGATTATGGAACTCTTTAGAAATGCATCATTGCTATTTTAAATAGTATGACGACCATTTGGACGATGGCCGGGACGTGAAAACAGTACCATTTTACACTTGAAGGTACTTGAAAATATTTATTTGTTGTCGCATCGCAGAAGTGAAAAATAAAAACGTGTCGGTTAATTGTTTATGAATATTTTCTCGTTTTAACTTCTTTTATTTTTAAGTTAAAGTAAAAAACTATATAATATAATTATGAAAAAATTGAATAATCTAATTTTATAAAACTTCTTTTAAAATTGTAAAAATAAAATTTTACTAATAAAAAAAGTTTGCTCAGTAATTCTTATCGTACAAAGTATATCTTTTATAAAATTTTTTCCAAGTAAAAATTTTAATTATTTTTTAGATAAAAAAATTTATTTTAACTGAAATGGGTTACATAATTTCGTTTCAGGCCGAAAATTGCGGTACCCTGCCACAAAATATTAATTTTTTTCTTAAAGAGAACGTAATTAACTACTTTTTGCAAAATTACAGCATTTTAAAAAAATTAAAAATTCATTTTCATCTTTTCATTCTAAATTAAGGTTACTCTCTTTTCCACTAGGCTAAATTATTCAAGTAACCAACTACTAAAACCTTTCTATAAAAAAATCCAAAAATCTAAAAACATACTCAACAAAATCTCAGTCCTCAATACCTCCAACTTCAAACCCACACCCAAAAACTCCGGCCCTCAAACCCAAAACTCACGGGCTCACGTGTCGGCCATAACCAGGCCGACCACCTCGCGATCTCGCCTTCGCAAAGCAAAAACCTTCAAAAAAAAAAACGTCCTCTCCCGCACTCACTCCTTCGCCGATCAGGCCCCAAAAGCGAAGCAAAAGTCACGCTCCCGCTCGGCAAAAATTCGCCGCCCGGCTGTGATCATCATCGCGAAAACGGCTGCCTTTCTTCTCCTCTTCCCTGGCAACCGCTCGCGAAAGTGCAAGTGCACGCGCGCCGCAAGCTCGCCTCCTTTGATCCTTTGTACACTCGTGTATATATATAGTCAGGCTCGTCGATCCAGAAATAGCCTGGCTCTCGTCTCCTCCTTTAAAAAAGGCCGGATCCAGGGGGAATCTCAATTGAAATCCAATGATCTTGGCTATATACGGGAAAATAGTATGGCCTAAGTCGTCGCGGGAATCCTGCCCTTTTTCTCCCTCCTGCATATACACTCTCAGCAAGAAACACGGCTGTAGACTCGGCGAGGCATCTCCTCTTTTTCCTGCACCGCCGCTGTTTTCTCCAGCCGGTAAAGGATACACGAAGCCGGCCCTTTAGTCTCTCCTCCTTTTTCTGACCGATCTCCTCCTTTAAACTCGAGAAAGAGAGCCTCTCTATTTATAGATCGCGCCACGCACACGGAGAGGGCTATTATCTACGGCTGCGTGAGTGGCGTCGAAGGTAGATGTTACCGTAGATACGTGCGCGCTCTCTTTCGACTCGACGAGCTCTCCGCAGGCTGACCGGTATCCTGCCGTTCTCGGATCGTCTTCTGCCTTTTTTTTTTACGCGGGTAGCGAGAATCGACGGAGACGATAACGGATAGGCTTATTCTGTGTGCGCGTTTGTGGAAGCGCGCGCTTTTGTCCCGAGTCTTTCTGTTTAAGTCTGCGTCGAAGTGAGCGTTAACGCGGAGACGATATTTTGCATAGGAGAGTTCTGGGTAGAGGTGGATGTACAGTTAGAGGAGAGAATTTTGGTTTACTGTTAACGGAGAGGCGCCGGCTTTTTGAATTTTGAAATAGCCGATGGATAACGGGCCGATACTTTGCCATTTCTGTTTCCATAGCGTCGAGAGATTGATTTTCGTTTTTTTCTCAACGATCCTTCGAGATTGATGACATTTGCATCGTTACGTTCGCTTTAATAACAACAAACGAGCGCGCGAGCGTTGCTCAAGCCGCGTAACTAATTTCTCCGATTGTAATCTCCGCAGGCTTAATAGCTCGGTCGCGTGAGCCAGCCGCAGCGTAAACTTTTAACGAACGCCAATAAATTAACGCGTTTAATAACAGACGCGCGCATCCCTCGGAGATAAAAAAAATCCAGCCGTATCTCGTGACGCAACTCGGCTGCACGAAATTAACATAACACAATCGCGTCAACGAACTGCCACGCAGGAATGTCAATGCTTAACTTGGATTAAACTCGCGTAATAAGCTCGATTAAAATCCTCGGATAAATAATTCATCGAGCGTAGAAATTCATCCCGAAGCGAAGCCGAGAATCCATCTGTGATTGGTATCGTCGAGCGGCAAGTGGCATAGAAAAAAGAAGCCTCCGAGAGTATCGAAGACGAAAAACTAGAGCTGGGGGAATATCAGGCGGCATTGCATGTGCGCCTTTGAAAAAAGTCGCTCTCTGGCAGAGAGGGATGACGTTCTTAAGGGGGAGGGAGCGAGGATATATATCCCATCGTCTGCGGTTAAGCTCGAGCTTGATTCCCTCCTCGCGCACGGAGCTGGCTCGTGGATTATAAAAGGCAGTCCTGCCGGTTTATAAATAGAAAATAAGGCCCCGATGGCGCCGCCGTAAACGGCCGACTCTCTCGGTTAATGGGAACTTAATGCTGCCGCGCGCGCGCGCGCGCCGCGATGCTAACTACGACCAGTCCCAAAGCATCTCTCTCTCCTATTAGCGCGAGTATATTTTCTCGCTGAGAGCGGATAGGAACAAAACGTTATCGGCGAGTATGGCAGAGATGATTATCGGTCGACGGCGCCGCGGAATTCCTGGCAAGGACTCTCTCCACGCAGCATTCCCCTCTTTGCTGCCGCTCTTTATCTTCTTTCTTTTATTTTCTGGACCGAGCTGCTCGTTTTTCGCAGTGGAGAGAGAGAGGATGAAGACGTTGATGCCAGCGCGGTTGGAGGATTTTTCGCCGTGGTATACTGGTTGCTGGATTTTTCCAGCTGCCAGCCGGGACTGTAATTGCCGCGGGCCAGTTCAGCGAGGAGCTCGAGATTATTTCTTTTTTTTTTTGTTGCTCCTCGGGAGTTCTATAATTAGCCGGGATAATAATAGACTCGGAGATTTTTGATTCGAGGTGGGGGCAGGCGGAGAGAAAAGGATTACCGTTAAACAACTTGTTTTTTGTCCGGTTGTTGCTTGGCTTTTCGACGCGGACGGAGATCGGACGGTCAGATGCAAAAATGAAGGATGCGGACGGTGATTAACGGTGAGAGGCGCCGGTGAGCTATAAATAAATGCACTACTTTTCGGAAATGTTGGGGAAAAAATTGAGGTTTAGTGGTGGTTGCTTGTATTTACATATTTTCATGGATTCGTTTCTGACGTATGAGTTCGGTCGATTCGGATATTCGTTACATGTCAAGATTACTTCTTTCGTGAGGATTTTCTTACGATTCAGTATGTCAACGAGCTCATTATATTGTTAATGTAAAAGCTGATTGTCTAATAATTAAGACATTATTATTAGCGCACGTAACGAAGAATGAAATTAATCCTGAGCCAACATTGTCGTATATTATTTATTTTTACAAGCTCGGCAATGTATGCTAATGACTCGATGCTTTATTCATCATTATTCATAAGCCGCATTACGCATATCAGAATGCATCTTCCTATTAATAAATCTACACTCTAATTTACCACAATAACTCCTTATATTAATTGGCTTCACTCCATGCCCTCCACTATTCCATCCACCTCACATTATTTCTACTCCCACAAAAACCATCTCCAACAAACAAACTCATATCGAAAGCTACACTCAAGCCAGCGCGATCCCAAAGGATCCCATAGGCGCGCAGGCAACAGGCTTGCCGTGTGGCACCTGCCCAGCGTCTCTTTCTTTCTCTCTCTTTCTCGCTTGGAAAACGAGAGTGAGCACGCACAAGGCAGAGCCAGTCTTTCTCTCTCTCTCTGGACTGCAGCCGCGATTATAGACTCCGAGCGCAAGGTAAGAACTGCCCCGGCGATTATACTCGGCGCACTCGCTCCCAGGAATAGAAGCTACGCAGCTTGCGCGTATGGCGAGTCTCGTATTCAAAGCACCGTAAAGCTACTTTTTCAGGGGCGTGCTGGCTGCCCTTGCGCGGCGATTCGTCTCGGCGAGGCGAGCCTGTTGTTTCCTCGCTGTGTGTTATGGGTATGAGGTTTTGACGGAGATTTTCTTGCCGCGCTTGCGGTGCCTTAGAGCGTTGCTATTGTTAGAAACGCGAGCTTTTTTTTTGGTTTGAGGATGCTGCGTGGAGTTTTTTGAGTTCTTGGTGGCTACGGAGAGGAATAGTTGTTGATAAGTCGGAAATGTCGAGTTTTCGACAAGGTTTTGGTCAGATTTTGTCTCAATGACAACAGGTGAAGCGCTTTTTGTTTCCTCGACATTATCTTAATTTTATCAGCTGACCTCGGCGTGATAAGCAGCATCTATTGTATGGTAGGCCTTGAGAGCGCACAAAAATTTTTTTCTATTTGTATCTGATCAATTTTCAGTAAAAGTATTATTTCTCGTTTCTATTTATTATGTAGTGCAATAACCGCTTCAATAAAGAAAACAATATGTACAATATACGGGTTCATAAAAACTATTTTCAGAAATCTAAAATTTATATTTAATTTAAAATCACAGATTTTTATTAAATGATAGATGAAACAGCTATCTTCTCCATATAACAACCCACATTAAAAATTTACCTCACAATAATATTTTACTTACAACTAAACCTACAACTAAGCTCCCCAATCTAAAAAAATATCAAAAATCAGATTAAAATTTACACTCCCAGAAAATATTTTCCTACCATACATAGGCTCCGCAAAACCAGCCAAGTCGCGGCAACCCAACCGCCAGCGTCTATCCACGCTCAGCGGGCAGATGATACTCACCTCTCCCCTCCGTAATTCATTAATTTTTAATTTTTCAGCGTACACACTCGCTCCGCGTTTACGAGGCCGCTGCTAATAAGAAGCAACTGGCTTGCCCGCGCTCGCGCTTAATTTTTCCCCTCATGACTTTTTAAAGAGCCCCCGCGCTCACTGCTCGCCTTTCCGAGAAACTTGCCCCCTTCGCTCCCTCCAAGATTATACTTGCAGCCTTTTTCCCCGCGAGTTTTTCCGCGCGCGGCTCGCCGAGGCGTTGAAAGAAACGTCCGGCAGATGCGCCAAGGTCGCCGAGGCGCGCGCGCGCGCGATTCTATTTTTGTAAAAAGGCGCAGGCGCGTTTCTTTCTTCCCTTGCGTGCGTGAGCTGCAGCCCTGCGATTCTCTCGGCGAGGTACTCGAGGATTTCCCTGGGAACTGGAGCAAAAAATGCGAGGAAGGGAGCTTGTTAAATTAAATGATACACTTTAGGGCGCGAGCGCGCGTGCAGGAGCGCCGCGCTGCTGGGTTTGTTTCGCGCGCCGCGGGATATGCTCTTATTAGGAAAAAGGTCGGCGTTAATGAGGAGTTCGCCTTTTTTGCTGGAAAATTGTTTGCCGGCTTTTTACCCAGCGAGATTTTTTCCTTTTTATTTTCGTTTTTTGAGAGTTTTAGTTGTAGAGTTGGAGCTGGAGTGGGCGGCCGTGTAATGCGAGTAGGGTACACGGGCTGCCTAAAACGTATGTTTTTGTAAGAAAGGCAGGGTTACAGGCTTGTAAAATGCAGATTCTCATGTTTAACGCTGTCTGAATATTATCTTACTAACATAATTACATTAATCTAATAATTATCATAACTTCTATAGTACATTTTACACATCAGTTTTCAGTACATTTATTCCAACAACAATTACGAACACAAACATTCCCACCTTAAAAAGAAAACTTAAACTCCAAACTCGCAATAACCAACGAATAATCCAACCTATCCCCTCATCCCACCTCCCCTTTCCATAATTAACGCTCCGCGGCTCGAGCAAAGCCGCTTACAACTCCAGCGCATTAGCATTTAGCGCATTGGCACAGTCGCGCCCTTTGGATCGCGCACAGAGCGCGGCTTATATAAATTAAAAGAATGCGCAAAGGAAGCCCCCGGCTAACGAATAAGCATCAAGAGCGAGTCATTACCGCGACTGTTCCCAGCTTTTTCCTGGGAAGCTTTTTGAGAGATGATAAAGATAAAGCCGCGCGTTGGAAGAAGCTCGAAGATTAAGGGGTAAGGCCGGCCGTTTGATTAAGAGCGCTTTTTGATTTGACAAAGCGCGCGTTTTGTAAGTCCGAGAGTGACGAGAGGGGGAAAAAAAAGGACGATTAAAAATCAATTTTCCAGCGCGTTTGAGGACGAAAGTGCGAAACATTATTGAAACGCGCTCCTTGACACGAATTTTCCGGCGCGCTTTTACACTCCCGAGACTAATCCTCTCGCAATCGCGTAAATCCCGTCGATCATCGGCTCCACGTGGAAAGCAATCAGCGCTTCTCTCCTCCTGAACAACGAACCGATTCACACAGTGACCTTTTTTTCAAACTCACCGCTAATAGCCCGACATTTACAGGCTCTAATCCAGCGTAACTTGCGTGTAATAATCACGCAGCTAGCCTCATCCATAACTCAAAGCGAGAAACTAATTAATCGCCTACTCTTAGCTTTGTCCGGAGGAAAGTCTGATCTTGCAACGCGAGAGAAAGACCGTACCGTTATCCTCGGTCAAGGTCCCCACGATAGGCTGGCGAAATATATCGTCGCCCGGCCGAGGATCGATTGCGATTTGCATCATCGGCGCTAAAAAATTTCGGCGCCCGGTAAACATAACTGGATTGCCGACGCCTGGAGGAGGAGGCCAAGGCTTCTTTGCCAGCCGCGTGGCCGATTGTCTCTTCTTTTCGGTGGTTTTTTTGGGAGGAGACTGGGTTTCGAGGATGGATGGGTTCTTGAGATCGAGGCTCGAGTGGTGCTGGGTATAGTTTTGTGGGAGATTTTTTGCGCCAGGATTTGCATACGTACTTGGATTACGGACTTTTGGGTATTTGATGCTGGGCTATTTTTGGCCGGGTGGTTTAATGGAAGGATTACGCGCAGGCTTTGGGTTCGTTTCGGTCGTTTTTTTTTAAGCTACAAGCTACGCGGTTTTGATCTTTGATTTATGGCGTGAAGTTTTTTTATGGATGGCTCGAAAGGATGCAGAGATATAGAAATTACAATTTTTTTTTGAATGCTTCAAATCATTCATGTAGCATCCAAAGGATTTAAGGTCAAGTTCGATTTAACAAATTATTGTCACCTACTTTAAATCATTGCAAACAATCAAATATTTACAATTCCTCCTCCAATCGCAATTATAATCCCCGCAGCTCAATTACAACGTAATCCCTTAAATCCCAGCCAATTACAGCAACCATAAAAGCCTCTCAAATCCATACCATATATATCCCACATCAAAGCCACGCGCAAAAACAGCAACAAAACCGAAATGCCCACAACACCAGCACGCGCGCCACACGAGCCATCTCTCCATCGAGTTATTGACCCCTCAATATCAGCTATTGGCCGTAAACGCAAGCCTCGCAGCTGCGAGAGAGGTAAGTGATTGGTACAGCCGAGCAGCGTCCGACGTCTCTCTTTTAGCGAAAATTCAGCGTGCGACAATTTTTCAGCCGAGGCGCATCAATAAAGCAGCAGCTCCGCGTCTTGCGAGCGCCGAGGGGAAAAATTTATGCGAATCGATAAACCAGCCGTCGGCTTGGCTGTTTATATACACGTTTTATGAGCGATAACTATATCTTTGAGTAAGAGTTTCGGTGAGTAGAGTGTGGATGGGGAGCTGCTGTTTTGGAGGCTGAATGGGCTTGTTGATTTGGGTTATGAGATCGTAAGATGAAGGTGGATTTAGAGCTGGGGTGTGGAGGGGTTTTTTGGAAGGTAATTGGATGGTGTTAAAGTCTTTTGTTTATGTTGGATGTATTGAAATTCAAGTGTAATGATTTTAACGAGCGTGACGGCGAAGTTACATTTGATTTAGAGAAAGAAATTTGGAAGACAAATTAGAATCTCGTAGTTTAGAAACGTTAATTTATGCCCCGGGAGGTTTTGGGTTTTACAAAAAAAGGAGCTGTATTTGTGCTCCTGCAAGTTTGCCGCCTTAATAAGAGTCGTATATCTGGAGTTTACAGCTTAAAACTTTGTTCGGGTTTCCAATTGTCCCGAGACCTTTTACAGGAATTTCAGTTTATTTCAGGCTAGTCGAATTTAAGAAGCTTTTGAAAATTGATTTACGGCCAGATTAAACGAACAGTGGGTTGTTGTAACTTTTATGTGGATAGATGTTTGCTTAATACAGATGCTCCTGCAGTCTCATAAATAAATTTTAGATCTCAGATATTTTGTATACATTATTGCTGCATTAATAAACTATAAAACTTAAATACTTAGTAGCGTAGAGAAACGATAAAACTGCACTTAAAATAAATTAATCATCCGCTGAAAAAAATTCCTAGTAAATTTCTTGCAATTTGAAGTAAAATTTTTCCTAAGAACTAAATGCATTACTACTATCTAAAAAAATTTCTTCTCAATCCAAAATGATTTTTTAACTAAAATTCAACCATCCATTTTTTCCATGTCACCCGACATTTCCCAAATCAAAAATCATTCCTCTTCATTATCTCTTCCCCGCGCTCCATCGATCCCCAGCAAAATCCAACCTCGCAGCGACACCGCCTAGCTCACCTATCCTTTCATAACTCGGCGCCCAAGGAGCCTTCTTACCTCCTCGCCTAGGATTACCATCTACGTACCTACATAAACACACACTCACAAACCCACACACACTCCTGGAAAAACGAGCCGCTTGCATACTTTTCACCTCGTCGCCATTACATATACAGCACGACGCACGAAGCGCGCGCGCTCGTTGCGAAAATCCGCGAGAATCTTTCTCGCGCGATGGGACGATAAGGAAGCTCGCTCGCTCGGCAGATGCAAAAAAAATCCATCGAGCGTGAATTCGAGCGAGAGAGAGAGAGAGGGAGAGAGAGAGAGAGAATCGAGTGTGCGAAGCGCGCGCCGACGCCGACGGATCGACAACGAGAGGCGCGGATAGGTTGAGGGTCGTGTGTGGCCGTTGACCCTAAGCAAGTGTGTGTGCGAGCGCGCGCACTCGTCTGCCTGAGAGAGAGAGAGAAAGAGAGGTGAGCAAGCGCGTTAACGAAGAGAGTTGCGGGGATGCGAGAGGAGGGTTTTGGATTTTGCGGGTGTTTGGTTGGAGGAGAGAGATGGGTCCGTGGCTGTTGGTTTTGGGACTGATGTGGGGGGAGAGGAAGAAAGTGTATTGTTTATGAGTTGTTTGCGCGTTAATTTGGTTGTTTTTGTGCGGTGGCTTTCCGGGAATAACTGCAAATCGAGGTGATTTATGAATTGATTCGTTCTTGGAAGAGCTGGATAGTTGAGAGTTAGAGAGCCGTAGGCTGTCACGGCGAAAATCAGTTTTATGAATTTTAGTAATACTGGATGATTGGTTGGGAATTCTACTCTTGAATTTGTTCGTTATTTTCTTTGATCAGTTCGGAAAAATGTATTTTAGAATATTGCATTAGGGTTTTTTGCATTACTTGCTACATGAGACAAGTATTCTTGTTTAAAAATAGAGTTACATTTTTCTCTTAAGAGGCACAATTTTTATTTATGTGTTAAATTTTTATTTAAAAAACTATTTATTATGGTTAAAGTTTAAAAAATATTATTATTCACATAATCAATTCTTGACTTAAGTAGGTATGGCCGGATATAGTAAGACAATATTATTATAATTTAAATTCCGTTGATCATAATTTTAAATTCTTTACTCTCAGAGGCCTTCTTTTATATATAATGTTTAATGTGAGTTTCATTTCCCTGCACACAATTTTAAATATTTTTCAAAAGTACATAATTTTTTCTGATAGTAAATACACTACAAAAAATTATTAGCGTTAATAATTTACAAAAATTTAAATCTTTTCAAATATTTATCCATCCAGTTTTTAAACTCAAATATTTCATCTGTATGTTTCAGTATCCAGGAAAGAACATTTCAAGCGACCTCTTAGCGAACGGTGAATACCAAGCTGTGAGTTTTGGGACTCTGCCCGACAATATGGAGAACATCTCGCCGGCTGCGATTGATCTTCTCAAACGACTGTTGCAGCCAGAGCCAAGAGTGCGGATCAAGTCGGTCCTGACACTACAACGAATCGCTTTTTACATGGGCCACGATATAAGAAGCTATAGCTCGAAGAAGGTTTGACACGTTTTATTGGAAATTTATCTAGATTAGCGCTGAAAAATGTCGGGCTATTTTTAAATTTATTTATGGAAAATCGTTTGTCATTTTAGGTATCGCCATTTAGACTGTTGGGTAAAAAGATTGAGTCGGCAGCAACGTCGCCGATGGAAGATAATTTTTATGATTTCGATTCTTTTGTCGGAGCTGGCAGTACAAATCGTACCTGGGCACAATCTATGATATCTAGCAGTACCTACGTTTAAACATACTTTTAAATTTGCTAATTTAATTGTACGTTAGTTTTTTTATACTTGTGATATTTAGATAACTTTCAGCCGTCCTTACAGTACCTAATTATGTAATTCTGTTTTTTCATATTTTATTGCTCTTAATTTTTTATTTTAATTGAGAGAAGACTTGTATTAATAATTAGTTAACGAGTAATTGTACACAATGATGTGTATTATAAAAAAAATTTTAAATCGATCTTCCATTAGAACATTAGTATAAATTAATTTTAAATGCACTGTATAGAAGTGCGCTATTCTGATATTTGGTAATAATTTAATGTCATTATTAAGTATTAAGATGAATTCTTTTTCATATAACTTTTTTTAATGTGCTGTTGGAACTGATTAAATTTTAATGATATTTGATATTAATGAAAGACAATTTTACAATAAAATCTTTTTATGACTTATTATGTGTACATCAAATAGTTTTTCTTTTAATTTATTCCTTCAAAAACTCTTTTATTATTTTAATAAAATTTAATAAACTTACTAATTTATTAGATCTAAAGAAATATTGAAATAACTAATAAAATACAATTCATTATAATGTCAAAATCGAGTAATTAGATATTCAAAAAAGTATGAAACTAATATCAGTTTATTTAAATTTTTACAGTATTCGATTGTAATAATTTTTTTGATGTATTACCAATTGCTAATTATTAGCTTTTCATTTTTAAAACTAAAGAAATATTTGAAAGTACATAATTTGTTTTTAAGTAGTTTCAACATAAAAGGTTAAAAATATAAACGATGCAACTTTCATATCAGTTTACAAAAGTTTTAATTTTTTTAAGAATAGTTAACAGTATTTTTGTTTGTTACAATATTTCATTGATAATACAATAAATTGCGATAATCGTGGTGCGTATAAACTAATAACAAAAGATAGAATGGTTCCGAATCAAAAAACGCAGTGTTTCTTTGAAAATCGCTTGAGTAGAGTGGTGCGCGATTTTTCAGAAACGTCGATTTTTATTTTTTACTCATACCCCCCGTCCCTCTCGCATTCTTGGCCCTGTTTTGGGTAATCGCTTCGTTTCCCTCCTTCGGTAGAGGTGCAATTTAATTAGAGTTTACATTATAATAATTATATACAATGTTCTTACACTTAATGGGCCTCTTGTTTTTTTCTCTCGATATAATACAGCATTGCATTCGCTTCTTTTATTTTTGGCCAACGCACAAAAAAATCTCGCAGCATACATATTTTTCACTTATAACCTTCGCTGTTTCTCGAAAAAGTACGCATTTAATCAACAAAATTACGAACAGTTCCTCGCAAAATCGAAATCAACAACATGTGACGCATAGCAAAGAGAAATTTTGTTTTCTCAACATAAATAATATTAAATAATTTCAGAATAATGACAAGTTTGGATTTTACGTTTTTATGACAAAATTATTAAACATTAGATGATGAAATTCACATCAAATAAATTAAGATGATTTTGTACGTCAGCATTGCTTTATATATTCGTTAGAGAAAAAAGCTTTCGTCTCGAACGAATCTCAATTAGCGGCTACATGTTTTACGTACGCATCCCTGCGTAAGCTCGCAGAGTCAGATTTGGTAAAAATCACCATCGATGCATTTTGAAATTTGACACTTAACTTCATTCGTATCGAACAAATGGTATTTGCTACTTTAATCGATTTTTCTGTGGTAAGGAGGACGATAATAATTTTTTTCTGACACACTACTACTTTTATATTTTTGTTTAAAACACGAATAAATTTCATTCGCGCTTAAATACATTTCGCTGTAATTAAGTTTTTTTTTGTTACTCGATAAAGATCAGAAATGACAGGTTCGAATACAACAGCAGCCTGCAAGTGATTGTTTATTTTATTTATTTTTTTTTGTTCTAAGCCACGCGCAAAACAGTACACACGGATTTAAAAAATCTTCCAGCAGCTTCGCGATTTGCGTGGTTGAGAGTGTTTTTCTTTTAATGCTGTCTTTAAGACTGCGTTAACCGATGTATCGCACGAAAAAAATTTTGAAACAAGCCCTTTGAATTTTCTTAATGTATTATTATTGTTGTCTTTAAATCTACCGATACAACTACTTTTCGCTACATCTAATGTATGTTACAATTAGAATGACCGTCCGTCCAGGTAACGATACCAGTAAAGTTTTTTGTTGTTATTTTTGAGAGTTATTTTATTTTACAACCCGCAAAGTTGAAGAAACGTCAATTTTTTATTCTCAAGCGCGTCTAATAAGCTTTTATTACTTTTCCGTGACTCATGTAAAACTACTGTAAAATAAATGATGTTTATATCAAAAAGCACACGCGCTTTTTACGATTTTACACTTTTCGCATACACATAGATCAAGCGCCAATACACTCAGCCTTAAAGTAACAGCCTCGGAAGTAAGAATGAAGCTGGTTCCATTTAGTTCGACATGAGTCATGGAAAAATATTTCAATCTTTATAGTTTTTGTTCATCTAATCGATGCCCTTATGAAAATAACAATTAGTAATTTTAATATTGTTTAATAAAAACTGATAATTGACTGATAGTTGTTTAAATATCGTAAAAAAATGTTGTTAATAATTTAGAAGTAAACTACTTCATCCACTACTAAAAATGTATAATTATTTATGAAGTTTATAGTATGCTTATAGTCACATATTGTATAAATAGCTTACTATAAATCCTTAAATGATTATAAACTTTTGTAGTAAACAAGCGCATAACTTAATAATACACTTCTAAATTTTAAACAAGCGATTTATAAAAAAATTTCATTTGATTCTAAATAAATCTAAAAACATGTCAAATTTAAAAAGAAAAAATGAATGAGATAAGTTCAATAATTTTGACAAGAAAATATTTAAATACTTAATGGAAATTTTAAGAAACACTTAAAAATGATTATTCTTACATTTTTCATCAAACAATAGCAAATTAATCATGAAATTTTTCCGTAAGGGCCATGGCACCTCAGTAGATCTTGAAAATACGCAATGAATATTGCGTAGCAACGGTCTCACGAATATTTAGCACAAAACACACATTCGTGTGCTAGCACAACTCGCGAGGGACTACATTTTTATTTTGTTTTTTTACTTTTATTTATGTGTGCGTGTATGTTTATCTGTAAGTGTCTGCATGTATGTGTACGTGTGTATGTTTGTGTTTATATGTGTTTGTGTTTAGCCACAGTGCAGTTTATATGCCGAAGATATATACGTAAGCGCGATCCATCGCAATTGTAAATCGCGTTCCTCTGTTTTGTACACAAAATACCGGACTTTCTGTGCTGGAAAAATGCACACATGCCTCTTGTACGTCACGATGTAGTTACATTACTATAAATGTGTAATAATATACCTATGCGTATGTATAATATTTATATGGTGTATCGTTCACGTTAGGACGTCATACCTAAAAATTAGTATTTATAAGTAGTTTTTTGTTTGTCTTTAATAATCGTTTATGCAGAATAATATCTTAGCGTATAGCGTAGTTTCCTTTCCTATTACGGGGCCACCCTTTTATTCTCTCACATTTTGTGTGTATGTATATATATACAAGTATTAAGCTTGACGTTATTGAACGCAGAGCTTCAATTATGTTTCGCTAATCGTGCGTAAATTCGTTCGTCGCTCAAGTAATCTTAGTAACTGTTTTTCTTTTTTCCTTTCAATCGAAAAAAGAACTCTGTCTTTCGCTCTCTTTCGGTCGATCTTTTTACGATTTTCTAACAAAAAATTAATATTTTTGCTGGAAAATTTAGTCTACTACATTCTATTTTAGTAAAAATGAAAAAATAGATGAAACAACGGACGCCGAAAATTAAATTTTGATGCGATATAACAAATGATTCAAATGAATAATTCATTTTGATTTAAAATAGGGATAATTATAAAAAAAACATAAAAAAAACATTCTTGTAAAATAAGAAATTTTGATCAAACGCTTATTTTTATTATTAAACTATCGCAATCTTCGAAAATGGAAGATACTATTCTTTTCATTTATCAAACGATCGATAGATCGGTTACTTTTACGTTCAATGACAAGTAATTGTGTCACTGACTATAGCGATAACAACGACCTCAATCGTTGAACATTTTTTTTAAATAGTCCTACGTATCATATATTCTGTACAAGATTAATTGCACGATACAACGTTTTTCTTATTCGCATCAATACATACTTAATATTTATAATAATTAGAAGTCAATACATTGCCTACCGGCTTACCGTAGCTGCCTGAATAAGTACAAAAAACGGACAAATTGGATAAAAAACAGAAGAGCATACAATGATTAAGTAATAACCAATAACACATTTTAAAAGACAAATTTACACTCATATAAATAAGTTTTCAAAAATAACTCGTGTCTCAGAATAATAAAATATTTCAATCGAACGTACAAAAAATAACGCATCAACAATAATGATATGATCTACTATCGTTTAACGTACGTAATAAAATTTAAAAATTTTGCACTATACATATACATATATGACAGGTAACGCCAGTAAGCCGTGCAAGAATGCAACGTGGTGTTTCCTAAAGCATAAATATTTTAGGGCTCGTTCACACGCGACAGACTTTAGTCAAAGCGCGAAGAAATCGACTGTCTTTATTTATGTTCTAAAAACTCGAAAACTTCACTAAATATATATCCAGGAATGCGGCCGAAGGAATGGCCAATTCTCTCGTCTTTCTCTCTTTTTTTTATTCATTTCCTCTATACGCATCGTATCGCGCGAGAAGTTTACTCTCGGCGTAACAGCGTACGATTCCTTCATCTCTCGTACACTAACACGGAAATTTTTTTTTGTTTCAATATAGCGGTATTTTCATCAAACTGTATCGCCGATTTTCTCTTTTTAGTTTGATTCACAACACATAGAAGTAAGGAACGCTCGCAAAGCGCGCTCATTCGAACTCATTAGTTTCCTTTTTCTGATTTTCAATGAAGCCTGATTGATCACAATTGCTCATAAATTTGTTTTGGCTTTGACTATAACAAATTTCAATTAGGACAAATTACATTTTTTGTGCGCAGTTTCAAATCGATGCAGAGATTGTCGCATTTAAGTTTTGATTTCTTTTTTGGCTTATCGCCACGCGCTATGCGATCTTGAATAATTAAATAAGAATCAAAGTACTACATAATTTAGCAAATACAACCTTTTATAAAGGACAAATTCGAAAATTCACTTAATTAGATTAACTTATTTAAATTATTCACAAAGATAAAAATATATCACATGAACTTGCAAAAGTATTCTCAACTGCTCACACAGGTATCATAATATTCGTCCGACACATTGAAAATCATCATCGGGTTTGTTGCGAAAACAGAAACGTTGGACAGCACTGACAGTAGTGTGTACATGATTCATTCTTATAAGAGAGTCGAAGCTTGGACGATTCTCTCTCGCACAAAACTCCTGCTTCCGCTTTCCAGTCCATCCGTGGTAAGAGGGAAAAAGAGAGAGAAAAAATCTTACGCATGGGCGCGGAAACGAAGTAGAAAAAAAGGGGAGAAAAACGGGACACGAATGAATGGAGAAACAAAAATCATCGTTAAAAAAACAAACACGTCGGGGGTTGAGTGGACCTGCCGCAGCCGCGGGAGATTCCCTCTCTCGCGGTAGCGAGCCCATCTCTATCACAATCGAGCTGCCGCACTTATATGACCGTCGGGCGCTGGTGTCTCTCGTCTCGTCTTTCTGCTCGTCTCCTCGGCGCGCAGCGCAAAAAATGTCTCGCCGCCGAGGTGGTGATGTATACAAGCCTACGTCGCCTCTATCTTCTCTTCTTCCCGTTCATGCGGCCGATGAGTAGTAGTAGTAGCTGAGGGCCGCCGGGACGTTAACGACAACGACGTGGCACGGATGCGATCGACGACGACCACTCGTCTCGATCACATCTTCGCGGATGCGCAAATGCACAGCACCCACATTTTTGTTAACTGCACCATCACACTCTATCACCTCTACACATTGCAATTGTCATGGTTTATGGAACCTGGAGTGGGCAGAGACAAAAGAAAGTAAAGATAAGTTATGAATGTTTTTCTTTTTAATTAATTTTCGTGTTAATCTTTATAATAAAAATAATGAAAATATGAATGCAGGGAAAGTGTTTAATATTTAGCAGATTGAATGTTTTTATAGCAATATTCTCTTCAACATATTTTTTAAGTTAATGAGAGAGTATACGTATTTTGCGTGAAACTTTAATACAGAGAATATCATTTTAATTATCTCGATTTTAATTAAAGCTATAATCCGTTGGCATGCGCGCTAAATATGTTACCGCACCATAAAGTTGAAAATGTTTTAATTGAAATTTTCATCAAATCTAAAGATATCTCTTAATAATTTTTCAAAGGTTATTTTTAAATTAACATGAAATTAAAGTGACCAAAAATCATCAAATTAAAAAAAAATTAACAAAAATTCATTTAATAACAACCAACACTTTTAGATCTTAAATCTTGATCCAATATCCACGACTGTTATTATAGTATAAAATAAAGGAAAGATTGAAAACTTTTAGAGGTGTTAATAATGGGCACATTATATACGATGTGAGGATAAAATACCTAGTTAGGTGTCGACTATCCTCGTGAACGGCCATCTCCATGCTCTTAAATTCATTAAGCTCCTTTCTTATAGCAGCCTTATCCTTCGGAGTCAATCTCGTCCACGGCTTGTCTGCCCTCCTGTCGTAGTCGTGCGCCTGCGTCACCTCTATGTAGTCATTGAACCTGATGATCTGCCAAAATGAGACATAGGCGTTATAAAAATTATGAGCATATCGGTATTAGCAAGAGCATATTTATTAATAGACTCGTTTCGTCACGAGGCAGCGATTACTAGTCAGGGTAAAAGTGCTCTGCTAACGATCCTGATAATAATAGAGCTTGGGTCTATTTAGTCTCTTAATTAATCCATTAAATATTTTATGTTAAAAATAATGTTTCAGAGAAAACTCATAAGGTATGCTATAACGGAAATGTTGATTAAAGTAATTAATAGCCAAAATATTATTAAAATTACTATTCAACATGGATTTCATGAATTTCAACATGAAGTATGTAGACTATGAGTTGAATTATTCATTAACTATCAGATATCTAAACTGGATGGTTTATGTACGACGAAACTATTTCAAAGTGAAGTTTGCTTATGTAAATGAAAAAGAACCAATTAGTTAAAATAAGTGGATAATTTATTAAAAATCTATTTGAAAAATTAAAACTTTTAGAGGAAATTCTGAAACATAATATAGTGTAACTATAAAATAAAATGTAATGAAAGGAATTCCGATTATATAATACATAGGTCAAAGATAAAGAGCTTTTCCAACTTTCATAAATCCGCATTACAATTCATATTACAACAAACACAGCATTCCTGATAAAAACGCCATAAACAAGAAACACTCCACAGGCTTAAAATCTCTGAAACTCTTTCAAGAGCTCTCCTCTCTAAATCAGCGGGAGTACCTTTATTACGAAATTTCAGAGAGAAAGCGAGCGAGCAAATCCACTCCCCCTCCTGCCCGAAAAAAGAATAACAGCCCAGCATAAGAGCGAGCAGCCGTACCTTTTTCTCCTTGAGCTCGTCGACGGTCGGCCGGAAGCTGAGCTTTCGCAGGAGATAGCGCTTCTTCTCCTCCTTCTGCTTCTTCTCCTCGGCCGGACTTTGTTCTGCAAGAGATAATACGTATGAGCACACACAAAGAAAGTTACACAGGCACGTATAAGCGCAGAGCTAGCGGAAACGCTTGGCCCGTTATAATGAGCTTACTTTTCAAAATGTTGCGCTCCTCCAGCTCCTCCTGAGTGGGCCGCATGCTCAGCCGCCTGCAAATGCAAAGACACATAGTTTAATTAAGACTCAGCACTGCGGGGGAAAACCGGGAATATGGAGTTCTAGCGAATTTGGGCAATTTCTGGAGCTGTTTTACCGAGCTGCTTTTGGGTGGGTTGGTGGTTCTTTGTCTGAAATTGCGAACGGTGGAGTTGGGAAGGTAACGAAATGTTTTTTGTTGGCAGTTTATGTTTTAGCTCATTTCTTTTTTTTTCGAAACATACTTTTCATACTGTGCCAGTGATAAGTCGGAACCCGTTATGCCGATAAAGGTATCGTTTCTTTTTCAGAGCATCATTAACATACATTTTATTACGCAAAAAATAAAAGTACCACGACGAAAGCATCAAAAAGAAAAAACATCACGCAAAACGATCTCAAATAATTAATAAAATTACCCAGTATTTTAATTCAAATCAGCGATCCGCAATTCAACAGTCCTCCAAAAACCCACGCTCGAAAAACTAAAAATCCCGCGTTTCAACGGGTTAATCATGAACGATTTCAGCGGATAATAAGGCCGGCCAATCAGCGGATATACTCGGGCTGCAGTGACAAACAAGCGACGCGGCTTCGTTAATCTCTGCGGGCTTTTTCAATTTTTTTTCTGTTTTTTGAAGGAGCGAGCTGCGCGTATATTGACCGTCGGTACTTTCGATGTTTGATCGAACGCGTGACTGGCTAAAAGGACGCGGTGATGTTTACGTTTAATTGGGATTTTTATGTGGCGGAAGAATAAAAGGGAGTGCGTTTTTGGTTTGGAGGCTTTGAGGACGATTGGAAATAGTTGATTAATCAGTGGGGAGTATAAAGAATTTAAATCTGGGGAATTAAAATTTATAATACATTTTTATTTTTTATCTGGTCAGCTACGTAGAATCTGAATGAATAATCTGAATATGATATTTGAGTTCAAATAAAGCAGTCCTGCAAACGGAATATAATATCCGCTATTAATTTAAATAAGAGTATATTTAACATTATCCAAATTCAGAAACGATCATCAGTTAATTTCAATAAAACGTATTCATTATCGCATTAAAATTTACAATCCGCGTTCCCGGCCTCGTTTAACTTCAGTATCAATTCCCGCACGAATTCCCCGTGAAAATCCGTATCCACCAACTGCCAAATTAGCATTCCCCAAAAGCTCGATATTCAATTAATCGTACTCCCAGCAAAAGAAAGTCTCCCGCCGGCAACCGTAAAATTCATTAACGCCGAACGAGTAACAATCGAGCAAAGCAAATCCTGAAACATTTCGCGCGGAGCACGCGCCTCGTAAAGTCCGCTAACGACCTGCAGGGGCCCGCATCCGAAGAGTGGATTTACGTGCCGGAAATCGCGAAAAAAAAAGCCAGAGAGGAAAATTCGCACGGCGAAGAGCCGCGGCTTTTTAGCCCGCTATTTGCTTTGGAGTCTGGAGGGTCGGTGTGGAAACTGTATCGGTGGACGGCTGGATTGATGCGTTTTTGCGTGAATTGTGAGAGAAGAGCGCGGGCGGTGGAAAAAGTTTAAATGAGCCTGGAGCGCGTGGATTTCGTTTTTTGTCTTTTGTTTGACGCGGGGATTAAAAAGTCAATTAGGAAGGCGTAATTTACGGTTTTTGCGCGTTTGAACGGTTGGCGTTGCTGGTTTTTGTTGCTTTACTTTAATGAGAAGCTTGGCGGAGCGCGGGGTTTAAAAAGATAGTTTTTTAAAGAGCTTATAAGTGACTAATAATAGCTGGGAATTTAATTTGATGCTGAAATAAACGGCTCGATAAGATAAGATAATTGTATCAAACAATTAAAATAACTTCTTTGATTTTCATCTAGAAGAGTTCTGAATGTTTTAGATTTTTAGTTTCTATTTTTTTAAGTGACAAAATTTCTCTTTTATCTTTTTATTTTATAATTTCTTTATTATCTTTGCTATAGCTGCACGAGCCCAAAATAAATATTTATTTTAATATCTTAAAAAATGTGTATCCATTATACAATCTAAAACAGGAGATTATGAAAAAACTAATTAGCTAACATCTTATTAGATTAAGAAATCTATTGACTGATTGGTCATCAAAATAATTACCATAGTACTTGTTTCGGTAGTAATATTTATTTCAACATGAATGTAAAAGTTGATTATTTAAATTATAATTTAGTCGAATTCGGTAAATAAGCAACTTAAATAAACTCAATTATCGAACTAAATTTTATATCAGGTGAGTCAAAGAGGGGTCAAAGTGGTGATTTTAAAATTAGAGTATAGAAAAAAATTATTTTAAAGCTATATTTTCCTTTTTAAAACAAAATCACGAGTTTTAATAGATTAAAATCGGTTATGTAGATCCGAAGAAACAGGTACATCCACGCGCGATGCTAACTAGACGTTTTCTAAAAACAGTATATTTTGCTTAAAAATACTCTAAAACATATTTCTGACACCTTTGTTCAAAAAGTTTTTATTCAGCATCACAAAGCTTTCTCTCCTAGGAAGTAAAAGCCTTAATAATCTGGCCCGGTCTCAACAAAAAGTTATTTTCCTCTACCATTATTTCTCTACCTCTGAAAACGACCGAAACTAAACTACACAATCATAAAAACTTGTTTCACCGCCCCCACTACGCACCACCCACACTAACACCCACGCCACTCCTCCCCAAGCTCTCTAATCGTTAAAACCAAACTCGCCTTCCAAATTAAACTCTCCTCTAAAACAAACAGAAAAAAAAGTCTCACCTGATGAGCCTCGCGCCGATTGCCTCCTTCGTCTCCTGCCTCTCATTGTCGGACTGCACCTGAAGGATGTTGCGGTTGATCAGCTCCTGCCGGTCGGGCCTGAGTGCGAGCTTAAGCGACAGCGACTCCTTGCGGGCTATCTTGGCCGCCAGTCGGCCTGCAAAAATCACCAGATCAAAAGTCACGAGGATTCCTCGACGAGTGGGAGCTTTTCGCGTGATCCGTTGCGCAACGTGTTGTCTTTTTTGCTCGATTAACGCCGAGGATTATCGAGCTGCAGGGCGTATAGGCGGTTATTATTTTTGGATATTTCTTTGGTACCTGTTTCGCGGAATGGCTCTGGGAGCCAATAGAGCTGGTAGTATAGGTTTGCGCAATGATTTATGACGGCTTCGGCGGCGTATGAATTTGTTAATATAGACTGCGATGATTAATATTGACGGTGTAGCTATATTGTGGTTTGAGCTAAATCGTGCTTAGTTTGGGCGTTAGTCAGATGTTAGTCAATTTTTTGTTCGGTTAGGTAAGTTCACTCTAATAAAAAACGATGATTATTGGTAAAATAATTTTGTTTAGTTTTTGTCTTTATAAATAAAAAAAAGCTTAGTTGTCAAAACTTGCATTCAAGCAAACAGTTTTTGTTCACGAATAAATATATCTGAACCGAAACGACGTATTTAGTAGACAGAACGAGCTTCGCTACAGCCAAAATCGATGATTAATGCTCTTGGAATATTGCATCACGCACAGGAAGCCGCTGGCTTTCCGGATGTCTAATTAAAGATCCGCCCGTTAATGAGCCACTCTCAAAAATACAATATCGCTATATTCGCAAGCTCCCCTCCCCCAAAACCCACAAACTTACAAAGACAAACAAGTAGAAGGCCCAAAAAGCAAGTAACCACCAAATCAAACCACATCTTAAAACCTCCAAATCAACCAAAAAAAAAAAGAAAAAAAATCGATGCTGAAACGGCCAAGCTCAACTCCGCCGCAGGGCCAGTCTGCAAACGGTCAGCTTGCAAGCACGTGCTTTTTTACCGTTAAGTTCGGTGCAGCTGTAGCTGCGCCGCGGGGGCGGGCTGGGCGCGTCGCTCGGCAAGACGATCGGACAGGCCGACGCCGCGCGCTCCACCGTCAACATGATGCTCGTCGACGGAGCTCGTCTTTCCGTCTGTCAACGGGTGGAAATCGCTTGATCGGGCTCTGATTCGCTCTGGCGCGTGATTTTTATTTTAAGGGTCGTGAGGTTTAGAGTGCGATGATTGTGCCCTGTGTAATTTTTAGGTTTTTAGAAAATTTGTTTTTTTTTTAGGGGGGTGGAGGGGTGAAAGAAGAGTAGTTATTGTTTTGAAATTGAATGGGAACGGCGAGGAAAAGATTAGAGGTTTGTGAGAGTTTATTGGCTCTGTGGAATTTATCCAAGGTCCCAGCTTTCAAGGTTAATAGTGGAACAGAGTGACAGATATAAATCTCGAGGAATGTCTGGATGTTTTTCCCGTGATACTTTTCATATTTTAAAACTTGAATTTCAAAAAGATACAAATGATTCTTTACAATGTTTTTTCGTTACAACTGTTTGCGACAGTAATTTCAAATTTTAATGAGCTTTTCATATTCAGATACAACAGAAAGATTAATCTACGTCTCGAATCATCGGGACTGCCAACTCTTTTTCCCACCATTGTTCGAAATAGTGCAACATTAATTTTCCTATCGTAATCAGCGCCAAAACAAACACCGCCAGCGCTAAATCCTCAAAAAATTCAAAACCTCCACGCTAAAACAACTATAATTTAAAGAATCCACAGCGCGCAAACAAAAATATGATAAATAACGAAATCACAGCGCATCATCAATCTTACTCCGCGTCGCTCTATGCACGCACTCCCCGCCTTCCTCAAAAACGCCAGTTTTTACCACTACGTCGCTGCGAAGCTTTCTCGCGCTTTTTTTCCTACATCTTTTTGCGCACTCGCAGACTAATAGGTTTCTCGTGCAGGAGCCGAACAAGCGACGTAGGCCGCCGGTCTGACCTAGTTCCATTGCGTGCGATGTTTTCGATCGGGCGATCGATCGACTGGCGCCAGCGTTGTTGTTTTATTTTCTTTTTTCGAAAATAACTGCTGGATGCTAATCGCGTCCGGAGGCGAGTATGTAGCAAACAGGAACTGAGAATCGAGCGTGAAGTTTCTCTTTTTAGAGACGGAAGGGGGGTGGATTATTTCTGGGTGTGAAAATAGCCCGCGGTCTTTTCGTGTGTGTTGATCTTGATGACGAGGGCGAGAGAGAGGCTATCAAGTCGTGATTAGAAAATAAGCAGAGTCGGTCTATTTATAGGGTTTTGGATTTAATTTGAGACGGAGGTAATGTTTGCACGGAGGATTTAAGTGTTTTAAGCGCGATGGTGATCGGTTATTCTGTTTTTATTTTGCTACGTGCTCATTAGAAATTTTATTTTAAATTATGACATTGTAAAAAATAAGATAATTATAAGAAAATAATTATTTTAAAAAGTTTTAGTGCGTAAGAAACTTTGAAATTACTCTATTGTTGCACCACGACATAAAATAACGAACGGCACTAAAAATAACCGGCAACATCTACACGTGGAGTCGTCTGTCATTCCTTTAAAACAAAGTACCATCCCACCTTATCCCCACTAAAGAAATGAAACGCGCTACACCTATTTAAAATCCACCAAATAACTTCCACCGCTAAAAAACTAACAAACCACTATTAATCAAAACTCCCAATCTCCATCTAAACATCTTCAAAACTCTCGGCCTCGCATCACCCACACGCAAACGAAAACAAACTCTACTTACAAAGCCAGCATCAAAAAAAGTCCCGCCCGACTACAATGTCGCAAAGCGGCAACAAGTCTATCTAAATCGCTCGATACACACCGATCAATCATTAAAGGGTGAACGACCCGCGTCCTTCGCTGCCGCATCACGCGCTTTTCGCAATGCAGGATCGAACTACTTAGCCGGCGCGATCGATAGCCGCAGCTCTAGGAAGGCGGATATACTTCGGCTTTCTGTAAAGAGGAGCGAAATGGCTTGTTACGAAATGCACTGTCTCGTCTTTGGCACGTGCTGACGGTGAAATTACGCGCGATTGTGTATTGCGAGTGGGCGAGGTACGACAATAAAAGCTGCTAATTTTTGGACGGTGGGTTTCTGAAAGTGCGCGTTTCTGTAGGTTGGATGAGTTTTTTTCTTGAGAGCGTTTTTGTTGGAGCGACGAGTGGGCGCGAGCGGACTGGAAATTTTAATGATTGTTGATGCGCAGTTGCCGGACTGGATGAGTCGCGGTCTGCGATTGAAAGGATTGAGTTACTTGCTGCGTAAAAAGTAATTTAAGCGTGGGAGTTTTTTAATTTTAATGTTGTAGCTTGAGAATTACTACAGACAGGAAAACTATGTGTACACTATTTCAAACGCAACAATTGAAAATATAAAACTATCAAAAAAACGTCAAATGGCCAAATTTACCTTAATCCATGTCCTCTCGCAATTTAAACCCGCCGATCTAAGCACCCAAAATACACGAGCATCCGCGTCGCCTGCGCTGCATCCACTAAACCTTCATAAATCACCACTACAACTACAACACTTGCACCACCCTATACTTCACCCACCTCAATTACCCCCGCACCTACCACACTCTCATCCCTCCTAAATCCAAAATCCCGAGCATCACCAAACACCAACAACCCCTGCTGCACCTATTAACACCTCGTTTTAAATTTCCCACAACAATCACAAAAATTCAAACACCAAACAAGCTCGCTTTTCACGGCCAGCGCTCGCGCTTTATATGCGATAAGCAGCGCGGTCGGGAAAGCACTAAGCTGCCAGCGCGGATTAATATAAACTTCAAGGTGCGCAAGCGAGCGAGAGAGCCGCGAAGTTCGCAGCTTGCGCGCGACCGGGAGTATAATTAGTACGTCGAAGGCTGATTTGATGTGTCGTTGAGTAATATATAAGGCGCGGGCGGTGTGGGGCCGGCCGTTTATTTTCGCGGCCGGCGGAGAACTGACACGGCCGGCTCTCTGTTTTTCTTACCGAGCGCGCCGCGCTGCTGTTTGCGGAATGTTAATTGAATTGTTTTGCGGAGTGACGGCCGGAATTTTATAAAGCGTTAAGCGAGTCGAGCTTTTAGCGGGGCCTGCTCTATAGAGCGCGATTTTTTGCCTCGCCGCGGGTGAGAAGTTTTCAGCCGCGCGGGGGAGCAGGTTTAATGGATTTTGTTTGAGTTTGTAATTTGGGGTTTAGTTTAAGTGGGCGAGAGGTTGAGCTACTTTTTTAGTGTTTTCAAGCTTCGCTTGGCACGTAGCAAGGGAAGTTTTCCCGGGCTTTTTAGGAGGATGTTTTGAAAATGGATTTTATCGAAAACAAAGACAGTTTCGGGAAGCAATTTTCGAAAACTCCGGTATTTTGATCGTCTCGGGCGGTTATCGGTAGAGATCGTGTCCAATAAAATATTTATTTCACAAACTGTTCGAACCTATACATAGTAGTACCAAAGAAATATCCATTCTTTTTCTATACTTTTCATTAACAATTAAATGTCATTGTTGCTAAAATCACATCTCAAAAATTACAGAAACAAAACTTCATCCACAGTTTATACTCACTCTTCTCGTCGTCGTAATCATCCCGATAAAGCACCTGGCCGTCGTTCGAGTCCGTGTCCGAGTCCTCGCGTATGACGTAGGGCCTCGCATTTTCCTTGTTCTCCATGTTGCTGTGCAGCGTCATGCCAAACCTCACCGGCCGGCTGCTACAAAGCGAATTACAACGATTAGTCGGACAGCAGGAATAAGCTTGGGATAAAGTTTGATTGATTGATGCATGGCTGAACCAATGTTCTGTTTTCAACGTGAACTGAAGCTTTTCTGAGAGCGTGTGCACTAAAGCGCTTTCGCCGATGGATATAGAAGCGTTTGACATGAGAGCTTGAAAATTGATCGACGGTGTTGATGTATTTGGATTGAGATTATTTTTGTTTCATTGTAATGGTTAAAGTTACTGTTAAGGTCGTTTTTAAGCAGTTGGCTTTTCAGTTCTCGGTTAAATACATTGTGGTTGCTAAGGTATACATTATTGCTAGAGTAAATATTTAGAGAGTGAAATAAATTAAATCTAAGTGCATTGGACAAGAAAGATTTTAAGAAATTTGGCTCTGGAGGTGTCGTTACATTCCAAAAGAAAAAGGTGGCGTCAAGCTTTGACTCACATTGTAAGATAGTCAGGTATTTTGCGGGAATACAGTTATTATTTTTTTTATCTAATTATCAACACATTTTCATTAATGTGCTGTCGTATTAAAAAACTAAATATTTAATTGCAAAATTTCAAGAAAAGTCGTAATGAACAGAGATAAATATCATTACTTTTTCTTTCTATAAATTAACGTGAATGAGCGAACGATGAATGATACAAGCTTTCGACTGAAATAATAAAATATTCAGCTCAAAGCTTCACAACATCGATTAATCGTAAATGACAACTAAATGACAAACGAGCTAATGAAATTATGCAACGGTCGACAACTAAATGACAACGTGACCAAATGATATCATGTGACGTGAATCGCTCAATGGGTTCCCTGCCTGTTTTCTCATGCTTATATATATATAAATCATATTTTCATGCTACATCGGACAAGAAAAGAATTAAATTTAGAGAACATGTACTTTCTGCACGTTCAACCGCACAATAATATCATGTATTACGGAATCGTGCATTGCTTAGGTAATACAGAAAACAAAAGAGCAAAAATAATCGAAAGGCAAAGGAGGGAAACAGAAAAGAAAGTAAGAAAAAAGAGGGTACAGAGATAAAGTAAAACATTAATTTCAACGGCTTGCCGAATTACCATATTCTCATCCTAGATCTTAAAGGAGGCCTTCTGGTTAAGCATAAGAAACATATCGATATTCCTCTTTTACTAATGATTGAATTCAATGTAATATGGGCGAATGCACGAAAGCGTGATTCACTACTCGTTATTACTACGTTTCTACGCTGATTTTATTGATTGTTCTGGAACATTATTTGTAATTACATGTAAATTCTCTACTGATACGACAACGTTTATCTACGTATAGAGCTTCACAGTAGTATACACCTGAATGATAGAGAAATTGAGTTATGAGTGATGTACAGACAAAAAAATAATGTCCCAGTCTAATGCTGATCGTTAACTTTTACTCGTAAAAATTTCTTTATTATACGTAAAAGTCAAGTTATCGTTAGAGTTTAATTAAATTTAAAATTACTTGAAATGAAAGACAAATTTTAAGGGTTTAATACATATACATATTAAATTATAAAATAAAATATCCAATTATAAAGAAAAATATTTTAATAAAAATAATTTAATAAAGTAATTTAAATTATGCTTAATTTTTAATTGTATCAGAAAGTAATATAATGAATATAATTTGTATACTATATTATAATCTCGTGTTCTAATTTTTAAATTTTATTAGTGATGAACTCAGCGATTCTCAGCGAATTTTTATTTTTATATTTAATATGTTCAACCCTTAAATTTGCATAGTATATTCTAATTGGTATTTGCATGATTCATACATTTATCATATTCATTGAGTTTATAATGTTTTAAAGACTTAAATAAACTTTCTAAACAAATAAAAAATTTCGTTTTGTTTCAAAATTTAATTGCTAAAATCAATTTTTTTCAAAATTCATTATCATTGCAATTGCATATCTTAAAGTCCACCCACTAAATACAAAATTGATACTTCGCGCAAAGACATTTATAAGGATCTGGTCTCAATTAAATCTACCCCTTCAAAACACATTAAATTTAGCTAATTTTTAAAACCAAACAGTCTTTGATCAAAACACCAAACTAATTCTTACCCCGTCAACATTCAAATGCCAACCCCAATCGATCTACCTTTACAAATACCAATCAGTGCATGCCTACTCTCAATCTAAACGGACGCGCCGTCAACGCGATGCTACTCCCGCGGCCTGAGGACACCTGAACGACGTACCTGAAGGATGCCTGGAGCTCCTGCCGGAGAGTGAGTGGCCTGTTCTCCTGGGTGGGCGTGCTCTGAGGCGTTCCGGGCCCGCTGCCGCCGCCCGAGCCGCCCTTCTTCTTGAGCGCGCTCTTGAGCGGCATCGCGTGGAATTTCGGCTCCTTAGCCGGGATCTCCTCGACCCGCGTCGTGTCGATCCCGTACATGTCGTCGTCGTCGACATCGAGCTCCTCGTCGTCTGTGTTTACCAAGGTGTGTTTGTTAATTAAGTGCTTGTGGAGGAGGGTTCGCTTAAATTTGGATAGGTGATTGGTAGAGGTGATTTGGGTGGGTGAAGGTATTGATCTGCGTTGTGAGGAGTTTGAATTTTTGTATGCAAAAGAGTTATTTGAAATTTTGAAGCTTTTTTATTGAGATTGAGAAGAGTTTGCCGTCTTACCAATCTCGGTTGTATCTACTTAACTGATTTACGTAATTCTTAGCGTTTTACTTTTACAAAAATACTAGCGAATTCTAGCAGGTATTTAGAAAATATTAAAGTTTAAATAAAGTTTTCTTGTTATTTCAAAAATATAATTATTTTTTATAATAATTTACCAATTATAAAAAACCGATTATTAATTTACCAATATAATAATTATAAACAACCCGAAAAAAAAGTTTGTCTATTGAAAACTGCATAGTTATAAATTTCTTATAACATTAGTGTAAACGTCTTATTATATAACAAGTAAAGTCGAAATTATGTAAGATAATTGAAGAATAATTTACAATAATTACCGTCATCCTCGCAGTCGAGAAGTGGCATCTGCTGCTGCCTCTGCCTGGACAGCAAAGTCGGACTGGGCGAGCTGAACATAGGCGGAGGCGGTATCGGGCCGATCTCGCTTAGCGGTATCGGCGGCTCCGGCAGCTCCGAGAGCATCAGGTTCTGAGGATAACATCGCTCTATCACCTGCTGATCGTCTCCGCCGCCGTGTATCACCCCCTTTTCCGCTGTAACATCAAGTCAATGCTGCTGTTAAAATTTGTCTTTCTTTGAGTAATGATGAGTAAGCGATAGTATTAAAATTTTCAATAAATCAGGATAAAATTTTTTGTTTATTTATTAATAGCTACTAGAGATACTCAATGTCTGCTTAAATTACTATTAACAGTTTTATAATGGTATACCTTAAAACTGCTAATGCATGTAGATAGAGTTAGTAGATATATATATTTTTTGGGAATAAATAATTCAAATGTCGTCAGATAGGATTTGTTAAACCACTCTAAAACCACACTATTGATAATAATGCTATACCTTACGCAGGAATCAGAAAGTCCAATATTCCTTTATTGAATCGTTCTTAAAAGCTTACTAACTACAAGGATTGAGTTTAAGTAGTTACAAGTAGATACAAAGTTAGTATATAAGTCTGGTTAAGTCGAAAGTCGATGATCAAATTGTATATGTTAGTTAGAGAAGCATAAAACCATTTTAATTTTCTAAGTTAAAAAATAATCGCCACCAAACCACTTTATTACAAATAAAAGCTAAAAATAACATTGGATCAATCCAACGTCAAAACACACTATCAATACTCGTATCATAGAGTTGATAAAAAATTTGAAGCTTCAAAAATACATCGACTTCAATATTTACATTGCCACTCATACGCTGCGTAGTTAATACAAACAAGCTTTAAAAACGCTTTTAATGTGAAATCAGTTTAAAGGAAAGAATCAACATAGTGATGAAATGAGATGATTGTGAACAGACTCGATGATTCTAAGTAGTATTGTAAAGAAGAAACTTAAATTCACCCTTTACAATATTAACTACCTTAGAACCAAGGCACCATGAAAAGTAAACTAGCACAACTACTATTGAATTTTACAACTCAATCATCTAGTTTCACTTTCCACGGTGCGCCATCAAGTCCACAATCAACCCCAATCCCATCACACCTCCACCTTCAAAAAGCAAAAAGAAAAACCACAGCACTCCAACGGGCCGGCAATCCTCCCGCCTCCTAACCTGCCAAGGAGTCCTCGGCGATATACGCGCAGTTGGGCTTGCGATCGTTAACGAGGACGCGCGGCGGTCCGCAGTTGGCCGCGTTGAGCCGGCGATTGTTGAGCCTGGAAGTCGCGCTGGTGTCGAGGGTGTTGGGCCTGTTGGGCTTCTGGGACTCGCTCGCGCTCGCCGCCTGCGACTGGCCGGACTGCTGATCGCCGTTAGGTGAGACCGCGCCATTGCCGCCAGCGCCGCCGCCATTGCTCGGCTCGCTCTTGTCCTTTTTCGGCTCTGAAACGAGGAAGGTGGCTCTTCAAAGGGCTGCTCTTTTGTTGTGTGAGCTTCCAGCTGGTTTTTGGTTTTTCTTTGGGGCGAACGATGGTTTTCGTAGGGAGGGTTTGTTAACGTTTTTTTGGTGGGGTAGTTTTTTAAAGGGGTGAGATCAATAAGTGCTTGGGTAATAGTTCTTAAAAATTGATTTTTGTCCATTCACGCTTACAGGCATTCGAAAATGGAAATATAAAAAAATAAAATACGGTAAACGCTAGCCGTCACTAAAAACTCGGAATGGGCTAACTATTTAAGACGATTTAAAAATAGAAATAGCTTAAAATAGTAAAGCTGGTTCTAAAATTAGCACATTCAGAGTTTATAGTATTTAAAAAAGAAAGAATGTTGAGGACTGCTTCTTGCAAGTAAGAATGAATGCAACATTATTTTTACATATAATGCTTATTTTTGAAAGGGTTTAAAATAACAAATAGAGAAAAAACAAAAACAGAATAGCGTGCATCTAGACAATTAATTACCAAAATACTAAAACAACAATTTTCTTTTAGTGAACATAAAGTCTTACGCAATTACTAAATCTGTTTCATTAGTATTCTACTATTATAAATCTTTTCTGCAAATTCCGGTAAAGATAACTGTGTAAATTAACATTGTCAAGCGTGTAGCTCCTATTATTTAAATACATAATAATTGTTATTTATGTACATCGAGATTATCGCGCGCTCGCACGTTTTCGTCCGAGTGTTTTCATTAATAGTAAACAGGAACTAATGTTGGACCTTAACTTAAACTTGAAAAAACGAGAAATCTTAATCTATGTCAAGGTAAAAGGAAATGGTCCATGTAATACAATAAAATTTTTAGTAACTATTTTATCTGACACCTATTGAGAAATCGAACGATTAAATTTAGCAAGATTTTCAAACGTCAAAATAATCTCAAAGTTTAAAAAACCACATATCCACATTCACATAAAACACAAACAAAGTAATAAAAATTAACAACCAACGCAAACTTCGCCCACAATTACTAAAACATTACCACACCCATCCCCCTCTAAACACAAATCTACGTACTCCGCCCAGCCGACCAACACCGAGCATTTGACAAACTCGCTAATAACCTTCGTGTAAACATCCACTCAAACCCGGCAAGACATTTTCCCTCCCCAAAGTAACCGATGACTCATCCCCGCGATCTTGGCAAGCTAGCTTAAGAAAGCGCTGCAAAACGCTGCCGATAATTAGCGGTCAGTGGCCATGCGAGAGATGCGACAGGAAGCGACGGGCGGATGAGCTCACTTGGACGCGGGCCCAGTTGAGCTGCGAGCTTCCAAGGTCCGTAAGATTCTGGGAGAAGCTTCTATCATCCGGCTGCGCAAGCGGGGAAAAACAGCTGTAGGTCGGAAAATTGTTGTTTAGACAAAGTGCGAGGCAAGTTTTGTTTGGTTACGAAAAGTTCTGCGAATTTCGTTTGGCGATCGGGGCTGGGCCGGTGATGTCATTGACAGTTGCGACAGTTTACGGTTGGGTTAGACAGGTTTTTTTTTGGGCGTGAGTCAGGGTTGGTGAATTTTGGGAGGAGAGGGGTTGACTTTTTATGGAATGATGGTATTTTTGAAAATTACCGGCTGTGGGTTGGGTACGAAAATAGCGTTTGACGAGCGCGGTGAAATGATGCGCGGAGAAAACGCAGTATAAAATCATGGATTTTTTTAGCTTTAGCAAAACAGGGATATAAACCTTAGTTGGCGCTAGTAATTAACTTTTTAATATTTTTGGAACTGTGTTGATGAAATTTGGAAATTCAGTAATTTAGATTAATTATAAAAGCGTGTATGGTAAGAAGAAAAATTTGTATGTACAATTTAAATATGTAAATATTTTATGAAATGTACTAATTAAAAAGTTGTTATAAAGAAAACTGTAATACTCTCAACATGAAAATTTAATAAACTTTTAAACCTTACTAAACAAATTATATAATTTTCTATTTATTAAACTTTTTTGTATGAATTTTCGCATCTCACATAAAAAACTTCATAAAATCCCCACAACCAAAAAAAAAACCATCTCCTACCACCACCAACCTTCATTCCCCAAACAAATCACCAAAAATACATCAAACCCCTCCAATCGATCAGCCCCCAATCCCTCCACCAAATTCCAGCCTCAGCCTCACACAGATACCCAACGAACGGCCTAAATCAGCTCTAGTCTAGTATCGCGAGCCAATTCGCGCCGGGCGATATTCGCTCGTTTGAATGAAAACCGAACGCCAGCAGCAGCAGCAGCAGGCTAGAGCTCGCGCGAGCTATCGACGCCGGGATTTTTCGCATTTCTCGCGTGCCGGACGACGCCGACTGGCCGGGAGCCAAAGTCGATTGCGAGGCAAGCGGATAGTGGAAGCGCAAATATACACCGGAGCGTGACTCGCTCGCACGAGATCGGAAAGAGAGGGAGAGGGAGGGCGAATTATCGGGAAAGCGAGGATGCAAGCGCAAACGAACGGAGCTTCGCGATTTTTCGCATTTAAAAATAGGGCGCGAGGGATGTTTGGCACGGTTCGTTAAGCGAGCTGGGGCGCCGGTGCGTGAATGGCTGAGTTTGGGTTTTGCAGGTGGGTTGGGGAGATTTTGGTGAGGTGACGATGATGTTTGGATAATTGGTTTTTAATTGGGTTGGTGATTTGGGGAAATTGAGTGTGGGTTGGTAATTAAAATGTCAGCGGCGGGTGAGAGTGTTTGAGACTGTTTTAATAATGCAGGATTTTCGGAAGTTCTGTTTGAGTTGTTTTAATATGTACTGCTTTACTTAAGATTTCTGGTTATTACAGTAAGTATTTAAGAAGGATTAAATTATTATCAATTTTAATGATTTTTAGTGAATTTTTAAACTGTGACTTTGTGATGTAAAATAATGAGTATTATTATAAATATATAAGTAGTAACAGCAGAACCTAGTCAGACGTATTTGTACAATTGATAGTATTTATTAGAACGGTTAAATAATTGCTAAGTATTTTTTAGCACAAAAAATAATTATTTATCGTTAAAAAAAAATCTGTAAACTATTTTGTAAATTCAATAACCCATAATAATTATCACAAAAAATTAATTCAAACCTATCACGATCACCAATTACAACCACGAAAAAAACTCATAAACCAAAAAACTCTCAAAACAAAAATACGACAGAACTAACCCTACACAGACCACCCCACATCCACCAAAAAACATTCGCATCCTACATTACACCCTCTCCTCGTCAAACCCGCTAAACCGATTCTCCCATCCACCTCGTCACGTCCAATTAGTCTCCGACAGGCACTTGCTTGCACATATACATCCTCCTCACCGGCTCTAACCCGATCGACGCACCCTGTCAATCTCCCCTCTCCTCAACCCTCTAAAATTTTTCGCCTCTACTTGCCTCGCCAATTGAGCTCGACGATGCGTCCCATCGTCGCTCGTTCGCCTCTCTCACTTCACTGAGCTATGCGCGCACGTGTCTGGCACGTGCCGATACAGAGACACATCCGTTTTCGCGCGCGGTTCAAACGAGACTGCGCCGGCGAGCCGCGCCGAGCAACGGCCGCGACGACCGATCGTTGGATTAAAATAGGCGCACGTCAAGAGTGCGAAGCTGCTCGTTACGTGATGTATATATAGCGGCGAGCGAGCTTTTAGCGATTTGCGGCTGGATTCGCCGTTGGTGTGAGTTATGTAAATTTTGCGCGTGAGTGAATATGTGGGATTAAGAGTTTTTTTTAATGGAGGGTGTTTGAAGGGTATATAAGGGGATTTTTGATGATGGTGCTTGAGCTTGGTTTATAATGGTTCGGAAAGGGCTTTCATATGGTGAAAGGCTTTCGCGGGGATATTGATAAAAGAAGATGGGTCGGCGAAGTTTTTTTATAGGTTCGTCTTGATCCTCTTTCTTCGCTCGAGTAATGTGCCAGATTCAGAGCATCAATAAATGTGGCATATACGGGACAAACACTTTTTTTTATGAGCCGAGGGTTATTATTAGAATGAATTGCCATCAGCGATCTTCCCGAAAAAATCTGACACTTGTTTCGCCGAAGAAAGGGGCACTATATTACATACATTTATTTATTTTCCTAACCCAATACATTAAGTACTTTTTTTTGTTTTGTTTGCTCGGCTGTTTATTTTATTCATTTATTTGTCTGCTTTATCACTAATGTATTTTTATTAGATGTTAATATACCAAATAATGCAATAAATAAATAATATCTCTGTTTTAACGCAAAAACTAACATAGATACTGAAAACTAAAAATACGCAACTCGATAAATATTAACCGAATTCTCCGCCGCCTCCAAAACCGGCAATTCTTATCAGATTTTCCTCCACTTCGTGAATTCCACAAATCTTTCCGAAATTGTTGTGGGTAGTAAATAAATTATCCGACTAAATAAATTCCAAGAGCGAGAGTGGACGTTTTGATTACCCGGCCGAAGACGCGGATAAAAGGCGGATGACGAGATTATCGCGCGCTCGCACGCGTTCGTCCGAGTGTTTTCCTCGGTTTTTATTGGAATGAGAATAACCCGCGCCGGGCGATAAAAGCCGGGGAATTTTATTGCGCGCGGGGATCAGACGCGAAGGTTTTAATAGCAAATTGCGTCTTTTCATGTCGCGCGGGGAGAAGATTTCCGTTAATCTGTTTGCCTTGATTCTGCGAATTAAGCGTAATGGATTGTTCTTACATTGTTTTTAGTGGCTAATAGAGTGAGAGTAAATAAGGGAGGAAATTGCTGTAATAAAAGAGTTCATTATCGTTATGCAGAGAGGAGCGTGAAGTATTTTTTTGTAGGCTTGATAAAAATGTTTTCCTGGAAGGGAATATCCCGGGGCTAATTAAAGGAGCGCGCCCTTGGATTACGGATATAGGACTCGTGACCTCGATGCGAAGACCGGTTCTTGAGGGATTCGTAATTTTTAGTAGTAAAATACAAAATTTTCAAAAGTATTACACATTTTACAATATTAGGATTTGGAAAATTAAGAAATTAATTATTTTTAAGTTTTAATCATACTCGAACGTAGAATTATACAAGTTTAGTAAGTCTACTTTTATGTCATACATATTTTCGCGATTCAAGTAATTTATTTTGTCTTTGAAATTTTTGCAACTCTCATCATAATGTATTCTTTGCACTCGAAATTAACATACAAAGTAAAATTTTCAAAAACAGTGTGACTTTTAAAATAAAAAATTCCAAATCCCCCGGGCGCCGTATCTTTTGTTCAAAGCTCTGAATCATTCACCGCTCCTATTATTAGAAACTGTAATTTTCAATTTACCTCCACAATACAAAAGGACGTTATTCAAACCGCAAATTAAATTCCACCTCGTTCAAACTCCTATTACCCAAAGCTTCATTCACCGTCCATCAGAAATCCAACAAACAGAAAATCATCCATTACAATCCCCAAACCAATAATAACCTCCCCCGCCCAAAAACCTCTTTTTCATCCCGACCAGGTCCCGCCCTCTGACAAAATGATTCGCAGGCATGACGCATGTCGACTGGAACGACTCTATGAATCGCATTCGCAAGAGACAGAGTTGTTCAGTTAGAGAGCGGCTCGGCAGCGAAATAATGACAAAGTGGTGAATGCTTCGCGGGGTTAAAAACACGACGGCGCCTAGGCGATCAATCATAGTTTAGGCCAGGCCAGGCCGTGTGTATATCGAGCTCTCTGGCGTCGGCTCTCTGCATTTCGCGTCCCGAGCACGTCGAGTGCGCAATGCGGCGCCGAGGCTCTGCCACGCGCGAGCGAGCGAACATAATCTTCGGGCGAGAGTGAGAGAGAGGTTGGAATGTCTTGACGGGTGTGTATTTTACGTGGGAGGGGAAATGGCGTTGATAAGGCTGTGATGAATTGGGTTAGGCGATGATGTTAATTTTTTATGTGTAATGTTCGGTATATTTCAAATTTGTATTTATCTACCCTTAAATTTTGGGAGTATTTTGAGCTTTAAACTACTTCGGGACTTTCAACTAGGTTGTTAAGTTACATAACCTCAAAAGAGTTCAAACTAAATGAATTAAGAAAAAACTTTTCATCGATTTCTTATAAAATTTTGGCATTGGTCCTTTCGCCGAGGTATTATCAGAAAATAGTGCCTCGACGTTGTAAGAATACGGATATCCTTTGCACTCGCTTAAAACTTGCAAAACTTCTTTATTTACAAAATTCAAACAAAATTATTCAAGCCTTTGTGTAATTTTTACTTCAACGGGTTTTCCTTCGTTAAAGCCTTTGCGCAGGCCAAGATAGAAACACAGAGGAACCCGTTTCCTCTTTCCAACGCAACTTTTCCATTTATTTTTTTACCTCGATAATTTCTTTTGTTAACGTAAAAGGCCAGCAGAAGATGCACTCGCCAGATCCGAAAGATAAAAGCCGATGTTTAGAGCGAATGGGAAAGTTATTTCGCTGACGCAATGCTCCTAAAAATAGCTGATTCGCGAAAGCATAAACGTAGCTCGGCGATTATAATTACTACATGAAAATCTATATCTAACGAAGGCTACGTGTAATAATCATCCCGATAAGCTGCTACCTTTTTGCTTGTATCCTCTCCCGTCGTCTCGCAATTATCGCTCTCCTCTCTATTCCAAAAGCTTATTACGCACGAACGTACTTCTCTCTTTTGTCCTCCATGGCTTCCTGCTTCAAACATTCATTCGTACCTATTCGATTTTCATCACGGTAACGTCAACCCCTCGACGGAACAGTGGCAAAACCAGCTCTACGAACAATACACCGGGCAGAGCCAATTGTATCGTTACAACGAAAGAGCATCTTTCTCATTCTCCAGCGATCCTTTTGAAATTCTAGCTTCTCAGCGCAGAGAAAAGATTGCGTGGTGATCTATTTTGCCCGGGACTACTTTCATTTACGTCCGCCAAACCAATTTGAACGCCCCCCGGTGAAAGGAGAGACTTACGAGAGAGAAACAGAAAAATAGAAGCGGCCGCGCAGTCGATATTTCTGACGTGCGAGGCATGCAATAAAACCGGGGAAAACGAGAGAGTACAGGGGAGAGCGTGGGCATTGTTTACCCCCGCGGCTTGCTGCGCACCGCCGGCGGGTCGACTTTTCGAGGATGCTTCGCACGATACTTCAGACGCGGGCAATTTCAGATGCAGCTGAAGAACGGCGCAATTTACAGGGCGGCTCTCTGCTCTCTCCGCCTATCGCGCTGGGATTTTTGCTCGAAGGGTTTTTTACTTTCCTGCTCTGTGGGTTTGGATTCTTTTTTTTTTTTGTTTTGTGGTTTTAGAAGGAAAGTAAAGTGGTCGGTGCTGAATGGAAGTTTTTTTGAGAGAAGAACGAACGGTTGGAAAAGATATATTCTGATGATGTTTGTTTTATTGTGAGTAAAGTACGTTTAATTCGCCATACGTTGCGTAATCAAGTAGCCGAACGACACAATAAACTGTTACAATAACCTTTCAAGCTCGATTAGCTTACCCTCACTCAATGCGATTATGCTAAAAGCTTAAAAAGCTGCGCAAATCGTATTAAAATTATCCCACAACTCCCCAGCGAACCATTAATACAATGAAGCCCTAACGAACTCCCAGCGCGCTGCAGTCTTTTAAAACAGCACCCCCCGAAAGAAAACCAAATTACAATCAAACTTTCATAGCTTGCCGTGATTGCGCTCCGCTGCGTGCATTCGCGTTAAACGAGCGGGAAGCGCGCACACCGAATTACCGCACTTAAAACAACGTTACAAATTCGCGTTAATCCGCGAGCAGCGCTTAGTTACAGCCAGCCCTCGCGTTCTAACAATACTCGCGTTTTACCCCCACAATTAACAGTTCACGAAGTAGCTTCTACCCCGATTCAGCTCTTTGCTGAATATATATCGACGTTCCGCGGGTATCTGCATAAGCCCGCGCTGTACTTACGAGGTATGTACATCTACGCCACGCGAAAATGCAATTTCAGCAGTGAAAGTCTTGCAGGCGCATTAAGGCCGCAGAGGCGAGAAGATGTACTCAGGGGGCCACTGAAGTCTCCCGCAGCGCAGTTTTGCGCTAACAACCAGCGGCACACCAGGGGAGAGGGAGGAGGGAGCTTAATCCTCTCAAGGTGCTTTCGGAGAGGTGTAGGTTTAACGAGCGAATGCCGCCCGGAGAGCAGATGAGTAGAGGATAGTGGATGAAGACAATTATTGCTGAGCGCTAGGCGGTTTTAAAGTTAAATGCGAGATGATGTTGAAGTGGGTAAGTAGAGGTGTGTGATTAGGGAGGTTTGTTTTGAGAGCAGTGCATTGATTTTTTTTTGATGATTTAGGGTTGTGGTGGAGTTGTTGATTGCTTGGGCTTGGAAATGACTGGGCTTATTTATGGCTTCTGTTATTGATCTTTCGCATTAAATTTGGAAGTTTTAATTGCTTTGATGCTTTATAATCGAGCTTGCGAGTATTTTAATAAATTCGACACAATGTTTCTAACATAAAATATCAACTGGCATTGAAAGGTTTCTAAAACATTTAACATAATAATTAAAATCTTTAATGCAATATATAGTAAGTTTCTTACTAGTCACTCAAACAGCTCTTCCAATTAGAAAAACTCTTGATAATATTTTTCTGATGTTATTGGAACTCAAAAATTTTACCCTCCATCTTACAAAGAAAATATCGAGTTATATAATTCAATATTCTCCATTCAAGTCACCGCATTCTTATTTATCCCGCCCACAATATTACGCCAAATTTATTCTCCTCTTACAATAAGAAATATAAATTCCCACAATGTCACGGTCGCAACATTCATCCAGATCCCGCGGTCTCCTCCTCCCTATTCACGAAATTCAATAAAATAACCGAACAACCTCCGCTGCAATATTGAAAAATAAAGCTCTCATCGATACATTGCATCAGCGACAAAGAGCTAGTAAAGCAAAAAAAAGAAAGAAAAAAAAAAACTAGAAAAGTGGAAACGGCCGCGGTAAGCCGCACCGTAGGGGCCATTTAATTCAATCCCCCTCGGGAGCAGTATTAAAGAGAGAAGGACGAAGGTGAAATCAATGGCGATAATTGCGCTCGAACGGCCCGGCTATGCGCGCGGAATATTGAAAAGTCATACCGCAGCGGATGAGATATAAAATCGATGACGCGCGTGATTAATGCCCCGACGCGCTCCGGCGCGTCGTTTCTCTGTTAACAGTGAGCCTGCGAGAATGTATGGCTGGAGGATTGAAAGTCGATCCGTGATGTTTTGATGGCTGTGCGAAAATTGTGTAGGTGTTGAGTATTTTTAGATGGATATCTTTGTTTTTAGGAGGGAGCTCGTTGTGTGTTGTAGGAGGAGCTTTGCGAAGGAATTTAATAAAGTAGTTGTTGTATGTATTGAGTATTGAAGTTATGATAATGCTAACATCAAAAATCGATGGAGGAATGATTGCTTAATCGGATATTCATAATGTGAGTAGGTAAAGAAGAATAATTTTGAAGTCGGAATATCTGAATCTTCAAATGCATCGAATCTATTTAATGCAAGAATTTGAAAAGGTTGTAGGTAAATATTTGAAAACTTATATAATCAATTTATGCGATTTCGTAATAAGTAATATTACACACGAATATAATTTACAAAATTCAATATTAAATTTAAAATTTAAACATTGTAAAAACTACCAGCAAATGCAATTTAAATATTAATATAACACTATCCTTTCACTTCTCTTTTTAGCTTACAGATTCTACTAAAACCTTTCGCGCCATTCCCTTACCTATACGATGCATAAAAACCCTTCCCCTAACAAACGAGTAACAAAAGCTCCCGTAACACACCACAAAACACGTTTTTCCATGCAGCCAACCACAAAAAGAAGACCACCAACCCTCCCATCCAGATCGCACAATAAACGCTAATACAATTAATGCTTCAGCGAGTTAAGAGAATTACACACATGCCAATTACACACCGCGCACTTTTGCAAACTTTCTCCCCTCCCCCAACACCGCGAACAGCATTCCACCCTTATTAGAACTGGCTTTTCAACAAAGTCCGAACACGCGGCTTTTTTTTTCCTTCCTCTAATTAACATCCAGCGACAGACGGCGCCGGCGCCGACGAAATCCGATAATGGCGTCGCGCACGGCCTGAATATCGCGGATGCAATTAGCCATAGTTGCGTCGGCGGAGGGATGGAAAAATACGAGGCGGGGAATTTCACTCCCGGTCGCGGCTTCTTTTCATCGCTTGCGCAATAGCTAGCCCTTTTCACGCGGATTCCCGGCGCCCTGTTACGTCCTTTCTTTCTTATTTTGCATAATGAACGTTATTGCTACGCGCGAAGCTCCCTTGAGAGGTTGCGCCATGGTATTAAATTTTTTCTTAGAGATTGGATTTTTTAAGAATGTTATGAAATTTTGAAAAAGTTTGAGCTTAGATTTTTTGAGGTTATTACACTGGCGCTACCCTATTTTCGTAACTTCCAAAAACGAGCTTTCTTAAAATTCAACGTTCACAAAACCTGCACCGATAATATTCATCCAGCTCTGAACGAAAACCTCGCACAAAAACTCGCCAACCACATTTCCATCCAACACTTCCCACATCTCCGCCGCGTCTTTGAAAATCCCTAAAAGCGAAGCTCCATTTCGCGTCCGCCGTCTCGTCTCTCGCGGCCCTTCAAAGCCACGTAGCCCCGGTTTCTTCTTCGCGCCTCTTTCATACCTTTCACCTTCCCTTACTCGCGCGCGCATTACACACTTAGCGTCCGCGACTGGCGCTTTTCCTTTTGCGGGCTTTGTCGAGGAGCTGCGACAGCCCCGCGGGCAGTAGTAGCGCAAAATTTCGCACTTGCCATTTTCCTCGGGCGGCTGGTACGTGCCCGGAATTTCGCGAGCTGAGTTGAAGCTCGATTTGCCAGGGCGGTTCGATGAGGCACGTTCTTTATGACGGAGCGTAGGTGAAATTGGGAGAATTCTGGGCTGGCTGGTGTCGAAGGTGAAATTGAGAGCTGGGGCAGGCGATGATTCGGCTTTTTATTTGATGAGTTGGACGACGGGTGAATTTTGGAGAGGTTGGGGGATAGTGGAGTAGTGAACGGTTCGGTTGTTTTGCAGTTTATCTGGCCGTTATTGCAATGAGTGAATCTTTAAGCATTCATGTTTGTCAGTCTGTGAGAGAAATAAGTACAGACGAGCATGGAAAAAAATGAGCTTTTTTACTAAACACTTTTTAAAGGAAGCTTAGGTAGATGGAAAAGCCAGTTCATGATTTTTCTCCCAAGCGCGCGATAATAATTCACACGAGCAGATAAGGCTTTATCTCCACAAAACACACTAATGCCCTTGAATATCAACCTTATCGCGCCTCGCAAAGTAACGACAGTATACTTTATTTTACATTACAAACTCTCAAACTACAATGCAGCATCACGAAATTCCCATCATAAACCACCCTAAAAGCCCCCTTAAGACTCTCCCACTTACCTCACAGAATTTCTCACTCTAAACCGCTCGCGATACTACCTATCCGCTTCAGCCTGAAATCGAGAGCGCCAGGTACAATACCAGCCCAGAGCAAAATTAGCTGGCGCCAGAGTTGCCAGCATCTTTGTCGTCGAGGCAAGTTTCCCCGGCGCCTATTGTCTCAGCTCTCGAACTGCGCTGGCGCAGCGCCGTCGTCTCGTTTCATTGATAATGCGCGAGTCTAACGTGCGCGAATGCTCGGCGTTAATAATGCATCAAGTTTTGCGCGAGGTTGAGGCGATGTATAGGATGGAGGCTTGGCGGGAGCGAGATAAATTAAGCGGAGGTCGGCTGAGTTTTGTAGCGTTTTGGAGGGCTGCTTATTCGAGCGTTGTTGGCTGATTGTGAAATTTGTAGCTTTGGTGATTAGTTTGAAAATTCGTTGGTTAGTTTATTTAATTGTAAATATTTAAAAATTGTAGCTAGATGGCGAGATTCCAACGAAAATCGTATGTTTTAATTTGAGTGAAAAATTATGAGATCAAGTCGTATAATTTAAAATAGTTTTCAGACGATGATTTTTAAGAGCCGAGGAAGCGAGAATGTATATCGGAGAAACGTATGGGCATTAAAATAAAATTGCTTAACAGATGAATACAAGGCGCCTACATATTTCAGAATAACCCAGATATTCGGAAGACAAAACTTACAAATGGGTCAATCGGAAATTCTTTCTTTGAACTCAGAAATCACGAACGTGATAAAAATTAAAAATATCCATGTCCTTCTAATTCACAAACATCTGTTCACTTTAAACAAATAAGTTTTACATTACAAATAACGTCAATTTTTTATCCGACTAATCTCGCATAAAAAAAGTTTTTCATCATTAATTCGTTATACTACCAAGTACCCGCCAACTTCAACGCTACATTCTCCCCTATAAAAATGCATAAGGCAGGATTCTATAATCCCTATTTAATGAAAGCCAGCCTATAAAATCTTTACGAGCGCAAGAATTCTTTTCTCCCACCCTCCTCGAGATTTAATAATTAAAAATACGACAGGCGCGTGCCGCGTCCTCGCACGCGCCGCCGTACGTATTTTAGTATTCCGGGCGAGCGCGTCGAAGTGGGGGGGAGGACACTTAACCTCAAAAATCGAAATCCGATCTTGCTTCAGACGCGGAGTGCGAAATTTTATCGTCGCGCGAGCGAACACCGGAAATGCCGGCGTTTGAAAAAAACAGGAGCCGGCTTGTTTTTCGAAATCGATGTTTGCTCGCGCGATCAAAATCCACACGTGCGAAAACGCTGAAATTCAATAAGCCTGTGTTGAATAGGTAACTATGTTGCGTATGTTTGTAACGTGAACGATGATTTTGATTTTGACTTTGTGACTGAATCATTCGAGCTGCGATTGTTTGAAAATGATACGTGGTGTAATCAAATGGAGCTTTTAACGATATCTAACTAGTCATTTAAAAAAAAATTACTACCTTAATCAGAGTTTAAAACTCGAACGTTCGAGCGAACCTCAACCATCATTTTTCCACTTTCCTGCAAGAACTCTTCCTCCTCCGCCTCAATGCCTTTTACCGCGTTCCAAATTAAGAATGCACTTGACGCTAAGTTTTCTCGATCAACAACCGCCGAGAAGCAATTTCGCTCCGGCTCCTTTAATAAGGGCAGCTCTCTTACCCTCCCCCGGATCCGGAGCCGAGTCCAATTTCGCATCTCCGCGCGAGCGTAAAACAAACGGGCTCCGAGAGAAGGAAAAAAGCGCCGCGAATTCCTCTCCATCGACGGGGCCGAAAGTATTCAGCGGCTGACGTCAGGGCGCCGGAATCGCTCGAGGAGAGAGAAAAAAAATGAGGAGAGAAGAAAGAAGCCGCGGGAGTGGGGTTAGCTGAACTTGAACTCGCTCGAGCGTCGCGACGCGTCCCTCTCTCTCTCTCACGACGCAGGGAGGAGGTCAACAACATCGCTCGCTCGAGGTGCGTCGGCTTTTTCGCCGGGCCGGTCTTAAATAATGATAATGGAGGCCGAAAGCGAGCTGCGAGGTAAATGGACGGCTGATCGCGTTAGAGGTAAGAGCCGGGGAAGTTCGGAGCTTTCTGGGAGAGTTTGGGATTTCTCGCGCGTTGGACTTTTTGGGAGTGTGAGTTTTTTTGTGGATCGTTTCGCGTTAGGGAGAATCGTGAGGTGGGTGAGACTTGAGAATTCAGTTGCGAATGAGAGAGTTGGGGGGAAGTCAGTCGAGTGCTTTTTTTTAAGTGAAAATTGTGGGTGTAAAACGACTGAGAGTAGTTTTTTAACTTTGAAATTGAATGAGGAAAAAGTTCGAGTACGTAAACGAAGGGAATTTTTATGAAATCAATAATTAGGCGACCACATTTCTTTATCGTTGAAAGCTGCTCTGGCGTGGCATAGTTCAAGTACTTTTCTGTTACATATACAATGTGGAAAAGCGACTGGTGCTGCATAGATAGGTAAATGGGAAAAAAAGTTTTGCTGAATTTTATAAAAAACTTTATGCTAAACTAGTTACTTCAATGCCGTTAATTACTCGTCGCTTTAATACCATTAAGAAGCTCGTAATGGACTTTTCAAGTTTCCACTTGGGAATGAAAATTTAATAGAGTTTTAATAACGCAATGTAAAATATATAGCTTTAAATTATCATAAAAAGTTTCAATACTTATTTTAACATTAATATGTAATACTGTTACTTTAATCATATAATATTATAAGACCATATTATAGTCTTGTAGTTACCGACAATCAAAAAAATTTCATTTTCAATTTTAAATAAAAAATGTAGATATTACGTTCTTCTTTTAGTCGACAAAAAGAATTGATTTTTAAAAATTACATAAATTAATAATTAAAACACTTAATTTCAGCAATGATAGGAACTGTAATGAATTTTTCATAATTTACCAATTTCCTTTACTTTTAATACATCTACTCTAAAGATAAAAACGTACAGCAACTATTAAATAAAGAAATCCTAATTTCCACCCTAATATATCACCAGCTTATAATCAACAATAACGACCAAAAAAATAAATTCCCCCAGATAAATCTCACACGTCCGACGAAATCTCAAAATCACCGCACTCGTCCACCTTACGTACAGTAGAAATCTCATTGCGCGGCCCCGATAAATTATACGCGCGGCCCTTTTGTCTTGTAAATGGCTCGCGTATTTCAATTCCAATTTACGGGCCCTGCCTCGTGGAATCCGAGTGGCTGGCTGCTTGCGCGCGCGCGCGCGCTGGCCGATTTCGACTGGCGCACTCAGCGCGCGCAATCAATCGAGCTCGATTGAAAATCACTTTTCAGCGGAGCCACTTTTTTTTTACGGTGGGCGAGGAGAAAAACGGGTGCGAATTTTTTTTATTTTGTTTCGCCCGCACGGGGGGTATATATACCCAATCCAGCGCCACCGATCCGTGAACCGAATGATAATGGCCGTGTAATAACTCGGGTGCGGGAGAGTGTGGAAAAAAAAGGGTCACACGTTGCCGGAGGGGTAAAATTGAAAGTCGGATTTTATTGTCGATGAAGTTTTTTTCTGGGCTGGGGTGAAAGTTTTCATGCGCGGTTTTACGCGCGTAAGTCAAAGTCGACGGCTTGAATTTTTTTTTTTTTGATGCTGGGGTCATTTTTTGCAGGCAGTCTGTGATTGTAGAAGTTTATGAAATATAAAGTGAGCTTTTCCATACGATTTAGTTGGCATTGCAAGTTATTATGCTTGGATGAAACTTATATTTCGGATCGTTGGTCGGGCGCGTGGAGTACATTAACTACTACATAAAATGATTTAACTGCTTTTAAGGTAATGTCGTTCAAATAACTACATGCATTGAAATAAAGATCAATGTGGCAATTTAGTGCAAGCGCTTGTTTGAGTGTGTTATATTGTATTTATATTTAAATTATATTTGTATTTATTTCTAAAAAGACTTGAATTTTATATAAAGATTAAATAAGAATACGATATTAAAAGTTCAAAATAGCTATTGTTGATCTTTAAATCCAAGTACAAGTATACAATATGCTTTTAATGTATTTGAAAATCTATAAATTTTATAAAGCTATTTCTTCATTCTTTATAGGCATCGTAAAAAGAAATGCTTTCAGTAACTAAAATACATGACTTTTACGTACGATACCATTTATTTCATAAATCTTGATAACTGGCTAACAGTTGACGGTTTTCCTAGTAGAAATTTCATTTAACATCTTAGAATGGAATGCAAAAATTTTTATTTAATGATAATAATGAATAAAAATAAAAAATGAAAGAAAATATCATTATAAATAATACAAAGAAACGACAACTACAGTAAATTATTTAAACAATTTTATACAGATAAAGTTGCACAAATAATAAATCATAGATGCAGCTTTTTTCACTTTCGAAGAATAATCGATAACGTTTCTATGACTGAGCATTTTAAACTTTTAATCTTTACGCTTTCGTTGCTTCAAAACTTTTAAATTAAAAAAAAAATTTTACGCATTGCAGTAAAAATTATAAAAATGCATTTGAAATAAAAATCGATAAACATTTATGCAAGAACTATTTTTAGCCTTAATTTTCAACAAGAATTCATCTAAAAAGTAAAAACTAAAATAAAATAAATGTAGTAAAATAATCACCACATGCGATAAAACATTGAATTCTAAATAATTTAGTTTGAACCGTCCGATAATCATTAAAATAACTATTACATACACTTGATCAATTAACAACGAACAAAAACACCCACATCAACAACATAAAAAACAAAAAAAAATCTATCCAAATCCAAAACCATCCATCCACCCACACTTCACCCATTCACCCAGCCCCCCATCCATCGTAAACCTTCCTCTATCTCCTCGCCGCCTCTCCCGCTCAAAATCCTCAACAAAGAAACCGCGCCGGCCGCTCACCTGTGGTGAAGTGACCGCCCTTCTTGTAACCCGGCGGCAGAAAAGCAGCCGGCGGTGTAATCGGCGGCGCCGCGTCCCAGCACGGCACCACGTCCGGCTGGGGCTGCTGCTGCTGCTGGTGCTGGTGGCAGGTGTAGCCTGGCAACTCCAGCACGCGCTGCTGCTTCTCGCAGCGCCGGCGCCGCCGGCCAGCCGGCCCGAACGTCTTCACCGCCGTCATGAATCCCACTCCGCTCATTATTGCTGTCTCTCGTTCGCGTGAGGGCTACCTTCTCTCTATCTCACTCTGTCGGTTTGTACACGTGGTGATTGCGGTGGCGAGATAACGAGAGGGTTGCGTGGGCGCTACGATTATAGATCAGTGCTTATCCCTCTTCCCTCTCTGCCTTCCAGCTGCGGCAATCCGTCACGCAGTCTGCTTGGGGGCCGAGCGCAGTAGTTAGGGTCCGAGTCCGGCCAGCCGGATCTCTCTGGACGTCCAGTTTCGAGCCCCCGGAGCGAGGGAGGGAGCAGATCGAAGCGCACGTCAGCTCAACGAGCATCGATCACCAGTGAGAGAGATAGGAGTCAGCCGGCGGCAGCCGGCCGGGTAGTCTCTCGTAGAAGCTCGTTCAGAGAGAGAGAGAGAGGGATGTTTCGACGCACACACCACCGCGAGCGAGTCCGCTCCGCTCGAGAGCGCCTCTTGCACTGTACACTCCACGCAGCTGCCAGCCAGACTCGCCAGCCGGAGAGGGCGGCTTCTCTCTCTCTCGCTCTGCGCGAGGATCGACCGCGCGCTCTCCCTCCTTTCTTTCGGCCGAAGGGCGTACCGCCACGGGGGAGAAAGTAGAGAGAGACCGAGCGATTTCGGATATGCGCGTGCGCTGCTACAGAGAGGGACGGAGTGCCGGGGAGCGCGTGGGTGTTGGAAGCTCATGGCTTTCTTTCGCACGAAGTCTTACTCCTTTCTTCTGCTCTAGCTCTCTGCTCGCGCGACTGTCACTCGTCTGAATTTCTTTTCTCTCTGGCAGCTCTCGTCGTTACTCGCTTTACGGGGCGCCTCGACAAAGAGACAAAGGGGCCGGGAGATAAGACGACGGCGCGGAAGCGAGAGGAGAAGGGCGAGGCGCGAGAAGTAAATATACGCATCGCAGGAGAGAAATTAGAGGCTCCGCGACAAAGAGATAAAATAATAAAGCGAGAGTACAATGGAGAGGAGGCGACGGAGATCGAAGGCGGGAGCTCGTTGAGCATATTAAGTTGTAACGGGAGGAATCTAATAAGAGGATTCTGATAAGTGCTGGGAGGCACCTACAGGGCTGAGAGGAGAAAAGGCGAGGGAAATAGTGGAGAAAATATAAGAAAAAAGGGAGCGCGCGCGCGCGCGAGAAATAAAATCAAAGAATAAACGAGCGAGCGCGCTCCGAGATAAAAGGGATCCGTTGATGTGAGCAGCGACGTGAAAAGGGAGAACGAGCGAAATGAGGAAAATCATGAGCGCGCGCTCCCGGTGGATTAAGCAAGCGAAAAATTTTATTAGCGAATGATTTTTCGACGCCGGCCTGCCGCGCCAATCAGCGTTACTTCAAGAGCACACACTCGACGAGTACACTCCTGTCGGGAAATCGTGCTTTAATAAGTTACGTACCGGGAGATGGAGAAATTAACCGAATTTCGAGGTGAATTTTTACAGTCTGAATCCGAGCGTAACGAATTTGCGGATAAAAAAGGAGCGAGGGAAAAAATGAAACAACGTGGAAATCGGCTTTCAACAAAGAGAGCAAAAGGTTATCGCAAAAAAGTGGGAACACAGAGGGAAAGAGCCGCATCTGGTAATGGTTGCAGAAGGGATATAAAAGAGACGGATTAACTGAATAAAAATATAAGCTATACACACAATCGCGCGGGTGGGGGAAATACTCGAATAAAAGGGGTTGTGTACCTCGCAACAAAAACGGAGAAAAGAAAGCCGGCCGTGCGATAACGCTCGGCAAGAAAAAAACATGAGAGCGGCAACGAAATGAAGAAACGAGGGATTACGCGCGTGCGAGATAAAGGAGAGAGTTAGAGAGGGTTATGAGAGGAGGTGGAGGGGATGAAAGTCTCTTGCTCGCGCGCCTAGGCACGTGCGGGTCAAAGTGGCTGTCGACGATTGCAGGTCGAAGATGATTGGTGGGGGCTTTTTCGACTTTAGGACTTGGGAGTTTTTTGTTCCGGGAAAAAGTTTTGTTGGCGCGTGGTCGTTTGATAGAAGGGAATTAAATTTGTAACTTTTTTTGCGTTTTGCTGGAGTGGAGTTCGTGATTTTAGTATGCGCTTTATGGTTGTGTTAATAGTTTTATCGTTGAACTTTTCAGAAAGTAGGATTTAATAATAACTTTTTTCTTCGGAAAATTATTAGTTTAGTATTTAATAAAATTATCGTACTGTAACATCCGACTGCATCTATTAATGTATCATAATTGTATTTAAGTAATGAATAGAAATTTTCATTCGTATAATTGCCAACAACTTTGTTATTAAATTGATACAGATGTCTTCTATTATATTGTATGATTTTTTTAACTTTTGAACAATGATTTAGATGGCGTTTGCCCACCTTAATGGAGAAATCTAAAAATCTCGTTCACCCATTAAAAAAAAGATTTATGTCCGAGAAAAATCTAAAAGCTTCCCTTTCTGCTCAAAGTAAATTAAAAAAAGGACCGATGAAAAATAGCGACAGCTCGAGGTCGCAAACTCCATCAATTTACTCTCAAAGAAAACTGAATGCCCATGATTGATAAAGTTATTTTCCAAAAATTTCAAAAACAATCGCCAATCCCCTATTAACACAAAAAAGTTACCCAAATTCTCAAGTACTGAAAAAAAAGTCTAAAAAGACTGTTAATAGTTACAAGCAAGCCGCATGAAATTGCGAGTCACCGTCTAGCTCTCAAGAAGCGAGCGACAAGCTCTAGAAAAGTATGCGTGGCGTGACACGGAAAGGCGAATATGAGAGAGGCGCAAGCGAGAAAAGAGGGTTTTCCGCGCTAATACCCAGGGTCTTAAGGCTTTTTTGCGCGAAGCGACTTGCCGGAGACGCAAGGAAAGTTTGAGCCGGATATTTCGCGCTGTAGTTCTGCGAAAGGATAAGAAGGGTAGTACGACTAGGTGGTTTCGTGCTTGAATTACGACACGCGCTTCTACGCTTTAATGAATTTTGGTAAGTAAATTGCGGGAGGGCTTTGTATACGAATAAGCGTTGAAATAAATGAAAAGGGATATTGTTTTTTTCTCATTTTTTGTACATTGATAAGAAGAGATCTGAGTGTTAGAATGAATATGAGACGCAATCAAACGAGAATATTTTCTTCTATTGACAATTATTATTTTGTACATTTATACAATATACACGTTATTTTGTGTATTCCGTATTTACTAGAGTTTTTAACCAGAATAAATAAAAAAATATTGATTAATGACAGCGAGTATTAGCAAGTATAAAAAGTTATCCTAATTTTATTTAATTCACACTTTATTAAACAAAACTTTTTTTTTACATTACGAGAATGCCTAGTCACAAAATAAATCCCCGAAACTTTTGTATTTATTGGCTGTCGGAAAAACAGTACGAAAAACTTTGGTAATACCTTTCCTCTCGGGAGACGCGCAATCCAGAAATCTAATTCCCATCTCCTTAAAAGAATAATCCACTGCCTACATGTATAATAATTAATCCAAAGCACACCTCCCACCTCATAATCAAATTTCTCAACAACCGCAGTAACGTCACAAGCACAAAAGACGCAGCAGGCTTCTTGAAAACTACCAAAGTTAACACACTCCACTAAACTATTCATTCGACGTATGCATGTCTGAGCATACCCGGCCGTTTCCACTTGCCCACGCGAATTAACGCGCGGGCTTTCGCGCAACTTTTTCACGAGCTCAGACCTCATCCTCTTTTAAATTTCATGCCCCTTCGCGCTTGCGCTAACGAGGGATCGGAGCTCGTGTGTGTATAGCCGAGAAACTTTGCCAGCCTCGCGCGAGAAAGTAGAGGCGCGCGGATTTACACGCGCCGAGGAAAAAGTTTTGAGCGTGCGCTGGCTCGTCGATTTATTTGCTGGGAGTTCGATAACTGCAGTGATGCATGGCTGAGGAGAGCTGCTGGAAGGAGCTTTTCGCTTGATTTGATGGTTGGATGGTGAGCGTTGGTGTTGTTGTAGGTGGAAGTTTTTTTTAGTTTGAGAGGGTTGAATAACACTCTATGGGTGGCTGTTTTTTCTATGCGAAATATGTGGTGGGATAAAGATATTTGATGAAATTTTTCTTCAAATCTTTGTCTTGGCATACGTAGTTGTCTTCTCAGGTGTTTTTTAAATTGCGTGGATCTTGAGAGAATTTTTTTCACTTTAGTTTCACTTGAAAACGATACGTTTCTTTTAAATTGACTGAATTATCCTCTCTAAACAGTTTTATAAAGATATTCTATTCATCTTTCTTAAAGGACGCAGTTGGTAATATTATCTGACGAATAAAATATGTAAATCCATTTATAAAAGGCTCGATTTGTTCAAAAGAAAATTAAATGATGGGGATAAAAATGTATTTAAATATTTCTCCTTTTTTGATTTATGAAGAAGTAACTTTAAATTATTTGCAGAATTAACATATTCGCAATACAAATCGTATTGTGCAGTATTGAAATATTAAAGTAAACTTTCTTAATTCCTTGAATCTTGAAAGAATAAATTTCACTGTCAAAAACAAAAATGTTTTATCTGCGCTGTGAATACGTAAACTGATACAGCTGCTCCTTTTTTCTGTTAGCAGATCTAAGAAATCTAAAAATAACTTTGCATACGTTATTTATATCTCGTATGGGTCGAGAGGAAAATGCTTTTCCTATGTAAACAGATCCTGGCTTAACCTTTTAAAATATTCCCAATATAGATAGAAGACGAAGTGTAAGCAAACAAAATGTTTTGCTGAATAGATACGTTGTATTAACCACAACACAATAAAAATTCTAATTTTTATTAGGTCGAATGAAATTTCGATTTTGGGAGTGATTCGGATAAATGCTTTGCTTTCAAATTACAGATGAAAGCCATGGGCTGTAATATGTTTATGTAAAGATCATATATCTACTCACTCAAATTGCGATATTATTTGGAATAGTAGGATGTGTGCGTCAGCACATTTACTCACCTGAAACAGAAAAGAAAAACAAATTATTAATTAAAATGGTCATATTTGTATCAATACATATTGCTTTATAGCAGATTGAATTTAGCAAAAATTTAACGATATAGACATCAAATACTCTTTGCCGTACAAAATAAAAAAGATATTCCCGAGAGACTAATAATTTCAGCCACTCAGATATCGCAGTCGCTTTTACAAAGCTCAATTTAATGCTTTGAACGTTCGACAAAGAGAGGAATTCCATTCTGGGCGTGTCTTTTTGTTCCAGACAATTCTCCCAACAGCTCGATAAACGCGCTCTAAATTGCTCATTCAGTTAATGAAAAAAGCCACGTACAAAGCGCCTCTACCCTTCCCTCTCACCACCGCCTACATTCGTTTTCTCGAGCTTTTACTTTTTAACGCCCGAATCGAAACGGAACGCTAACTACGCCACCCCCCAGCGAAAACCGATCTTCACTAACGGCCCGGAGAGAAGTTGCGGCTTCGGAATTTGTCGAAGCGAGCCCCCGAGATTACGGGCGATTTAACTCGGGCAACTCTCCAGCGTGCACCGCCCACCTCTAAAAGAGAAGGAGAGAGAGAGAGAAAGGCTCTTTGTCGGTTAAATCGCGCCCCCAGACACTCGATATCTCCTGTCGCTCGGGCGCGATTATCCAGCGCGGATTATCGGCGTTCCGCTTAATTTTAACGGATTGCGCCGGCCGTTTTAAAGCAGTCGCAGAAATGGTTCGAGATTAAGCTCCTAGAGATCCCGGCGATCGATTCTGCGACCGCCTTTAAACGTCCTCAAGGCTCCCTTCTTCCTGCTGCGGCTGTGATTCGAGTGTGGGATGCGCTGAGATTTGCATGAGTGAGCGTGGGAATGATTGCGCCGGAGGGTGTTACGACAGCTTTTTGCTCCGGTGCGAGAAGATGTTGCGAAGGATTTTCTGCTTGGTTGGAATGAAGGCTTTGTTGTTTTATTGGGTTGCGTTCGCTTGAGAAATAAGCGATTTGGTTAGTGTTATAGAAATTATTAGATGTTTTTCGAGAAGTGGGGAAATCTTGTGAGAAAAATAAGTGTCACATGAAGTAACTTTTGCCGTAGTATTTGAATCGAAAAATTTTCTTGTTTTACAAAATTGCTTCGAGAATGCAAATTTGTAGAGAAATATCAAGGATGCGTAAGTTGAATGTAGAAAATTCCATAAAATTCCGTTGTTGAACCCTTGTTTTACTTGTGTATCCCTTCTGACATTTCCGTGATATTTGAGAAGAAAAAGAATGAAAGAAAAATTTCCTATACTTGAGCGAAACACATATTCAGAAGTTTACAGAAGGTATACAAAAGTTTCCGTAAGAAAAAAAGTATATTTGAATTGCTCGAAAGAAATTGGTATAAGAATATAAATACAGTTTTTTATTTCATGTATTAATTTATTTTAAATATTTATAATAAACTTGTTTATATCACGTTAATATTGAATTACTTATTTCAAATGTTGACATAAAACGAAATGCTTATATAATGCTCGTCGCCATAATTATTGATTTTATTGACTTGCATGTGGAAAATATTTACATTCGGCGTTTATTAATGTACTAAATTTGTTTACTCAACGCAAACACTTTCTTTTCGTTGTTTTTTTATTCGAATAAATGTATTAAAAACAATAGTATAAATTTATTAGTTTAAGTAATGGCATCATATTATACCTATCCAATTAATTTATTAAATGCAGACATAATATTAAAGAATTTAAAATTGAGCTAAAATAATTGCTATATTATGTAAAAATCATAAAACTTCAATTCATAAGGTTTTAAGATTTTACTCTGCGGAGTATCGAATTTATGTGTAATTAGTAGCGAAGATTGGATTCTTGAGTTTTCACTAACTTATTTATCATCAAGAAAGATAAGACCCCGGGGATCGTAATACATTAGGGTTCAGTTACAGCTCCCTTGAAATGTATTCCTCCAGAAATCGATAGCCATTTTTCCTTCTCGTCTATATACCTACATCAAGTAGCTCAGACTAACCAAAATAATAATTATAGTAATCATTGATATTTTGCGTTACAAATTTTAATTCCCTATTTCCATAAATTAAAGCATCTAAAACAAATTAAACTAATTCTTTCACCTTAATTTATTAAAGTATGTATAAAACCAATTCAAAGCACTATCAACATTAGAAAAAAAAATTTTTCCTTTGCAAAAGCATAAGAATACACTGTGCATCTACAAATATTGATTGCCAGGTGTTTTCAGGCTCTACTAATCCATGGCCAACGCCCGGCGAACAGAATAAATATTTGCCGAACAAATTGAAACGCATTTCCTCGCCACCCCAACTACCTTCCTATCCCCCTTCCTAACTGTCGACTATCAGTGTACATAGTAATATGCGAAGAATATGGTACTGTGAATAGTCCATTGGGAAATTGGTCTCTGGTTGCGCCGCGCTTTTACGTCAAGCGGATAATTTATTGAGGCTGGAATTATTTCGCGCGACAGCCGACTTGACTAAGATAACTGACACCAGGCTCTCGTTAAATTCATTGCTTCTTATTCTTTATGGTTTGTGCAGTGTTGGGGTGATTAAAATTTGGTTGAGTGCTTGTGTCACTTTTGAATTATGGAGCGAGTACTTGACGATAGTAAAAATAAAAATTGCTTTATTATATTTGTAAGGAATATTGTAATAAATTTAATGCAATTTCATAAATATTGAATTCATTTTTAATAAACAATTAATATTTGATGAAATGAATTGAAATTCATTTATGTTGTTTTATCAGGGGGCGAGTTAATTTATCAAAACATGTTATGTATTTAGCTCCATAAAATCGATATTTATGTAATAAAGTAATCATTTGTTTTAATAAAATTACAAAAATTTAATATAAATAAAAATAAATAATTTTTAAAAATATAAAACAAGTTACAAGTTGCATTTAAAATTTTAATTAATTGAAATATGAGTTTTATAAGATAATAATAATTGGCCAAACGTAACAGAAATATAATGAATTGTTTGTAAAAATACCCTATAATATTTTAAATTATTTTTACCTTTTTTGTAATTAGACTGCAAAAAGACTTACATAAATTTAGAGCAATCGTTAAAAATTCTTTAGAGCATTATGCAAATGTCAGTTAATCCCTTGAAATAGTGTTGGTATATTCAAGGTAATACATAAATTAGGCTTACAATTCAACTTTTTGAACTGTTACTACAATAGTAATATATTTTTTTCTAATTTTATTCAAAAATAGTTACCACGATACAAAGTTTTTTGTTAATTATAGTATAAATTCAATGCCAACATATTTTCTGCATCCAAATAATAATCAATTTCAAACTCTGCCAATTCACGAACTACAAACTAATTGCAAAAGAAACGAATCATCCATCAATACACACATGATAGCAAACAAGCGGACTAAACCCACTCCATCACATCCACGTCCGATCCTACCAATACCGGCTCAATAATCATTTACTCAAAACGATATCCGTGTATAATTATAACAGCGGGATAGGGATAGTTTGCACGCTGCTTTAGCCGCGAGGCTATTTCGCTTAATGAAATTAGCTCTTTGCCGCTAACGTTGCGCGCGTTTGACCCACATTCGGCCGCGTCCGGCCAATTCAAATTGCCCGGCGCGCTTTTCGACTCTATCTCAAGTGTCTCGCGCGTTCGAAATTACTACTCCAAGTATAGAGAACGGGGGGCAAAAGAGCAAATTGAGCGTGCGAATTCGTATGCAATCGGCGCGGATCGACGCTTGCGCGGTACAGTCGAAAAGTGCTTTCGGCTGTTTTGTTTTGAGAGGAGAGTCAAGAGGGCGTGGGAATGTTTGTGGATATAATTGATTTTTCTTGTTCGGATTGATTGATTTTTTGCGTAGGTGAAGCTTGCATTTGGAGTGATGGGAATTGATGTTTTTTTAATTATTATTAAAGTAAAAAATGTTATTTTTGAAACTTTTAATTAAAATTTTTACATTTTTTAAAATTTAAAGATTATAACACATGTAACGGTGTAATTAAAACAGAGTATTACCAAGCGAAATTATTTGTTGAATGGTTTCCGGCACGGTGAAGCTAATTACAATATATTTGGCATTAATCAAATAATTTAAATATTAATTAATTTCTACATTTTATATTTCAGATTTACACGTGATATCTTTGGTTTTATTTTCTACAAATTATCAGATTGGAAATTCATGCTGAGTTGAGCATCGATATTAATAAATCATAAATTTTAAGTGATTTATGTTCGACGTTTTTAATAATGTAAAAGTACACGTAAGTGAAAAAGCAAATAAGACCATTTTTTTAAAACTTACTTTGCATACATGAAATATTTACTAAATGAAGAGAAATTCTTTCAAAAATAATTTACGGGCTGACGAAAAATTTTACGCAAAAGGATACATCTTCCATTTTCGTAACATTTTTTCACTTTAAAGGTTAATATTTTATCTAAAAATTGAATCATCGACAAACATCAATTACGAAAGTTTTTAAACAGGATTTATCATCTTCAAAAATCGCTTTCGGGTAAGAATTATAAAATTATACTTTCCCTTGCTTCGCGTTTGCACCAAAAATCAAAAGAAAGATTAATCTACTTCATTGAAGAAAGGGAGGAAGGTAACAAACGACCCAATATGAAAAGGGTAAGACGTTTGATACCCGATTGTCACGAGAAATGAAATATAATGGACGATAAGTCCTTTATTAATAGACAGCGAATTATCTCAATCGAATTCCCCCGAAACCCTCGAGCTTCAAATTTATCGACCATCATAATTAATTTCATTATACCGCGACGCGCGCACGTGTTAACGCCTATGGGCGCAATCCGACGACTAACTTTATAATAACACACACCCGCCAAAGTTATATTATGACGTGAAAGTTTAATTGCCGTAGTAAAAGGCTCTCCAACTAATTTAGATTCACCAGCGCGTCCCGCATCTGTCTCCCTTGATTAAAAATTCAGAAACGCAGCATTCCACACGGACAAAAACAACCGAAAACTCCCACCAATTATTCATCTCCACCATCGCATTTCAAAAAGCCAGCCTCATCACTAACCATCACACTAACCCAACACCTTTCCAGCCAGCGGAAAACATCCGAAAGAGTAACGCGATGCCAGCCCGTAAAACAGCGCCGGGTCGACAGTTCGTTTATAAGCGCCGGGCGCTCTGAATATTTCAGGTGCCCATCTCATCCATCGCACATATCCTCTCCTCGTCGCTGACGTCAGGCGCGCCAGCGGATTTCATAAACAATGTAGTAGCGCGCGCGCACGCGAGCGTTTCCCGATTTATTCGGGAGTGTGTATAGCAGCGCCTTCGGAAATAGCCTCTCTGCTGGCGCATACGTATGTAGCTTTTACGAGCGCTCGCACGCGATGCGAACGTGAATGAGCTTGCGAATTTTATACGCGCGCGCGAATGAATGACACTGGCGCGCCGGTCGGATGAATGGAATCGCGATGGAGGGAGTGTGAGAGAGTTCAAAACTCGCGCGCGTGCGGAATGGTGGGTTTTAAATAAGATTTTTATTTCTTCGTTTTTCGAGAGGGAACGTGGTGAGATTGTGAAAGGAAGCTTTTGCAGTTTTTTTAGGTGGTGCGTTGTGTGAGAGTATTTTTAGTTCGTTTGGAATATGGTTTGGGTAGTTGATGGATTTGAATAAGTGCAAAAATACATATAGTTTGTAATTTATTTTTAATCAGTTACGAGTAAAATTTATGCATCTGACAATTTTAATTATCCAAAGAATATTAATATTAAAAAAAATAACGTTCGCCTTAAAATAATTGGCGTAAAATCAAAAATAAAATTATATGAAAAAAAATCCAATTTAACACAAGCGTAATAAAATAAAATGCATCTCACTAGTTAAGTAGAACAAATGAAACTCAGAAAACTTTCGCTGTATCTTTCTGTTCCCGTCCTTAGCGCCGCTTAAAATATCGCCCAACTTCTTCTATCACCGCTAGAAAGATTGAGGAAAGACATCGAGAAAGCTTGTTCGTCTTCTTTATCTCATCCAGCAGCTTTCAGACCCGACGTATCGAGCTCTTTTTTACCAATCGCCATAAGAAAGAAACGACTCCTCTCCACATCCATTAAGACTCGCTCGCTTCCCGACACCGAGTCCTATTCGATTCTCTTGTCTCCTCAATCTCCGACCCAAACATTGATTAATTCACCGCGAAACCTTGTCTAGCTGACGCTCGCACAATGCAAAAAAAGCGCAGAAGCCAAGCTAACAAAAGCATCGTGCAATCGCGAGCAAAAAAAAAAGTGTCTCGCGGAAGGGCGCCGGTGAAAAAAAAATCCGCAACAATGGAGCCCAGCGCGTCGGCAAGAAAAAGAAAGAAAAACTCTCCCGCTCATCCCGATAATTTCTCCGCTCGATACCCGCGCAACGAAATTCCCTGTAACAAGGAGCCGCGAGCCGAAAGAGAAAGAAAGCGAAGCCGCGGGAATGTACACAGAGGAGGGAGCGAAAAAGAAGCGCGAAAGCTGAATGTATACGGGCGGCATTTTTCAAGGTCGGGCAGCGCGCGCGGCGCAAGCTCTCGGGAAACCCGGAAACTCGCGAGCGGCCCTCGATCGATCAAGGTCTACTTTGCTCTCTTTCTCTTTCTCTCCTGGCTGTATATCGCGCGGGGTGGGTGACGCCGGGGGCGAGGAAAAAAGGAGAGGAACAGGCGACAATTACTCAGGCTGCGACGCCCGAGTTTAGTTTTATATATCTCGTGTGCGGCTTCTTTGCTTGAAGGATATGGGTGAGTGTCTTTTGCGGTGAGCGAGGGAAAAGTAAGGCGAGACTTTGAGGTCGAGACCACTTCTGAGATCAAGATTTGCCGGTTTGACGGGAGCTGGCGGGTGAGAGGGTTGAGATATTAAAATTTTTGAGGGTGATTGGTGGTGTTTTTTTTGCTGAGGTATTTTTAAGATGGTGGGTAATTGAGGAGAGGTTTCAAAGTCGAGTTTTTTTTATAGCTGATGGAATTTAAAATTTCTTTTTTATAAATAATTTGCTATTTATAATTTTTTTGCTCTAGTTTCTTTCCTGAATGTATAGATGATTTCATTAATTTTCAAAATTAAAAAATGCTTTCTAAAAGGAAATTCTTTTTAATTGAAGAGTAAAAAGAAAATTTCACCTGAGGACTTTGAGAAAGTAGGAAAAAAATTTTATCAGCTAAATGAGTTCAGCATGTTATATTAACAGTTTGGTAACTGAAAATTTGTTAAAAATTTTAAATTTCATGCCAAAACTACTTGGAACATCTATCAAATTATAAAATATAATTATTTAAGGATCTTAACATACAAACATCGTTCTTCACAGGAAAACTTAGTAAAAGATTTCGTGAAAGTTCGTTGAAATTCATTAAAGCAAAATGGACTTGAATACGGGTGAGGTAGAAATATTTCTTTTAGTTAATGAATCATGATGTTGAACCGTCTTTCTATTTGACTTTCAAAGTCAGACATCTCTTAAGAGTTTGAGAAAACTGAATTTGAGCCAAATCATTTTGGAATTATACCAAATTACTATTAAATACTGCTGCAAATCAATGTGTTTACGTACGATAAAAATTTTTTATCTCGCAATAATTACCATAAATTCATTTTTTTTAACTTTAATATTTTCTTATTAGGAGTATACATTTACATCTAATTAATCCAAGATGAAAAAAAAAACTGAAACAAAATCACTAAATAAATTTTTTATACAGAGGATTCTCCTTTTATTTTTCACAAAACGCCAACTGTAATTAACATCCCAGAAATCCAGCCACAAAACTCCCTCTCTCATTCTTCAATATGTTGACGAAATCGCTTCCCAACCTCCGCCGAAACAGCCACCCGCATCACCGGAGCATCTCTAAACTCGAACTCTCTAAAACTCCCCAGCCATTCCCTCAACTTAATCAATTTCCAATCAATCCCTGCATGCAGCTCTCGGCATCCAGCTTTTTCCCCGTACCTGCCGCTATCCTCTCACGCCGCTCACGTTCGCGCTTTTTCCACACCACCGCCGAACAAATACCGCAAGAGCAATCCCCGCGATCCAAAAAGCTACCCCTCCGCATCGCACAAACACTAAAGACTGAAAAACCAGAGCAAAATAGAAAGTCGGAGACCTTGACCTTGCGGTTTTGCACGTATCATATCCGTATGTCGGCGGCTGCATCGATTTCGCCCTCTCTGATGCTGCTCCACCGAAAACCGACGAGCGGACAAAGGCGAGAATGCCGGGGGTGGGTTAGCGTATGCAGGCTTTGGAAGAGAGAGAGAGAGAGATAGACGTGTTATGCAGTGTCTATCGGCGCGCACGTGTATTCGATTAAAAAAATAGGGTGGGACGCTGAGAGGGCCTGGTATTTTGGCTCGGGGCGGTGCGCGATAACGTCACGAGTAGGTGGATTCATGGGTGAATGGTTTAGTGTTTCGAGGCCGGGGGGTTGACTTGTATTTTTTTCGGGAGGGCGAAGGATGTGTTTTGGATTGATGGCCGACGCGCCGAGCGATTTTTGCGCTTTCTATAAATATGGATTTGGAATATCAAAAGGGCGTTATGGAAATGCGACGCGGGCCGATTGACGGTTTTGGATACAGCTGGCGGGGCATTTTTGCGAGTATCGGATTTATAGCTCTTCGACGTTTCGGCTGCTGGCTTTTTTCTTTGTTTAGGCCGGGCTTGAAATTGCGCTGGAAATTTATTATATATAGGAGAAAAAGTTGAATTGTATTCTGCTCGTTTCTTAAAAAAATTTTTTCCTTATTTTTTTAATAAAAGGATATGTAGTACTAATTTCGTATTAGACTAAATGGTCTGGTATTTGATCATTAGGAATTCAAAAAAATAATAGAATAAATAAATATTTAACTTATTATTATCGTATCTTTATAAAAACAACTATATTATATCACTTCATATTCTAATCCATTTTTCTATTTTACTATTTTCTCCACACCACAATCAGTATTTCATCAACAAAAGACTATCTATCTATCTCGCCAAATGAAAATAAAATAAAAATCATTTAGCTCGTGGGAAAAGCTCGAGAAAAAAACCAACCCAAGTCTACCTTCCCACTTCGTCGGATATGCAAAGCATCCGTTTGATTCATTTGCGTTTCAATGGCAGCGGGGCGCGGAAAAATCGATCGAACGCGCCTCGCCGAAGCAGCGACTTTTCCGAGATGCAAATGGGCGTGTGTCGGTAGGGCAAACACGCCCGCTAAGTGACGAGTACGGAGGTGCAACGAGGAAGTTACATCTACCGTGCGGTCCCAGCGGTAGCTGCATGCGCGCCCGAGAAAAGTAGGTGACGGGAAGCGCAAACTGTTGCAAGCCAGCACTCTCTCTTATCCTTTTGAAAACTTCTTTCTTGAAACAAAAGGGGCGCTTGGTTTTTAGGAAGTTCGTGCAGCTTTGGAAATTAGGTTTCAAGATGGAGTATCAAATTTTACAGGTTAAATAAGAATGGAGCTTCTTGGAGAAAGGAAAAGTTTTCTGGTTGTTTTTAAAGTGGAGTAGTAGCGGATTTTGGAAAGTTTGACGACGAAAATAGAATTTAAGGGGCGAATTTCAAGTCGTCATCTGATGTGAAGATACGAACAAAATATTCGTAAAAAAGAATCTGATAAAAATGATACATACTAAATTGTAGATTACGCAACTAGTGAGAAAAACATCTATAATCACAAGAAGCGTATACTATTTTCTAATAAGGTGGGGAAAATTCGATTATCAGAACCTGTTTTGCAAAATTTCATATTTTCTTAATAGTGAGCAAAGTATCACTTTCTCTGACTAGTGAGGGAATGTAGTATTTTGCACACACAAAACAGGCTCCGAAAATCGAATTTTGCTCACTGCATTAAGAAAACTGTTTTATTAACTTTTATTGAATTTAAAATATTTAAAAATATTACTATATTTCATATATATATCATATTATAATTTAAAATGATACATTTCAGTATAGCATAATTCTTCATTCAAAACACTCCAAACAAAATTTCTACCTCTTCTAAAGTGCTTACTCGAAAAGCCCCAACCGCTCTACAAAATCCATATCGTTCCACTAATATTCAATGCTCTTTTTCCTATGCTTACCAACTCAGCCCCTCGCGACACGCGTAATACTCCATTTACGTCAAAACGTGAAAGACGGCCTAGAGCAAGCGAAAACGGGCGCCGCCTCATGCGAATTTCATCCGTTATTGCATAATTGACCGGGGATCCCGCGCGTCTCTTTCCTGGAAAATCCAGGATCTCGAAAATTCAGAGGCCCGTGGGCGGTACTCCAGCGATCCTTGAAACTGAAATCTGTAGCTACGTCTCGACACAATGCAACTTGCAACTTGCAAGATGCGTACACGCCGAGGGCTGATGTGTGTGCGCTTGTGTGCGGCCTCGAATTCGTTTTGGGATGATTACAGCGATGAGTGATGGAAGCCGTGGGCATAGAGGGCTATTATGGGAATTGCAGAAAATTTAATCAGCTTGAGAAATTTGATTTTACCGGTGGAAATGTTTCAGATGTATTTTGATTTGCGTGGGAGGTGGTAATTGGTACGGATAACGATGAAAATTTGATTTCATGTTAATTGAAATATGTAGATACGCTTTGTTGTAAAATGAATAGTTACGATAATTTATCAGTGACATAACTCTACGATCACTAATTCCATTACCAGTCATTCAAAGAAAAATACAGATTAACATCACTTCATCAAACAAACTCCCAGCTCTCCGTCCTTGCACCATCCATCTGAAAAATCACCCACACGTGGCGCACAATACACATCGCATCCATGTATCCCGCGCGACTTTCTCCATCTGCTTCACAATATGTCCTTGCGCTCGTGTAAAAAGATGCGCGCCGTGGCTTTAAAGGTCTTCGCGGATATATCGCTTAGGGGCTCGCGGCTTGATGGAAGGGAAAAAAGAGAAAGCGGAAATACAGAGCGGGACAGCTCGGGGCGTATCGCGCAGGCGGTCTAACACGCCCGCTGAAAGGATACTTTCATCGGGCGTCATTCAAGGCCCCTCTATTGTACATCGGCGAATTTTTCACAAGGGCGCACGCGTCGCCCGGCTTACACACGTACACGTGTGTCTCGAGAGTTATAGTTTTTCGGATCGAGGGATATTCTTTTTTATTATTTTCGGAGCGCCGCGGGGGGTTTCTAGATTCCGGAAATGAGCAGCGGAGAATCGGCGCGTTTCGTTATTGATTTTTCGGATCAGACGAGGGAAATTGAGTCTCGGTTTATTGCCGCTGCTGGCCGTAGTTATTGCAGGATGCGGGCATAGATTGCGGTTAAGCTAGCCGATGAGTTTCGAGAATACGCTTTTCGAAAACTGGATTACCAGCCTGGGCACAGGCGTAGATCGATACTTTATCGAGAACGAAGCGAAGAAAGCCACACAGCGAGGGGGGCCGGGTGGAATCAAACGAACAATGCATGAATTACCCGGCCAACTTCATCCATCCGCGATACAGTGAAAGAGATAAGCGCGCGGTCGGCCCGGATCCGAGCTCACCGAGCGCGCGTTTTCCTCGTAATGCACACAAATCGCTTTTGGACCGCCGGATTATAATAGACTTCCTCCGTTACGCGCGCGGTCGATATACCCTTTACGCGATGGAGGATGAGCGAGAGCTAATGCATTCCGAGGTATGATCGACTTCGCTTGGGTGGAACGCTGTGAAATATGCATAAGCGATCCGTGGCAGTTTCGCCGCGAGCTGGAACGGAGACGGAGAAAGAAGGGAGAGGGATAGAAACAGAGTTGCAAAGTTGGTCAAGTTCATCCGATATTCCGGGCGAACGAGATACGAGTGCTGCATACTTTCCGTTTACGCGCTCGGAAAGCGCGATCCTCTCAGTGTATGATTCGACTCTTGACGGCGAATACGTTGGGGAGTGGGGTAAATGTTCTTTCGATGCAATGTGACATTCGGGAAATCGTGTTATTGTTCCGCTGTAGGATCGTACTTTCGCAAGGGAAAAGTTTTACTATGAATCGAAATTGCGTTAGGAGCTACATGGGTGAGAATTCGATTTTTATTATTCAACAAAACTTTTTCGCTTGTTAGATAGTAGTAAGTATGAAAAAGCTCGTTAATTAGCATGTCACCAATCAAGGCGTGATTATTTACATTGCCGAGATAATCCGTAGCAACGGAGCAACAGCGCGTAAATACAAAGCGGCCGCCAACAAACTACTACTCTAAATTAAAGTCCTTTAAACGCAATAGCGCGCGTCCTCCAAATCAAGCATTATTTTCCGCCCTCGCGCGCTCGCATTTTTATCGCCGAGGACGCGAGCCACCTGATAAACCATTCCGTTCGAATTTCGCGGTACGAATGAATCATGGGCGGTGATTGCGCCGCCGTGGGCCGATGCCGGGGAAAGCTTTTATAAAGAGTCGCTTTCGGCGTCTCTCTGAAATATTAAGGAGATTACGTCCGCATTCCAGATGCGATGTTTACGAGAAAATATTGTGTCCCTGTGTGTGTTGGTGGACCTTGGCCGGACGGTCGGGGCGATATTTTGCGGTTTGGTCGGACTTTTCGGAAGTGCGAAAATAGATAATGCCCGGATGATTTCATTTATTCGTGAGGAACGGGAAGGTAGGTTTAGGGGAGGACTGTGGTTTTTGCGGGGAGAGTGGATACGTGGCGCACGTGCGGGGATGGAGAATTTTTAATGTGACGGAAGGGTGTTAGAAGTTCGTAATTCACGCAGTCGAGCTGAGATAGGTGGGCTGTTGAGAAATAGTTTTCTTGAAGGACTGGTGCATAATGAATCGCCAAGGATCCCCTTTTAATGAAGTGAAATTAAAATACATGAACCTTTGATACAACTTCGTTGTCGTGAAGAGTTGAGAACATTTTTTTTGTAGAAAGAACGTTAGAATAGAACAATTATTTTCAACGTAATTTGAAAACTTCAAGAAGCAACAAAAAACCTTAAAGTCATTTTGTAAATAATTAAAAATTAAAAAAATATTGCAATGTTTATTAAAATAAAAAAAATTTTTTAACAATACTTCTACTAAAATTAAAGCAACGAAAGAACGTACAAATGAACGGCGGCGTTAATAGTCATCGACCTTTGCGTGCCCGCTGGCGACCTTGCTTATTTATGACGTATAACATTTTGAATGAAAGCATCGCGAGCGGTCATGCATAATTTTCCTCGACGCACTCCTTCACGCTGTTCGCTTCCCGTCAAACGCATACCACAGCACACCGCTTCTCTCCCCGGGAAAATACTTCTTACAACGGCTATGCTCATAATTAAAATACGAGAAAAAAGGAAGAGAGGAAAAAAAGCTCCGGGATTGATGCAATTTTATTGCGGTTTACACGTAGTGTCAAGGACGCTTGGGGAGCGGAAAATGCGATAGAGCGAGAGGAGAGGAAAGCGCGGCGTTACTTTTTCATATAGCGCGAGCACTCATGAATATTTCATGCAAATCTTGGGCTTTGAGTTTTCGCTAAGCGACATTACCTTCTCTCAGAAGGAATTTTTAATGCATATTATATGAAGGTAATAACCAAAGTCTTTTATCTCTGGTGAAAGCGAGGTAATTAGGATTCTCTTAGATGTATTACAATATTCTTTTGAACTAATTATTTTCTGTCGCATTGTCACTATTTATCAGCTGAGAAAAGAGATTCAACGAATTTAGTTAAGAAGTTTTTAAATACTTAATTAGTCTTAATTGAGTGCTCTGCAGAAGTTAGCAGAAAACCAGTTGATCATTCAAGATTACACTAAAAATAGATATATAATTTGTGCAAACATTCAAATGAAAAAAAGTTTTTTAATTAAAAATTCACTCATCTTACTTTCATAAAATTTGTATCAAAATTACATTTACAAACGATACAGCTGACCTAAACCATTTTCATTTCGTTCTCTTCGAACCTCAATCGAATGCTCGCAATACTAAATCTCACTCGCATCCAGCGCCACAGTTAAACACCCACCCTACCGCGTGAAAATTCACTGCATACATTCCTCGTCCGTAGGCGAATTCTAATTACTTCAATATTATAGAATAATTATCGTAAACAACAACGGCGGGGCGTTCTAAAATGCAGCGGGCTTTAAAGTTTCAGCGACGCGCCCCCGCGATTTTCAAGAGCGCGAACATAACTACACATTGCTTCCGCTTTTAATTATGAATTCCCCGGTGCTCCTGTTGGCTTGCTACAAGCGCGCTGCAAGGGCCAATTTGCAAGTTTAGAATTGATTATTCAGCCGGCGACATTTTATTGTGCAAAGGTGTATGCATGAGCGGGGGGACGTGTAGGTGGTGCGTTAAATTACGGGAGTTGGGCGCCGCTGTTACGAAATAGCGCGCGCATATCCTACATAAAAACGGAGCTGCGTGACTGGAATGAGAATTTTTTTTGTTGTACGCTCTCTTTTGAGTTAGATTGCGGTTTGAAAAATCAGGATTATTCAGCGGTAGAGAGGCGGGCGCGGAAAATCAAGTGTGGTGAATTTCAAACAGTGAATAATTTGAGGACTCGCGCTGAAGGGGTTCGTGATTGCGAATTAGTTTTATCTTGAATATTTTTAGAGTGTTTATTGTTGAATTATGACGATGGTGTACATTGTTCGAATTTCTTGGTTCAATATTCCGTTTTATTCAACTTTATATCGAACGTTTATTTTAAAACTGCTGTAAAGCGATTCTCCATGCATCACGAAATCCGAACGTTTTTTCCCAATATTTGAATACCGAAAGTTAAAATTATTCCGATCTTCTCCCGGGGGACTTCCACCCTAGCACGTACCAATCATGCGTTAGAACGAACCGAGTTAACTTCTAATTCGCTATTTATACCACGAATATTCTACATATCACCGTCGCCGCACCCGCAATAATTTTCCCGTAAAATTCCCCTCGATCATTTCAATCTGCGAAAATTCCCGGCAAAAAAAAACAACCCACGAGATACGCGATCTCAGCAGCTGCTCTGGCCGTTACCCTGTCAAAGTTATTCCTTGCGCCGGGAGGACCGAAAGGGTCTACCTCGGCAAAAAACCAGACTCCCAATCCCAACCTCCCCTCCGTCTAAAGCAACGCACCTTCGCGAGAATCCAAAAAAGTAACGTTATTACCATGCCCGGGCCTTTCCTTCTCGCGCGTGCAGACGGCGCCGGGGTCAAGGACAACATAGATCCAGAAATTCGCGACAAAGTCTCGCTCCTGCACGCGCGCTGCTTCCGTAGGTGCGATAATACGGGGCGTGGGTGGGCGTATTGCGCTCCAGAGACCGATTGTATGTCGAGCTTTGAAGGGGAGAAGCTAGCGGGGGGGAGATGAAGATGCAAAGCACGCGGGTGATTGCGCTCGTTGTCGATGGCTTTCCTCGTGCAATGGATGCGAGTGTGGTGTATTCGTGGGAGAGGAAGGGAATTCTGATTCGCTGTTGTCGGATTTGTTATCGTGTAGGCATGGCGCCGAGGAAAATATTTTCACGCCGGGATTTGGATGAGGATGTGCGAGAGCAGAAGGTGCGCGTAAAAACGTTAACGTTTGGGTGAAGGTGGGGTGGAACAATGTTTCCTTTTACGAAGCAATGTTTGTGGATTAATTTGAGAAGAAAGGTAAAGTTTGTAAGCTGAATTGTAAATTTACGCTTTCTTGTATTAGAGTTTAGAACTTGGGACAAACATGGTTGAATTTTAGGAAATACGAAAACTACGTTTGATTAAAGATATTGTTTACCGTTAAATGTTCATTATGACCAATACAAGGTAGGTATCTAAATCACTGTGGATGCAACAACGGATTAAGCAAGCGAACAGATTAACTTTGTTAAAAAAAACGAGCAAAGTACGTGTTTCAATTAGTTCTAGTTATGAGAAAATACGTCTTTCGTTGCATTAAAATCCTGCTAACAAGGACAAACACAGCCTTCACCTGCTCCGTCAATTGGATTAGCCAACGTGTAAATTAGCGCGCTGTTTCCCTTTCCTCCCTGAACTTGACATCCGTAACTACTGAGTCTAGCATGAGATGAAATTATTGCGAAAGGAACGATAGTCAGAAACAATGTACAATTTAATGAATCGATTTGTCGCCGGCACACTGCAAAAAAAAGTTGATAATGAATTCGTTAAGAAAATGGAAAACCTGTCAATACTCTCGTTTGTTTGTTCAATCGGCTGGAATACGTTGCGATAAACTCGTGAAAAACCAGTGCATTAATAAATAATGCGCGCATGGTTTAGCTGTTATTCTGAGCTTGACGTTTGGTGATTGTCCGATCAGTTGATAATCGAATTTTACACCAGAATAATATTTTATCGCATTGAGAGGGCGTTGCTTAAGGTCAAAAGTTCATAGTGTATGATGCAACCATTAATAATCAAACTATTACGATTAAGCGGATTAATGTTTGGAACATGCTTTTTTTTCTTTTTAATTGGAAAATGTTAGAAATTCAAATATTACATCGGAATAATCTTCTTCATTACACGTGGAGTATTACAGAAGGTCAGAAGTTCATTGCACAAATCCATCAATCAATATAGTGATATATTTGACACAGAATTATTTATTCGACTGCTTGATTAAAATTATTGCATCTTAAATTACTTAAAGTATTTAATCAGCAACTACAAATTTTAAGATTACATATATTTATCCATATTTTTTAAAAAATGTTCTTGCAAAAGTTTAAGTCATAAATTAAAATTTACAGCACTTTTCATCAACGATTCCTTTCTGTATGCAAATTACTCACGTTTAAAGGAAATCACCTTTCACTATAAAACGAAATTTTTTCCAACGAAAGCTAAATTTTTTTCTATGTAAATATTAGCATGAAAATGTATTCTTTAAGAGAAAAAAAATGTATTTCCAAGCAAAATTTTAGTCCTAAAGAAATATCATAGTGTGCTAATTACTATAAAAGAAAAAAGAAATGCAGATAAGCTTATATATATTATTTAATTTACACTTTCTTTACAGAAAAAACAGAAAAAGCAATTACAATTTTTTTACAAAATTTTAAAGCAAAAATTTTGCTTGTATCAGTAAAATAAAAAAAAGTTATTGTAAATTTACTATACATGGATAAGTTTTAAAAAGTTATTTTTAGATAAAAAAATATTTGTATGGTTACATAATATTTTGTATTAGTCAATATTGTATCTTTTATTCAACAATTTATGTATGAATTTGAGTGACCCGCCCACATAATTTTTCATGGAATAATATTGACGATATATTAACAATAAAATTAACAATGTATCAGTGTATATACTCATCTGTAATATAATATGATTAATCAAATTAATTAGCAATATTTATAAGTAATCAAACTTGTAATTATTAATAAAAGTTATTGTAATATCAGTTAAATTACGTAAATATTCTATAACAATTTATAAATAGAATTAAAAAACATTCAAACTTTAAATATCACAGATAGCATAAAAATCCTAAAGCATTCACAGAACGTTTTCACGTTCGAAATTCAATACTTCACCAACGCTCGTAAACTCATTCCCGATTCAAACAGTTAATAAAATTTCGACTAAAAATTAAGTGTATCCATCAATATCATACTTGACAAAATCAAATCGAACAACCCATTTATTTTCACAAATAGAAAAAATACAAATGTTAAAAATATCCCAATTCAAAACAATCAGCGCATATTTTCGTCGAAATAAAAGCTACTAATACTAAGTGCTTCCGTAAACACACGCGTTGCGATAAAATTTTGTGGAATTGATTGCACCCGATTAACCAAATTTGCGTGAACGCCCGCAGCGCGTTGCTATTATCAACTTTGCCGAGCCTAACTTACGTGGACGTGAGGTAGGAATGAAGGGGAAAAAGCCCCGGGTAGGTGTAATCAAGAGGGGCTTAATTTAGTAGAGGGAAATTTTATTACATGATGTTGAGGTTTTCCGAGAGACGACGGAATTATTTGTTTGGGTGAATGGCAAGGTCGGCCGTGAGCATTGTTTTTATTGTAAAACATAAACTTACTCGTGAGAGAGCCGAGCTTGTAACGAAAAAGTTGGATTACAGGCTATTTTTAGTTCGTTTCAGCGAGACGCAATGAATGAATTTACGCGGACGGACGTTATGTTTTTTTCCTTTTTATTTTGGGAAGGTTATCCTTGAATAATAAACTGTATTACACTTCAAACAGAATTGAATTTCAGTGATTTCATCGCGAATCCCCGAGCTTTCGGAAAAATTTATTTATTCGCTAAAGCTGATTTGCAAGACAAATAGCCCCGGTGAAAAAGAGATGTTCATTTGCACGAACTAAGCTCTTGTGTCAATGCAATTGAAGTACTTTGGAAGCAGGGGACCGCCGCCGCTGAATCAACAAAAGTAACTTCAGTCGCGAGCCAACAGAAGTATTCCGTTACTATACTTTCGCCTCTGTCAACTTAGTTCAAATTCCCGCGAGAATGAGCCAGAGACGAGATTGTACTACTATCCTATTTATTCCGCATTCAAGATGATGTAAATAAACTTTTTGCGATGAAAAAGCACGTATTCGATTACGCGACGAATTACTGAGCGCGTTTCATTCTTTGCGGTTGGCAGTTGCAGGATTTTCTTGTTGATTCATGGGGGGATGCTTTTGTTATTAATAATTATATTATTCAAATATTCTGAAAATATGATTTATGTTATTATTAAACAATGATTTTTATGACAAGATAAGGAGAGAAATGTATTTTAATATGTAAATATTTTGAAAATAAAGTTGCTTGACTAAATATTCTTTTGAATAATTATGTTAATACTTGACAAAAAGTGACCATAATAAAATGCTAAATTATTAATTCAAAAGAACTCGATGCACTTAATACTTACGGCAATATACGTTAACACATCATAAAGCTGAAAGTGACAATTAATGAAAATCAATACCAAAACCGAGTCCAACTCCACTTCCTCCTATATCGACCATTCCAGAGGCGCTTCCCTGCCTTAATCACGAACTTGGCACTAGTCCGGCCAAGTAAAACAAAAAGGAGGAAAAAGCTCCATCGAAGCGCGATAAAGCGAAAAAAACGAGCGGCAGAATCTAAGAGATCGATGCCGAGAAAAGGTTTTCCGAAAAAAAAATCCAGTCGGTGCCGAAGAAGAGGCACGAACCGGAAATCCGCGGGAAAGGTCGCTTTGCCAAAGTGCTCCTAGAGGGCAGCTATATAGCCTACGAAGTGACTCCTGGGAACAAGAAAGGGAGAGGTATAGGAGACACGGCACTGGAATGCAAATGAACACTCTCTTGAATTTTCGGTAGTTTTTTTCGATGAGGTCGGGTTTATGGTTGTCCTCTCGCACGGGCGCTAAAACGGTTATCGAACTGCATAAAACTCGCATGGACAAGTTAAAGCCGCGCTTTATATGCGGGCCGTTTGAAATTTCTGCGAGTGAGATGTACGGAAATGGTTCTTTAATTTCATCGATTTAAATGCATAAGTTTGGGAGATTCATAAGCGCTGCACTTTATCCGCGAGAGTAAAAAAGCTCTTGCAGCATTAATCAGGAAGCGTGGGAGACATCGAATATGGGCTCGAGTTAGTTCAGAGTGTTTACGTAAGTAGAACTTGCCAAACGTCGTTCAATTTAACGAACAAACAGTGTTAGCCTGATTTAGTTATAGTCGTCCCGACATTTTGGCTCATTCAAACTTGATGGGTTGAAACACGAATTTTCGGAGAATAGACGTTAATGTGCAGAGCTATACGGCTCTGCTAACTAAAGGCTTTTCGAAATTTCCGACCTTCGCGAAGACAAAGGATTTTCTTGTATTTGCAAAGTTATCACATTCGCAGAAGGACTTTGTTTTGTTTCCGTATCGCTCTTAAATATCAATGTCACAAAAAACTTTCAAGCAAGAAGAAATAAAAAGATTTAGTTCAGTTTTCATAAGCTCTTACGTAATACTAACAAACCGGTCTGTGTATGAAAAGGAAGGTCCTTCCTTGGAATCTTCTTATTAATTTATCGGGTACGCTCAATACACCCTCGATATCCGATACTTGAAAATTTTAATGACTCAAATAAGTAGTAAATAACCTCGAATCCTAAGCACCAGGGATTCAGCCGAGCTTCCCTGTCTGTCCTTCTGAAAGGACGACGAGGAAGAAGAATATATATACTTATAACTCGTACAATCCAGTGCGCACTCGAATCGCAATAGGCGCATGAAATTAAAATTATTCTGGAACGAGGCCAAGACGGATCGGCGGCCCTAGTTAGTAGGATATCGCGCGACGATGTCGTAAAGTGAACGGGGCTTGTATTGAGTTTACGAGATCTAATTTACAGGGAAGAATCATTTTTTTTCCGCCTCCCTGGTTATTTCATCTCGCTGGAATCTTCGTGGGAGGTATTCGCCGGTGCGCCGACTGCTGCCAAATTCGCATTGGTCTAGATATAATGACACTAATTCGTCGCTAAGCTTTCGAGCGTGAATAGCTCTTTTTCTTTGTGAAGCTAATGGTAATATAATTTTATTGAAGAAATTCCTCTTTTGCACAAAGGTAGAAGTATTTTACAATTCTCATTTATGTTATCGTACAGAATTACAAATAATGAAACAATTAATCTGAAAAAAATCATCAATTTCTTTATATCTCCATTATTCCGTAACATCCTACATTCCACGTGCTCGCAAAGTCCCCCACTAAATTCGATACTTTGTCTTATAAAGATTTACCAAACGGCACTCGCAACGCTTCCGTCGTCCAGAGGTCAACGTCGTAATACAGCATATACTTCGAAAAATAAAATCCAGCCTCGCTGCAACCGTAAATAACCGTAAGACCCATACGAGTAATTTATAACGGCAAGCCCGTGTGAGCACTCATCCTTTTCCATTCGAGAGATACGATTTCAAATACAAAGGCGCAGCGGCGCACATATCGGCCCGAGAAGAAAAGAAGAGGAGCGAGAGAGGAAGTTCCTCTTCAACGCCGGCCGAAGAAAAGGAGAGAAAAGAGGATAACGTCCAAGTTTAATGGAGTGTCTTTTCGCCTGCGCTCGTTGTAACGACCGAGCGGGGACCTCGACGTCGCTGGGGCTATTGGTTTTGTCGGTATAACGTTTCTTTACGGGCGCCAGGTGCCGCGAGATTAAAGGCTTTTTACTACGAGCTCGCGCAAGCGCGCGCGTGGCCGTTCGTAAACCAAATTAGATCTGGCACGAGGAGGAGAGAAAACACCTGAGTCTCTCTCTTTCCCTTCTGCCTTCGTCCTTTTGCGCGTACTGCGTTAAGTGCAGGGAGCGAGGAGAGGGAATCTATGAGTTTTATGGGTTGCGTTAGAGAGAGAAATTTTCGAGTTCTTCGATTATATAATTTTTGCCGGTCTCCTTGCGTGGAAAGTTTTTCATTTCGAAAATTTCGAGCATTAAAAACTTCGGGGGCTTTAAAGTCCGAGGTTCGCGCGATAATGTTGAGAGTAGTTTAAAAGAGTGGGCGGAGCGTGTGAGGGCTCCTGGTCGAACAATTTTCTATGAATAATGCAGGAAATCGGCGAAAGTTGAAACATTTTATCGCATTTAAAACTTGATAAGCGGAGCGCGCACTTATTCATCCCCGCGCCGATCTTCAATAACTGCGCGACTGCCGTGTGCTTTATAAAAATATTCATGCAAAAAAGCGGCCCCATATTAATCCCCCCGCATTTTATCATAAATAATTGAAATTCCTCGCGCCCCCCTCCGTATAATATCTCTCTAGAAAAAAAGGAAAATGCCATTTACAGATACCGCGCGCTCTGCAGCCAGATGCCCCGCCGATAATCGATAATCGAGCCCGGAACAATAAAGAACAGAGCCGAAAGAGCTTAATACCGTCTCGAAATAACCGCTCCTCCTTCGCCCACGCGACGTGCATCTAAACCCGCAACCTTCGAGCAACACACAAGAGGACAGCTTCCGCGCGACGCTCTCCTGTGTGCATACAGCCCGGCAAGCAAAGCGAAATTTGATAGTTTCGTAACTGCAGCCGCTGCGGCCTCGTCCATTGTCAAGGTTCGGGCTTAAACTACACGTCCAGTGGACACACAAAGCTGACGTATACAGCGACGCTCAATTAACGCCGATGATCATCGGCCTTTGTCGATCGATCGGGGCTCGCCTAATGAACGGAACTTGGCGTGTACGTGTGTGTGTGTGTGGGAAGATTTGGAGGCGACGTTTAACGAGCGACTTCCATTAGGCCGGCTGCTAATGGTCTCTCTTGCTGGACGTCTTTTGGGAGCGGCTAAGTCGAAGGCATCGTTGTGGACCGCAAATGCCAGCCGCACGGGGGCGGAGAGGTGGAATTTGTCGCGTGCCGGGCGAGAGCGAAGCGTTTTCCTGTTGTACACGGGAAAGTTTTTGAAGCGAGATTTACGGTGATAAGTTTGGGCTAATGGAACGCTTGTGTCGTCCCGCACGTTTCGCCGATAAAGTCGCTAGCTTGGATTCGCCGAAAAATAGGTGGGTTTAGTTTTCAGCGTAGAGTTCGAATCTGTCCTGGAAACGTGCGGTCATAAAATACGTATATGGAACTAGTGAATTGTTTAACACGTGCCTCTTACAAAACCAAAATTTCACCATCTTAAAAAACATTCAAAATCTTAACCAAAAAAAAATAAAAGAAACAGCATCTCCATCATCCCAGCTTCATCCCCCAAGGCAAAGCTCATCCCTCTCCATCCCCGCTAAATCAACGACACCGTCTGCTCGAGACTTTATCGGCCCCGGGGTTTGCGCCCGTGGCCGGAAAGGAGACACCGCGTTGGGCGCACGCACGCGGATGATCGTTTGTTTCCTGTCTCGCCGCAGCGCCGCTATAATACCCCTCGTTATAACGCGCGGATTTATCGCCTTGCCGCTTGATTGGCACGTGTCTCTCGTTACCCGCTCGGATGAAACATTTTGCTAAACTTGTCAGAGATGGCCGGGCTGTTGCTTGGAAATAATTAGCGGTGCTTTAGAATCAACGGGTGATGATCTTTCGGGGTTTATTATTGGCGATGCGACGGGTCAAGAGGAACGAGGAGGTCGTTGTGGTGGCTTGGCTTTACGAGCAGTGCTAGGGCACGATTAGCTGTATGAACGGGAGTTTTAGAGTGGCTTTTGCCAGCGCGTTATGAATGCGTTTAATGAGCGTATAAAGCGAGCGATCGTTAAGCGGGGCGATAAAAACATCTTTGGCATAAAGCGGACTTGGACGTGCGTCTCTATTCTCGCGGGGGGTGTATGTTTTCCGGGACGATGGCTGGAGTTTAATTTTTCTAAGCGCGTAATAAAAAGGGAGCTGGATATGGTTTATGGGCGGGATGGAAATATATATACTTTAAAATTGCACATATACAAATATTTTCTAATTTTATGGGGGGGTATAAAAGGTAAGCGCTTTTTTATTGCCATTTTCCACGTCCATCGTTACCCGCGTGACTTTATAGAACGCGGGGAATGAAATTTATGCATTCGCTTGCAGTTTATGCAAAGTTTCCGTTCCGTCGGCTCGATCGGCACTTTTTGTTGATTAATGGTTAATACGTCGGATTGAATATTTAGCGAAAACTGGATTTAAAAATGGAAAATTCGCGTGCACTACGAAAATTATTTTCTCGCTCAAACATAACGAGACACACACGCGATTATCTCTTCCGAACCGGACAGAAACGGATTTCCTTTGTGCCTTCGAATCACTTGAATAAACTCGATCGTTAAAAAAAGCGCAATCTCTCTTTCCTTTGCTCCCGTCGTCCGTGTTATTTCAAAAAGCGCTACAGGCTCCTCGAGCGACACAAACGCAGCCAATGGGCGGGAGAGAGGAACAGACTGGTAGAGAAACAATAATAAAAAGACATAAAGTCAATTGGACGGAGCGGAGCGGAACGAGCAGTCTTTTAAAATAAAAATCAATAAAACGCGATCGAGGGGGGGGGGCGTTGGATAAAACGGCTTGACTTATGGCTCGGCCAAGGAAAACTGTGATAAAACCGAGGCAGTCCGAGAAAGCGCGCAAAAAAGACGAGGAGGAGCGCGCTTATACACATCATCAGCCGGAAAAAGAGAAGACCTTGGGAAAAGGCTCTCGAGCGATAAGGCAAATACTAAGCTGGCTGGACCTCAGCTCTCATCAGTCGCTGTGTAAAAAAATGAAGAAACTGTCGAGTGTTTTTTTGCGATGGTTAATTCTCGGTTGAGAGTGAGAGAAGATTACGCGAACGTCGAGGATTCAATTTTTATCGTTGCACTTTCTTTAAGCGCGCTAAAGTCGGATAAACAGCCGCAGCTGCGTGAGCTCAGCGGGAAAATGAAAAAAAGGGCTGTATGATAATTGGCGGGATTCCACGCTGGGATGGGAAATATTAGCGAGGGAGTTTTTTTATATTTGCAAGCTTCATCAGCAGTTTGTAATTATTAGTGTGTAATTGCGATTTATGATCGGTAGGGGCGTTTAACATTTGACGTATTATTGCGTAATATATTAATTTGGAATTTAGTTCGTCGCTGTGTTATCTTGATTTATATATGAAATAAAAATGTGTTCGCGTTAAAGCTTGGAAATTTTAAAAATATGTAAGCTTTTTTACGATACGATGTGCTTTAACGTACAGGAAGACTTATTATAATCGCTGTACGCATTAAAATTTTTGAAAAAGTACTTTTTAAACGAAACATGAAAAAATTTGTCAAAGTTTTTCCAGTAGAAATAATTGGCACTCAAACGTGAAAAAAATTTAAGCATTTTAAAGCATTTTTACCAGCCCAGAAATTCAAGTATTAAAAAAGTCATGAAAATCTGCGCATTTAACATACACCCAAAGCACTCTAAAAATTCTTAAAGCATCCAACTTAGTCTCCTATCCACATCTAAAATCCTTACACTTTGCGAGCATTAATCAAATCCCAGCGACGATAAAAATAAAACGATTCCCCGGAATCTTATCGCATCAGCCTAAATCCACGTTAAAACTCAATCCCCGCTGAGTCGCTGCATCGGCGCGCTCTCTCTTCCGAGAATAAAATCCCAATAACGCGCATTATATCTGATGGCATGCGCAGAAGACGCGCGTTCTCTCTTTCCGCGTATTTTCCGAGAAAACGCTATTCGCTCCAAGGTGATGCCACGCCAAGTGCAGCTTCCCCCCCAAACGCGACGAAGACGCGATGAATATAAGGAGAGAAATAGGAAGCGGGCGGTCTGCGCATCGCCCACGGCTTTCTCATTTTTCACTTCGAGTTGAGGAAAGCGAGAGAGAGAGAGAGAAAGAGAGAGAGAGAGAGAGAGGCGTGCGCTTATCCCACACATATACGATAAACCGCGTAGGAAAGGCTCAATGCCGCGCGTTGTTCGGAGCTTTATCGGACTGGGTAGAAAGCCTTTCCGCGGCTTGTTGGTTTAGGTAAATCACTTTTTTTTCTTATAATTGCGATGATGAAACGAAAATAAGAGTAACTATGCAAAATTAGTTTTGATAGTATAAAGATACTAGACTTTTCAAGAGTATTCAAATAAATTGTTATTACTTTATAAATAAATTTTAAGCACAGATAATGTTTTCATAATCAGAATTTACATGGAGTTATGTAATATTCAATAGATTATTAATTATTATTTTACTATTTACATAAACATTTACTAAAATATTCATTCCACATCCTGAACAAATATCGGTAATTTTAAAACTAGCCGTACAAACACGTCCCCGCAGCCTCCTCCCTAAAATAACAATCCCTCAAAAAAAGTGTCCTTCCAAAAAAACCCAGTATGAAAATACGCTCGCCTGTTTCCCGCCCGAAAGGGAGAGCCCCTTAATTTTACGAGGAACTTCCATCCTGCGGGCCTCGGGCAAAAAAGCTCTACCCGCAGGACACGCGTACAGTTTTTCCTTCTCTCTCTTTCTCTCTTCGTCAGCCCGGAGCACACAAGAAAGCGCTCGCCTAGGAGACAGAGATGAAAAGCTGGCTCCGGGGCGTAAGCTCGGGCTGCGCCGCATTGCCTGCCGCAATGACCCAGTCTATGACGATGCACCTTGCTCGGCTCACCAACTTTATGCTTACCGAGACGGTGCGGGCTTTTTTTCCCCTCCCCTCGGACGTCGCAGCCCCGATGCGAGCCTGCCAAAAAAAAAGGGCCAACGAACTTTATTGCAAAGGGACGGCGCCGCCAAAACAATTTTTACTTGGCTCGCTGAGTAGTCGTTTTGTTGCGATGCTTTTCTTTTACCGTGGCTCCGATTTACAGTGATTCGGGGGAGGGCGGACTGGAATTGCTGGAGTTCGAGAGATAAATTTGCGCTTGGCTTGGTGAATGCGATTCTCGGTCGGTTTTGGATTTGCGACGGACGCCTTTCGAAATTCTTTGCGATGTGAATAAAGTCTGAACGAGAGTCGAGCGTAAAATATGGATTGTTATCACTTGTGCTACTTGGTTCATTTTTAGTAGAAAATATTTATTACTTACTGTGAACATAAAAGCGTGACGGTTTCCCTTAAAAGTAGCGCCAATCACTGATATAAGAAAAACAAACGAAATGAAACGGCTTTGAAACTTTCCCAATCTCGATATTCCCAAAGCTGAGAACGTCAAAGCCAAAAGCAAAAAATTTTATCCTCCACTGTCGCGACGAAAATCCACGATATTTACGCGTAGACCAAGGGCGTCGCGTTTCAAAAATGACATTGATAAACCTCTGTAACTCATCTTTATCAGAAACTAAAAACGGACGAACTTTTTCAATCTCTTTCTTTTTCGCACAAAGCTCGGGTACGTATACGTGTCCACTTCAGAAAGCGCGTACTTCTATTCATATGACTGAGTGTTTGAAATGCATCCTCGAGAACTTGGATGATTCGTCTGTTTAATTTGCACGAAGCGACGTGTACAGGACTGGTCCTTGTATTTGCATAACAAAATATACGTGCGTATTTTGCTAAAACATGTTTCCCACTTACGTTTTGATAATAGTTATTTTTTGCGACAAGACGTCTATGCGATTTGCCTAGCTGTATTTGTTTGTTAATTGTAGAAATTTTAAGATTTTTTAAGCTCATGGAATAAGTGCAAAGTCGAAGGGTGAAATTTGTAGACATAATAGTACTTTAGATGAGTGCTCAATTATAACATATAATATTTGAATTTATTTCTGATTTTATTGAAATTATTAAATCTAAAATGTAAATTAATAAAACATCAATTTATTGAAAATTAACAAAAAGTGAAACTTTACAAAATTCATCTTTAAAAGCATTATTAAAAGCTTTTAGTCGTAAATCTTTAGAAAGTTATTCAATTTTTAGTAACGACTAACTATATAATGAACAAGAATTTTATACAGCAACTTTATAAGATTGTTGTAAAAATTTCATGAATTTTTTTCACTTACAATATAAGCTTTACATTTTTATATTTATCAAATCTTAACTCTCCCAACCTCAAATTAATTATAGAGTAATTTCCTAGATACGATTAAGAACTGCAAACTTCACCATTATTTTTTTTCAATTTTGCATAAAATATTAAGCAAACTAATACACTGCGTCTTCTTCTCCATTGTAAATGCATAACCTGCAGTACATAAATAAATTAACCTCTATTAAAACTGTCCAAACAAACGTAGCCGTGCCATCGTCTTCAGTAGATACACCCGTGCTATGGTCAGACGCGGCATTCCTGCTCCCCCTCCACCAACACAAACGTCACCCTCGACTCAAAAGAATCGGGCCTCCACAACAAGAACAAATCAATTTTATTTATCTTCCGCCTCTCCCCCAACGTAATCTCCACCCCCTCCTCCTCGTTACCCCAATCGAGCCCCATCCATTAACTCTCCTTGCGCGCCTCGAATTCGCAATTGCATTCCCAACGTGGCTCCTTAATTTCCGCGCCGGCAATCAAGAAAAGGTGGAAGCTCTCAATTAAATATCCCCCCAGTCGAAACGTCACCGTGTATATAATCACTCTGGCTGGCTGGCGCGTGACAACAAAGGCCACGAGCTCGGCGATGATCGAAAGTGCAGCAGCACACGTAACGGCCCCGCCTCCCTCTGACCTTGACGAAAATCCGGGAATCCTGCGCGCGCTGCTCCTACGGGGGCTGCTGCAGCAGAGAGAGAGAGAACGAGCTCGCGAGAGCCTGAAGGTCGCGACGGACACGAGCGTTTCGTGGCCCGATGAGAGAGAGAAGGGGCGGAGCGCGAGAGAGAGCCGGCGAGAATGCTGATGAGATTGGCCGCGATATAACGGATGGACGGGGTAATGAATTTCGGACTCGTTAAGCTGCGAGCTGCTAGGGGAAAATTTGTTTACTTTTTTCAGCGAGGAATGCAGCTGGGATAGGATAACGAGGAGCGCGAGGGATTTTTTTTATAAGCGGAAGGTTGATGCGAGGCGTGTTGGATTACCGAGAAAAACGTGTCGAACAATTTTTTTAATATAGTGATAGATGGAATTAATTTTTCTTCAACAGTGTAAATTTATTTTAACAAATTACGATACCTAACTTATGAATTTTGAGCTTTTAATTAAATTTCCGCGAATCTCCGAAACGAAAGCTCCAAAGCCGTTTTTCAAAGCCGCGGAGTATTTTCCAAAATAAAAAAAAGAGCACTTTTTAAACTGTATCCTCAAACAACAAACCCTCTTTCAGCGTAACGCCCAAGCCCCATTCATCAAGGAGCTGCAAGCCAGCTAAAGCTTTGCGCGATTCCAGGCCAGAGCTTCGAAGGAGATACGCTCGAGTATCCCCCGGTAATCCGAGTACGACACGAGGCGCTCTTACACGTATTCTCTTCGCCCGACGGCAGGCTTTAATTCACTTTCCCGTTGACGGGCGCGTCGTGCTGCTGCAGACTCCGAGAAGACGAGAGGCGCACACTGGATTTCCCGGACGTCGTGGAGTGGACTCGACTTTGCTTTGAAAGTCGCGATTATTTTCCGATCGAAGTCACATAGGGGAGAGGGTTTAACAGTTTTCGATGGTGCTTTGGGCTTAAGCGGTTTCGATTGGCGCAAACGTTTGAGATGAATAATTTAAGGTGGCGGTAATGGATATTGGGTAAAGTGCAAAATTAAAAAAAGTGAAATGTCGCGTGGAGTTCTTTTGATGTTTAAGAGCTGGTTTTTCGTTGCTTTTAGTAAGTATACGAGCTCGCGGAATGGAGGACTGCAAATGACGTTACATTAATTAATTCTTCTTTGCGATATACGACATGAATTCTAGGTGAATATGTTGCCAAGACTTACGTGACGAAGCAGAGTTATTATAGTAATCATTTCTTTGACTCACCTGAAACACAAAATAAAAATGAATTATTAGATATGTTAATGTAGAGGAGTATTATAAAAATTTTTAAATTTTAATATTTAAATAATTATTATTAATTATAAATTATTTTTTAATCTCTAATTAAATTAAAATTAAAGTTTTATAAAGGTATATAAAAAGATAACAAAATAAGCAGAAAAGTTTAAATGAAATGTTTAAACTTTTTATTTAAATTTTGATAAATAATAATAAACAAATTAATTAATACGAAAAAATTGCAACATCAGTATTTTTATTAATTTTATTTTTAGTATAATAATTAAAAATACTGAAATTACAAAATTCTTTGTTTCACGCTTGGAACGAAATCCGATTTAGCTCCATATTTTTACGTTAAGCCGATAAAATATTTTATAAAATTTTGCTGGGAACAAGTATTCAGATAAAAAAAGAAAAATCCTATTTTAAATCTCACAAAGCTAGTTTTTACACTCTCTTGAACTAAGTTTGTTAAGAAAATACCATTTGATTACTCGATCAAAAAGTGCAATGGAAAATCAACCGCGGGGAAGAATTCCTCAAAACTATTTGAGGTATACGCTGAGGAATTCCGAAAATGCCACCGAGGTAGCGAAAAGTTCACATATGCGAAAGTTTCTAGAATAAGAGAGAAGCTAAATAAATAACCTTTAAGGATAAGATTCTAAACTATCAGGCTCGGACTCTTCTGGAAAGGAAGAGATGCGAGAAATGTAAAATTGATGGATATCGATCATTAGGAGCAGGCTATATTCGCCTACGCTTCAAAAAGTGTCGAGAGAAAGCGACATTTTGAAAAAGAGTAGATCTAATCAGTAAAAGAGTCGATATGAAGAAGATGGAGAAATAGAGCTAAAAATCGATTTAGGAAGTTAAGAATTTTATGGTTATAATATCTAGTCAAAGTACTTCTCAAGTACGATTATTTTCATAGTTTTATTGATAACCTTAATTACTCTATAGAATAAGAAAAGTTTCTTGGTTTTTATAAAATCCCATTATCAAACAAACAAAATCAAAATTCCTACAAAAAAAAAATGTTGACAACGACTGAATCCTCGCAATCGTATAACAAAGTTCCAGCTCTCCCGAAACAATCGAGCAGCTTTTTCCAGCCTCACTACACCACGCTAACAGCCCAACAAACGGCCCGGACGAATCAGCGAAAAGATGCAGCCCCATTGTTATGCTAACTAAGCGAAACCTGGGGGAAGGGTCGCGTGGCGGGCCTAGGCCGATCGATCGAGCGCGCATAAACTTCCTCGACTGCTCATTAAAGTTCGCTAACGAAACTTAAGTATTTGCGCCGCCGGCGCGAACTTCGGGACAGCGTATAACGATCCTATCGGCGCTGCTGCGGTGAGCTTGCTCGTCTGGGGGGTGTATATATGAAGGCTATCCTTCAAAGAGAGCGAGGAATAAACTTCGGGCAAGGTTGAGCTGTGTATTGCTGTGTGCGCACGGAGCGTTGTAAATAAGATTCGGAGTGGCTGAGTTTGAGGATCGTTGAGAAAAGAGATAGTTGAGTTTTGAGGAGGTTGCAGTCTTCGTTTGCTGATTTCGAGGAGCGTGATTATAGCTGGAGGAGGGGGGTTGCGTAAGTTTATGTGCTTTTTTCTGTTTTATTGGTTTTGGAAAGTTTAAATTGTAATGGTAAATGTTGTACTTGGAAAAGTACAAGTCACTGCTGTTATCTAGGTGCTTGATTTTTATAAACTGAAAGTTATGCATTTCTGGGCAGTGGAAAAGATTCTAAACTGCATTTTCGGTATTTCCTTTCACATTCTTTTAATTCAAAGCAATATGGATGCATCTCAGTCAAGTAAGACTTGCAGAATATTTAAGCACTTACATAACGTAATGCCTTCTATAAATAACTTGCTACTTTAACTGAGAGTAGTTTATTCGACAAAGGATGAGGAGTCACTCAAATTACAACGAACTTCACACTAATTGAAGTGCAAAGTTGGTGCGGAGCGCGTCGCAAGTAAATCAAGAAATTCGAGTTTCCATACTCGGATTATGGATGTGAAGCAGTTAACAAGGAACTTTCATCTATAAATTTAAATAACGAAACTATCCTTACACACATAAATGTCTCAAAATTTTCCAACTCAATTCAAAAAGACCTCAACATTGCCAACACCCAACCAATCCACATTTCTCCAAAAGACGCCTTCATCCCTTTAATCAATCTCAACCCTCAACACCACCACCAAAACGCGCATCAGCTCAGGCTTTGCCCGTCCTTCTCAACCCCCGAATTAACAACTAACTCCTCGGCAACCTCGAATTAATTGCTGGCTCTCGATTATCATAGCAATCCCTGCGTGGTAGCCCGCACGCGCGACCCTAAATCGCGCAACTCGCCACGCGCACTCGGCCGTAATTACATACACATACACAGAGATGAGAGCTCCCGGACTCTCGGCTTAATTGCGAGAGGCGACGTCGTCGTGTTATTTCGTCGCCGAGGTGGGGATGCGGAAATGACAGAAGGGGGGGGGGCGGATCAAA
>UELX01000031.1:0-178721 GCA_900480035.1 Eupelmus urozonus
CTTCTGCATCGTGTAAACTTTAAGTAGTAAATTGAATTTATTGTAGCCGATACACGAGTGGAAAAGACGTAATTTGTCTGGGAAAATTTTCTGAAATTGAAATTTTTTGATTATATATGCAGGGAAAAGTTGGTTCCGCAAATTAGAATGTACGAACAAAAATTGCGCAGCGTTTAAAAATGTTTAATCGACTAATTAATCTGGTAAAATTTTTACAACTGCAAATTACATTCGCTTTTAGTATTTGAATTTTAATTATCCTCGAACTTACGTGGAAAATTCACACGGATTAGCTATTTTTAGAAGAACTAATAAACTTTCTTTCCCTTTCTAAATATGTTAAAAGTTATTTTTCAAACCCAACTGCGCGTTAAAATGAGATTAATCGATCCTCGCGGCTCCAAGAGTTCGTGTTTTTTGCATTTTTCATTCATTAAAGCGACGCTCCGCTAGGCGCGCGAGACTCGCGACTCGAAAATGTTCCACTTATGCGGAATTATGTAAAAGGATTATGTAAATAACTAAATTTTATGTATGCCTAAAACACAATATTTGCATGAAAGCAGTTATGAGCCAGAGCAGAGCTTGTATATACGTACAAGATGAAAGTACACTTTAGGACCAATTTCGTATTACCTGTTACAGCTTCATTCCAGCGGGCGCGCGAGCGCGTCCAGACGGCCGCTCTACCCAATCGATGTAGCGGGCGCAACAGCTTTGCTGCGTTTGTAATTACCGCAACTTTCATTCCCCGTGCCCGTGGAAACTCTCCAGCTATCTCGAAAAGAAAAAAAAATCCGCTACTTTCCGCTAATATAAATTTCCTCTTTCTCCGAATCCCCGGGACTCCATGAAAAATATCTCCCAGCGGCTGCTAGAGTCTCAATGTAATAAGCTTCGAGTGGCGGTATCCCGCTGACGAAGCATCTCGGGAGGAATATGGTTGTCAAACATAATTTCCGAGCGTAATCCCGACCCCAAGTTAATTCGAAGATAAAAGATAATTTCGCACAGGTTTACGAGGCCGCCGCCGCCGCCGCCACTGCAGCAGGCGACGACGACGACAGCGACAGAGGAGACTATGAAAAAGGAGGCTTAAGAGGCGGGAACCGCAGGAACAAGCACGTAAATGCCTGGAGAGAGGAAAAGCACATATACACACAGAGCCCGGCGGATATATCTACGGGGCAGGAGAGGAAGAAGAATGAACGGATGGGAGAGAGAGAGAGAGAGAGAGAGAGAGAGAGGAGGACAGATTGCTCGTTGTTTCAGAGTTAAGCCCCATTGCGCACGTTCACGACACGATCCTGAGAGGGTGGGAAAATGCCCATGTACGCCGAAGAAATGTGCGCGCACACACAAGCCTGGCAGCGCGATACAAATGACAGCGGCACACAAACTCGCCGTTTTCGTGTCGATACTCGCCCACCGGCTGTATAAGGTTTATCAGTCTGCGCCCGGAATGGCCAGATAATGCGCCGCTCCCCGTTGTTTATTCGACGCTCTATGAGACTTTTTTTTTCCTCCGTGATGAATGCTGTTATACTTTATAAGATTCCTTCGCTCTTGCCAAGTGTGCGGATGTGCGTTATCGATGCTCGATTGGTTCGCCACTCGGCAGCTCAAAAGTTGAGCGAGAGGGCAATAAAAATCTTGGATTTATGGAAGCGAGCGCTTTTACATCGATAATATTTCACGAGATTTAGATGCGAGCAAAGTAATAGATTTAAGGAAATCAAAATTGTTCCGAGTATCGATTTGAAGAGAGTGCGAGGGAGCAGCAGAAGAGAGAGAGAGAGGAGGCAATATTTATTCGATCAATACGTGGGAGCGTAAGCTCTTAACATTGAATTGGCAAGCCTGCCCCGCCAGATTATTGGATCAGCGTCATTTTCCGTTACCGAGAGAGTCGTTCTTATCAAATCGACAATGGGGGGCCACAATTGAGAGGACGATTAATTGGCCGTATTCAGTCGGCCGCGCGGTTCAAGCTCGTTTTGTCCGCTACACTGGAACTGGGAATCCTGGCAAAGGCCGCGGCTCAATTCACTTCTTATTTACACTTTATCTTTATTAGTCGCGCTCGACGATTTTCGCTTGACCCTGCTTCATCAGCTTTGGCAGCGGATGGTTTATTTGAAATTACAGAGCGATGAACGCGTACAATGGATTGGCGGTGATTCGATGCTCTACACTTAACCCTTTGACTCGGCAGAGAGATGCTAATTTAGTACACGAGCGCGCGCGTGTGCGCCCGACACCTATGCTAATACACTGATCCATCCATTGTAGATGCATTATCTGATTATCATCGTCACAGGTGAATTTGTGCGTAGCAAATCTGACCAGCACCAAGAGTCCTGCCTAAGCACACCGGTACGCGAGCACCACCACTCTGGATGCTATTATGTAACTAACCAGCTTTATATACATCTCTACCTGTCCCTGCTGCTGTTTACACGATCCTGTGATGGACAAATTTGCAATTGCCTGATGGAGCATCAAATTACCCAATGAAACAGCGCTTCTAAATTATACGGATATAACGGTTCATATTAATAAATTATTATGATACATCCTGATAGTAAATTTTACTGCAACATTGTAATTTGTCTCTGACTGGCAAGTCTGTTCCACCATTAGTAGAGGAAACAGAAATTTTTAGTAAATAGTTTTCCTCCATCTAGATCTCCTTCAGCTCATCAGCATTCATGATATTTCCTCTCGCAATTTCGTCGCGAAATAAGGAGCAGCGGGTGCACGAGTTCATTCGAATGTAAAGCACAAGAAGAAGGGATTCGTCGACGCAGCCGCCACGCAATTTATAAGATTGCGCTCTGGCCTACCCCCTGGGAAGAAAGAATGTTTCTTCTCTCCCCGAGCTCGCGTGTGCCTTTTACCTTCTTTCTCCGGCTTTTATTTATCTCCTTTTTTGCGACTTCTAACCTCCTTCTTTCTTTTCCTTCGCACCTGTTTGTCTGTTTCGCTTCCGGTCGCGGGAAAATAACCGTAAATACCTCTACGGAACGCTCCGCGCTTAGGAGCGAGATTCGCTAAGTGTCTCCGCGGGTGTGTACGGCAGTTGAAAAATTTCATCTCTACCTGGTATAGGGCCGGTTTTCTGGGCTACTGCTGGTCTGCTTTATGGAATTCACCGTTAGTCGTCATTGTCTGTGCGGTCGCATTTAATTGTTTCACGTACGCAATATAACACGTCTGAGGCGGCCTCTCCTTTTTCTCTCGAGCGTCCTCTCTTCTTTTCTAGGTTATTTACGCGCGAGGCTCTCCCGCTCGGCGGGATGATGGCCGCTTCAAGTCAAGAGAGTTTATAAAGTACACAGTAATAAAGTACGGAACGTGCACGCGCTCGCCTGGATCTTTTGTCTCGCTTCTTCTTTTTTGCCCGTGTATTCAAGACTAGATTAATTTCAATTACGGCTGCGGGATTGTTTGCGGTCGAAAGTTTTAGTCCGAGGCGCGAGGGGCGCAAGCACGGGGCGCAAGCAAAAAAGGCATAATTGTCGTGACGAAAGTGTGTTTGGCTTGATTAATGAAGAAGAGGACTGCCCGGCCGCGCGAATCAAGACGCTATTAAAATACTTCTGAGCCCTTTTTACACCTCTATGAATACTACCTTGAAATTCCGCGGAGAAATTTTCTTTACGTGGATATTCTGACTGATGGCTGGAAAATGGTTTTCATTCTTGCGCTTGTGACAAACGACCACTTGAGAGTTTGCAAATTACAATCTATTGAAAGACCATTTTGAAAAATAATAGATGTTGCATTTAATATATAATCTCTTACATAAAAATTCACACCCCAATCAATCAATTTGTACACGGATCCACAGAGAAACAGTTTCCATCAGTTTGCTCGAACGCCTTAAGATTTGTCGCAAACTAAGTTAGGACTGATTGGTTATTGAGCAAAGCAGTGCTCGAGATTGTCGGTGATCTTAGCAGCGGTAGCTTGGACGATGTTTTTCTACATTCACAGGAGAATCCAAAATTAGCCTCTCCATACAGCGCAAACAAATCAGTTCGAGCGCACTTTATAGCTCGTAAACTCAGTTTAACAAGCTTCGCGAGCGCGTTTCCATATCAAGTTCTTCTCTTTCTCTCTCTCTCTCTCGCTCTCTTCTCCACTTCTCGCTCACGCGCAAAAGTTAAGGAAATCTCGCAGCTTTAGGTGACAATTATTCTCGGCAGCAGCAGTAGCGTAACGTTAAGAAGCTTCTTCCCCGGCGTCGCATATATTTCGGTCGAGGCGGGACTGATAACGATCGAACGTCGCCGTCGACGGGGGGAGAGGGAGGCAGAGCACCGGCAAGACTTTAATTATGCAGAGTCGAGAAACTCCCGGTCCGTTCGAGCGTCACCTCAAAGTAACTTCCCTCTTTGCGCGCGCGCACTCGCACTGTGTTTTTCGCTGAAAAGGAAAGGAGGAAAAAAAGAAGTTCAAGAACCTATTCCTCGGTTTAAGGAGCGTTCTCGAGTCCTCGCGTGTGCGCACCGCGTGTCGCCTATATATAGCTGCTGTATGTATACGCCGCGGGGATATATGCATAAAAGGCTCCCGCTACGTACGCTTTTTCTTTGGCTTCCTTCTTTTTGCGCGCCAGCGCGCGAGCTCGTGTCGCCTGGATATGTGTGAAAACTTGCGCTTCGATGCGCCTGGAGAAGAAACATTTCTGGATGCTGAGCTATTTCCTTCAAATTCACGTTTTAATCGAAAATTAATTTTCGCTTCCCAATAAATTTTTCATCCACATATTAACCAATAATTTATGCGCGCTAAAACGAAAGCAAAAATTCTTCTTTAACATTATTCAATTCTGTGCAGCTCGGCGTCGTAGGCACGAGAAGAATTAATAATGGAGCAGGGCCGAGCTACCCACTCGGTCGTCGTCGCATCTTGACACCGAAATTTCGCAGAGCAGCTAGGCAAAGCGCCGCATTAAAATGCTTCTGGGCGAAAGAATTCAGCGCTGTGAACTAAATTTTCCTCCCCGCTGTTTTTGAGCCTCGCTCTCTTTCTCTCAGGGGAGTGTACTACGGCGTATCGACTCGGCGGAAAGCGCTCTTTAATAAGAGAGCCGTGCGAGCGCCGCCTGGGGTGCGCCGGGAGTGTGTCTTGCGCGAAAGATTAGAACCCTGTAGCTGGCAAGAGGGAAAATGCGCGCGGCTAAAATAGAGGGGTGGTGAGAGAAAGAGAGAGAGAGAGAGAGAGAGAGAGAAGAACGAGGGAGGAAACACGCGCGCGGCTATAGGGGCTTGCTTGAGACTTTTACCAGCGTTAATGTCCCTTACCTTCGCGCGTTACAAACCTCACTCTCCCTCTCTCTCTCCCTCTTTTGCGCCACCCCTCACTTTCCCTCTCTGTCATCTTGCATTTTACTGCTAGGGTTTCTTCCCTTCTTTCCTTTTTTTTTCACTCAGCGTATATTTTTGTTTACTGGCGTTTTTTTTTAAGAAAGTGCTGGGTTACTAGTTTTTTTTGGTTATTAAGAAAATATTTCACCATTTTGGACTATTTACTTTTTATATTAATTTACTTTCTTATTACTTGATCAGCTGAATTTATTATTATCTTAAATTGCGCTGCTACAAGAGCCTCGTACCAGCTGGTCTAATGCTTATAAATCTCCGGTGCATCAATTTCCATATTGTATATTGATTAATCTAGATAATGCAGATATTATTCTAGATGTACCATAACGAAGAATAATTTCATTCAATTTACCTTTCCGTCTGCCCTGATGCCGCACATCGCTCACTCGAGCACAAAAATTCGCAATTTCAGAGCAATACTCGTTTTTCCCTCGTACTCTCAGAATCTAAAATTACAATCTTCGCTATTATTAGAACAAACGCGACCGACAATGGAATAAAAAAAAGAGAGCGAGAGAGAGAGAGAGAGAGAGAACCCTACCAATTACACGTCTATATTCGCGTACAAAAGTCAACAGGAAAAATCCGCGCAAATTGGATCGGCGAGCACTTCTGCTCCGGGAAATCCACGGCCACAGAGGGAGAGCGGGTAAAAAGGGCTTGAAACCCGCGCGCAAAATCCATAATTTACATCACAACATCTCTCGCTCTCTCTCTCCCTCTATGCCCTTCCACCCTCTCGAAATCTGTTCTGCGTCCCCACTCTCTTTCTCTCAGCGGGGTAGAGGCGAAAGTACGCTCGATGATATCCCGGAACCAGCGATGTACATAACCTCCCCGGTTGCGCGTCGCCCCACCGAAAATATTCAAAGCGCCATATCCGCCGTACTCTCTATACACTCTCTCTCGCTCTCTCGTATGCGCGAGCGTATATATTGCGCTCGATCGTTTCCCGCGGCTTAATGAATGTTTCAAATGCGTTTTAAACAGGTATTTCGAGTTCTCTCCCCCTCCGCAAGCGCGTTCTTTAACGCTCGTCGCGTGCGCACAATGGAATGCGTAATGTAATGCGCCGAGGGAGGGAGAACAGCACTCGATTCTCTTTTTTTTCTCCTCTGGCGAATTTTATTACGCGTTCGAGGACGCGACGATTGTTGAATCGACGCCGACGACATATTGGGCTGGGAGAGGGCCGCATTTTTTACGGCTGGAATTTCACTCGTTACGCATCGAAAACGAGCGCTTTTCATTTTCTGAATTATTTTTTCACCGTCAAAGCTAAATGCATAAGCGCGGCTTTGATTTTTTCAAGTGTCGAGGATAAATTGTGGAGTAAATAACAACATCGTCTTTTTCGATAGATTTATTCGAGTTGTTTGCGAGACTCGTGTAATATTTTGATAAAAGAATGTTGGCCTGTTGTTGTAACAAGACTAAAAGTAAATTTACCGCTCATACTTCGTTTTATTTTCAATCGGCTTGCTAATGCGATTTATAAAACGATCCTCTGTTGCATTTCGATAAGATATCCAGGAGCCAATATTGCGCATTCTCCGGTAATACCGACCACGTAAGACTACCTTATCAATTCGATAAAAGAGATTTTCAAATCACTCTCAGATAAAGCCGCGTTTTTTCCTTTATACAAACTTTCCGCGAAGAATCATCCGCAATTAATCGAAATCGAAATCGTGTACAATAAACTAGCTGGAAACCGTACGGTTTAAAAGCCAGCGTGCGCGCGCGAGACAAGCATGTATACAATAAATATAGATAAGCATCATAAAATTCAATTGAATATTAAACAAAGCCAGAGCCCGCAACAGCCCGCGCACACTCGATTTAATTACACGATAGATGAAGCGTCGATACGGTGATTAATGCGCGACGCATCGCGCTGCTTTTATTGCCCGGCCATAAAGGTTTCGAAGGCACACGCGAGTGCACTGCCGGAGCTGTGTGACGAATCGCATTAATAGCGAAACTTTCGAGAATAGCTTCGTTATATCGGCCGCAAAGTTTAACGGGTGCTCTTCCAGCGGCTGGTTTATTTTTCATAAGCAGCCCGACAAACAAACTCGCGTTACGGGCAAAATGGTCCTCGCGCGCGCGGCCGCATGAAAAATTCAATTCGCGAGGGAGTCGGGAGGCCAGAGGTCGCGATCGATAATGAGAGAGGGTTATAGTGCGAGCGGGCTCGACTTTTTGATAATGGATCAACGGGGCTGGTTATAACGAGGCAATTTCGGCTTTGTTTTTATTGTTTTGATAATAATGGTGATTTTCGAGTTGGAAACTTGAGAGGTTGACCGTGCCAAGTCGTCTCAGGGAATGAAATGGCAAGTGTTATGAGTATACTTGAAGTATTGGTTAATATATTTATGAGTGTAGATTTTACATTATCATATTTACATACGGACGATAAGGATACATAACGAGCTCTTTTAAACGATTATTCTCAAGTGTGTTTTTTTCTTTTAGATAATGAGTATTCACATAGACATTGCATTTAGAATGAATAGCAGTCCCAGACGGAATCAGGAAGAGGGAGGGAGAATGAAGCGCGTAGAAACCAAAGTTTAAAAGAGGCATCTTCTAGAGAGCGTTTATCTTATCTCAATGCGCCTCGAAAGGGACTCAATTGAAGAGTGCTATTCATGCAAGGGCATATATTATATATAGCCTCGGCGACATGGAATTTATAGAACGGTGGCAATTGAATGGCCCGCGCACATAGTTACAGTTTCAAATTATGCCATTTTCATAAAAGCTCTCCCTCTCTCTCTCCCTCAGCGAGATAAGATCAATTTCGCGCGCTTATCAGTTTCTAAGACCGCTTCATTCGAGCGTGCAGCGCGCGACTCTCGAATGGAAACTCGAGAGGTAGGCGAATATCTACTCTCTCTCTCGTGAAAAGAAGCTGAACTTGAATTAGACTTTATACGTTTACGAAATGCTTATCAAAAGATTAGGACTGGTAACGCCGGTTCGCTGCTCAAATTACAAAGTAACGGTTGGATATGGCGAAAAACATTATTCCAAAAGATCGGGCCTCTGATAACGGAATTAATTTATTATTTATGATTCGTGCTAACTTCAATGGAGAATGGACATATCTGACAATGAGTAGCGCCGCGAAAAAAAAGGTTTTATTAAGCTAACGAGATCGGAGGAGCGATAAAGGACGTCGATATAAATGCTGCGAAGAGAACGTTTTCTCATTGTCGAGAAGAATAGTATTTTGAAATCTGCTTCGTGTGTGTTTTTCAATCTTATAATTCATAAGACTATGAAATATTGCTTAATACACGAGAAATCTTGATATTTGCTAATCATATTTAAGCTAATCAAAACTATGCATTCAATTGGCACTCGTAAGTTCCAGTGTCTGTTACTACTGATCAACTGACGTATTAATTATTAGTTTCTACAGAATGAAACAAAGATAATTGAAGTGCGTCACTACCAATCATACCAAGACCAACACCTTATCGCCTGCAAAAATCTAACCAACTCCACAAAAATAGCGATTTCACCTTCACCGAAAAAAAAAAATCCAAAGCTTTCGCCAAACTCGACACCAAAAATCCCCCTTATCATGCCATCGAGCCACCAGCACATAAATTAGAAACACGTATATATTGCAGGTCTCTTTAGCGCCCGTATCCGCTGAGAGCATAAATCCTCGGTACCGTAGAGCTCGCACAGCCAAAACATTAAGCGAGTAAATAAAGCGGGAGAGCGAAAAAAGCGAAAGAGAGAAGAGGCTCTCTCTCTATACTTTGGCAAGGCACAGTCGTCGTCGTCGAAGAGAGATGAAGTTTGCGCACGCTCGCGTATTTGTGTAGGCGCGCGCGCCCGCTTGCGCCTGCGGAGAAGGCTTTCAGAGAGAATCCCGGGGGCGAGTGGCTCGCGATAACGCGGGGCACACAGACGTTTATCCGAAGGGTCCTCGAATCGTACACATCCGCGGAGGCCCCCCGAGGGGCAACGCCGGGGATTTGAAAAGGGGGACAGTAGCAGCAGGCGAGAACAGGAGGCGGGGCTGTGATTTTTTTCCGTTGTGTCTCGCTGTGTGTGTTGTCAATCGTTGCTGGATACTAGAGCTGCTGTATCGATAGGAGCGATTTTTATGGATTGTTATAGGGTGTAAGCTGGGAGAGTGCGGCGCGATGGGGTCGAGGAAATGGATTGGCGTGAAATCCATTGTCATTATGAGAGGGTCGTTTTTTCGCCGAAACTTGGAACTCGAGATTCGGTGCTTTTAATGGATAGTTTTTTAAAGTGACCTGGTAGTTCTTAAATTAAAAGTGACGATATTATATTTAAGATGGGATTATGTTTCAATTATAAATTTAATAAAAGATTTAAAGACATTTTTATTAATGTAGTGACGCATCATATATTTAAAACAATAAAATGCAGAAGACGTGAATTTAAAATTTCATTATTCTGCTGGTTAAATAAATTAAACAAGAAATACTTCTCTCTATTTAAATAAATTGCAGGGCATTTATATTTTTATCTGAGCGAAAATAGAGCTTGCAGACGAATCTCCATAATCCATGCAACTTAATTTAATTATTTGCATTATCAATTGCCATCAGATTTTCCAAGAATCCAATACTTTTCAAACGTATGTACCAGCACTGATTCATTATTCAACTCCCAATATAAAACGATAAAATTCAGATAATTCTTTTCCACAAACATTCATACCACGAAAGCGAACATTCCTGGAAATTCCAATAACCCCTGAACGAGCTTGCAAACGAAAGTTCCCCCGAGATATCAATCGCTTCGCAGCAACAAACGGATCATCAACATCGACGCAACCAAAACTCATCCCATCAAGAACCCCGCAACATTATCGTAAATAATTTCGCCGACTCCTCGAAAACACAAGCGCGCGCGCGCGCGCGCGAACCCTCAGCGCGACATCCACGTCACCCCAAACAAGTTGCGAAGTCACCGCTTGGCAGTTTCGCAGCAGCCATTACATCCTTAATACACACAGCCCACACCCCCGCCGACAAAACTCTCAATTCTAAACTAAACTACATCGAGCGTACACACAGAGCAGCGCAGAACAGAGAACAGCTCTCGTCACCTCGCGTGCGCGCACGTGTCTATATACACCGACCAGCCAAGGCAGCTTCCACCCTCTATCTCTGCAATTTCGACGCCCCTGACAGGAGGGGGTGCAGCAGGCGGCTTCGCACGTTGCGTTAATACTGCAGTATCAGCCGCAGCAGCAGCAGCAGCAGCAGCAGCGCAAATCGGCGGGTGGCACGTGCGTGCCTGCGTACGCGCGGATTATAAGGACCGAAGGGTGCTGTAGCGCGGCTAGGAAGGATCAAGAGCAGAAATATGTTATTGAAGGATGGAAAGAGAGAGAGAGTGATGTATCGCGCCGTGTTATGAGCGAAAAATTAGAAGCCGGGATGTGTGTGTGTGTGTGCTTGCGCGCGATATTACGTTTTCGGGATGACGAATCGAGGTGCGTGTACATTGCGTGATTTAGACGTTGTCTGATTTCGTCAGCTAGGGGTGGTTGGCTACGTGTGTTTGGAGGCGGGGAACATTGGGCTGCTTGATTTAGTACGGCACGATGAGATTTTAAATTAAATTAGTTTGATGGAGAAATATTGCTCGTTAGAGATGGCAATCAAAAAATCGTCTGTTTTATCAAGCGTGATTTTGTTGCGAGAAAATTTTGTCTCAAGGCTTTTGAGAATAGATTTTTAAATTATTTAAGGCGATAGGAGCTAAACTTCACTGGTTTAATCGTTTGCATAAATTTTTTCAGTAATTTTTCGCACCGCGGCTTAGCCTTTTACCGATGCATCTTTATGAATTATTAAGGAAGCAATAATTTCCTTCTACGCTTTAGAACGCGCATAAAAGTTTAAAGAGAGATTAATTATATTTTTACCGTGCGTTATCTTCTATGCATATTTATGCAAGGAATAAGTAGCCGTTTTGCATACACAGCAAATCTGAATTAGTTTAACTTACCAAGTACTCGCGTGTAACCTGTCTTACTGAATAACTTAGGAAAATTGAAACTCACCTGTAACAAAAAAGATAAAAAATGCATAAGTTATTTAAGTAATGGAAACATAATTTATTTTTATTCTTATTGCTTATAATCAAGTATCACATTATTTAGTGTACATGTTCTAATAAGTTTCCTCGAGGCGGATTTAATATTAACCGCTCTTATCAACGCGTGAATGGAGATAGAAATGCAAAATCAGCTATTTAAAACATCCGCATCCACAGCTAAATATCTTGTAATCATCATGCTCCTCTGTATCCTCCATTCGCTCGAAACCCAGCAGACACAGAAGATCCCAGCCCTTCGAGCATAGCGATACTAAGCAGCGGCAGTAGCGGATAATTCGGAGAGCCACAGCCGCGCTAACAAAAGCCCAAAAGAAAAACAAGAAGAAGAAACGAGCCTTCGCACCCACCCATAGCGCACAATAAAGCCAGGCAGAACAAAACAAAAAAGGCGCAAGCTGCCCGGGCAATAGGAAATATCAGGCGCGAAGCGAGACGAAAAAGTAGCAGGAGAGAGAAAGAGAGTTCGAAACCCTTTCGGACCTGCGCGCCCGGGAACAGCAGCAGCAGCAGCAGCAGCAGCCGGGGGTTCGTTTTCCGCGAGCGATAAAAGGGAGCTAGAAGCAAGGGGGTGAAAAGGCTGCTGCCACGGCGGCCTTCCCCCAGCGATCGATGGAGATCGCCCTAAGCGTCGGATTATTATTTTCCGGCCGACTTCGTCCTCGAACACGCCCCTCCATTCTTCAGGCCGTTTCTATCTCACTCGCGCACGCTCCCCCCCTGATCCGCACACGCGCCACCCTTAGTCTATATGTATATACACACGAGGAAGCGTGGCGACTAGTGTAATGCAAGGATGCGCACTTTTTACGCGCTTGAAACAGGGGGCTCTCCTCTCATCTTTTTATTCCCTTCATCCGTTTTAATAAGATGCGCGAGTGCGCGCGCAGGAACTAATCGTATACCTGCGTCTACCTATAGCTGCGAGGGCTGGAACGAGACGCGCACGTGTGCCGGCTTGTTGTAGTAGCCTGGGCCTCGGGATTGCACACTCGAGGGAATTGGGTTTTTAATCGGTTTTATTGTGATAATGTGTGCAACGGTTGCCGGGCCCTCTGTGATGTGCATGTGTGCGCCGTTTGCTGTTAATTTCCTTTTCGGCTCGCTCTCCGCTTCTGTGTCCGACGGACGTTTGTCTGAATGCCCGCGACGACCAAACGTTTGGCTTCATTGTAAGGAATTGAGTTAAATTGAACGAGTCTATTGTTGGACCTTTTGCCCTCTTGCTTTATTTATTAATGCATCTGAAATTGGGCGAAGCTATTATTTGCCAATTGTCGAGTGAAATTGACGAGTCTTTTCAGAAAGTTTCTCAGTGATGGACTTTTTCCCTAATGGAAATTTGGTCATTTTGAGGCTGGGAGAAAGTAGTCGGATGGAAAATCAAATAGACCCTGTTTAGGGCCTAGCTTAAGATAGTTGAGTCTCTTGACTAGAGCCTATTGGATTTTCCACTCGGGTAGCTTTTGGTCAATCATTATTTTTTTCGAATTGGATAATAAAAACCTTTTAATTTGCGCACAATTACAGAAACATCCACTTATTTATCTAGCTCTAATTACCGTATTCGATGAACTAGTCTTGATTTTATAATGTTTAACTACATCAGAGAGCACAAAGCCTATCCCGCCGGCAGTGAAAAAATAAGTTAAACGCATTTAAAATACAGCCGAGGTAAAAAACCTGATTGTACTCGGGGAGGCTCCGTAATGCGTTTACCCATCAGAAGTTTAAGCTCGTCCAAGTCGAGTACAAATCCGCTACTTGAAGAATCGAGGTAGAGCGAATGGGAGGGAGTCTTGGTAAAGAGGTAAAAACAAAAAGAGCAAAAAGCTCAAGCGGCGCCTCTGTACAAGGGAAGCGGGGAGAGGAGCTTCAGCTCGCGCAAGAGCGAATAAAAATATTTAAAAGAGAGAGCGAGGGAGAAAGCGAATTAAATGAGAAACAAACAAAGGTGAATTGTATAAGTATTAAAACAAAATGAGACGCAGACCGAGGCCGAATTCTGTGAAAATATGACAAAAGTATGCCCGGTTCTGGGTATGTTTCAGACTATTTTCATTAATTAACAAAAATGTTATGATGGGAAACAGGTAATATTGACCATTTTTGCATTTAATTAGAAGCACAAAGACTCAATTCGGTGTGTTGTTTTAAAACAATTAATTTATTCAACGGAAAGAATAAATTGTTGGCGAAATAATTATCAAGTTTGACAAAAAAAAAATCATTATTTACTGCGGCATAATTTTAAAAAAGCACGTTCATTTTTAGTAGATCGTTTAAGGTGGAGTTAATAGAAATTATGCTAATGCTTTCTAAACTTTATCGCTTGCATGCTTATAATCATTAAAAAGTCACAAGTATGATGCCGAAATCTGAACGAATATGCAAAATCTAAAGCATTTATTTCCATACAAAAAATATTAATAACTTTCACAGAGAAAAGTTAAAAAAAAAATCTCCAAGTTAAATAAATCCCATTATCTAACCGAAGCGATTAAAAAAGCTCTTGAAAAGTCCCACACTTAGAGACGCACAGCTTCGACCGCAATGTCAAGCAACAAGGGAGAACTAAGTGGAAACAGTGCGAGAGAGAGAGAGAGAGAGAGAGAGAGAAAGGGAGAGAGAGAGAGGAGGAAGAGAACTACGACGAGAGACTCGCAGAGCAAGCATTTAAGATTGTAGTGGCTGCACACGCGCGTACCTCTTCGGCAGGTATATATAGCGAAGCTTGGGCGCGCGCTCGCGCGTTGCCACCGCTCGTCGTCGACGTGACGAGGTTAACTGCATGCAAACCGCATTAGACGGAGGTGGAGGCGGCGGCGTCCCTTCAAAGCTGCACGCTTAAAGCCTCTCGCCAAAGTAAGAGAGGAGCGAAATATATTTTTCAGAGCCAAGCGCGCGAGCGGCTGGTAAATAATCGTTAGGTCGCGCGATTTTTCTCCCCCTCGCTCGCTTCTTCAAAGGGCCATTTTCAGGCAATCGAATTTGCGTTTATCCCGCGCCACGATTTTCCTACTTCAAACGTGCGGTTCCGCGCTCTCTACTATGGCCCATTGCTCTCGCGAAAAACGGCGAGCTGCTTTTTTTCTCTCCGCCCACCCCGCAGAGCTAGCTATAGCCTCGCTATCTTAAGCGAGCTCGCGCGATTTATTTCGCGCGGTAAACCTGATTTGTACTCACTTTGCGTTCGTGTTTTTAAACGGCTTGAGCTTTCTTTTACTTCGCGGCGCTTGCTGCGGCCGGGATTGTTTTTACGTTCGGGGGTGGTTGCGTAACGTTAGACGGAGCCAGTTTCGAGAGCGTTCCAAATAAGAGAGAGCTTGAAATTCGACAAAGCCGAGCTTTAAATAATGCAGCTGTCGGTGCTGCTACTTTCTACTTTGAATTATTCGATGCTTACATTGTAGCCTATAGACAGTTTTGAATTTAGTGCCGACGTCGTTCGGTATACGCTCGCTCATTACATATTCAATTGCTGTAAGTTGTAATAAGAAAAAATTATCCGATAATGTAATTGAACGTTCGTTTAAAATTTCGCCCAACACGACGACGAGCTTTTTTATCGTGCATTATGATAAATGACGTTTTTAATAACGCAAGCGGCTCGAAATCCTTTGTTTATCGAATCAGCATCAGCTCTCATTACGTAAAACCATTTTGTACATCATAAAGAAATTACCTTTTTGCATTTAATTTCGACGCCCGGCAATGTTCATAAAGGTCGCTACTTCCAGCCAACACACAAAGAAAGACCCTTCATTACATTAGCGAAAGGATTTCCGTAACGTTCTCGCAGCGCATTAACGACATTACACCCACACACACACACACACACACACACACAGCCGCCCTCTCTAAACGATAAAACGGTTATTTTTTCCCGCCGCGTCCCCTCATGCAGACACGTGTAAGTGCGCGTTCTGATTTTTTCGAGTTAATCGGAAAAAACGCGCGTTACGCGCGGCCCGCTTATTTTCTGATAAAAGCCCGCGCCGACCCGATTTTACGGGGATTTTATTATAGGAGAGCGCTGCAGGTAGTCGATTACACTGCGCGGCGGGGGCGGATTTTGTTTATCAAGCCCGTAAACCGGACAAGAGAGCTGGAGGACGCGCGTGCACAAGAGAAAAGAGGTTACGCAACAAAATTGCCCCTTCCCCTTGATGGAGTTCCTTTTTTTTTTGCTGCCAACGAGCAATTTTGCCCCTAGCTCGTCCTCGAGGCTCTTCCATCTTTTTAGCCTGCACGGTGGCAAGCACGAAATGGGATTTGAATTTACAACACTCGGACAGGCTCGCACAGTGTAGGTAGGTTTAACATTGTCCTTTAGTCAAATTGATTATGTTAATCAAAGTGTTTTTGCTCGATACATTGTATTCCTTAATTTAAATAACAAGACATTCTCGGATTCGTACTACTTACTTTAATACCTTAATTGTCTATCAGAGTAAAAACAAAACGGCAAACGTACTTTTTCGAATAATTAAAAGCGATTTCAGTGGACGCGTGAAAGAACAACGTGTCGTACTAACGAATAGCTTCCACCGTTTCCACGTCCGCAACGCCACGTGCACACAACAGCCGGAGAAAGAAAAAGAAGACGGCAGAGAAGCCGAGTAGAAAAGAAAAGAGCACCATTACGCAAAACGCAGCGCACGGCAAAGGTTAAAACTGTTAAAGCGCGTGGGCGAACGCTTTTTCAACAACTGCACGTGCTCACAGGTGTCTTGTACAGGTCAATCTGCTAGAAAAAGAAAAAAAATGCAAAGAAGAGCAGAGCCATCGCTCTACGTTCGCGGCTTTAATTGGCAAAAAGAAAAAAAGGCAGAAAGCGAAAGCCAAGGCATGCGTTCGTGCACTCACACACACGCACACACATACCGAGAGACTAGAGCAGACTAAGAAAAAAGGGCTGAGAGAAAGAGCGAGAGAGAGAGAGAGAGAGAGAGAGAGAGAGAGACAATAGAACGCCAGCGTAAACGTATATAAAAAGGGCCAGGCCAGGTCGGGCGTCGCGTGACTCTTCGCCCCTCTCTCTGAGCGAGCGAGCGAGCGCGCGCGCGCGCAAGGCGTCGGCTGAGGTATACATATATACGTATACGTGTATAGACTGCACATCGCGTGCGCGCACGACTTCGCTTCGCGGAGGGTCGATCGCGGGTGGCGAGTTCGCCGCGTGCGCGCGGCGAGCGTTCCCATAGCCCTGGCTGCCACGGAGGATTAACACGTGCGAGGGTTAAAAGGGTTGAGGCTCGCGCTGGACGAGAGAGAGAGAGAGAATTAATATGTGGAACATGGTCAGCGGGATGCGGATGGCCCGGCGAGATGGAATATTGGATGCAACCTGGAACGGATCGAGCTTGGGTTTTGGTTTCGCTGTTTGTTTTCTATGGAGTCGCTTTATTTAAGGTTTGATTGGGAGAGGAGGATTAAAGGCTTGGTTTGTTATATGGAACTTTAGCGGCTGGTGTGGGGAAATGGTTTATTGAGAAGAATGTAGAAGTTGCGATGGTTTTTCTTATAGGAGAATGAATTATTAAAGAGAACTTTGTTTTATAAAGTTATTATATACATATAAAGGTAGATGTCAATCATAGGGAGAATAAAGAGAAAGTTATTACATATGATGGGACTTTTCTTTATAAAATAACTGTATATCAAAGTGTGTGGCTCCTACTTACATATATGGTCATTATTTTTACACACTTTTAGAACAGAAACTTAGCATTTAATTTTACTGTATAATTTTTACATACATGAATTTCTAGCGTAATCGTGCTATTTGTAAAAACTGCAGATTCAGTCCGTGCAACCGTATTTTTCTATCCAATTAAAAAAAGAAAGGAAAAAATTAATATGAAAAATAAAACGCACTGTGCAGTAAAGCGATCCTATTCAAGCAGAATTGGGTTACCTTATTTTATTCATCGTTAAATACACAAATAATTAGAACCGGTTCGCTCATTTCCGCCCTCGCGAGCTCACTTTTGCAGACGTCGACTCTTAACTCAACTAAAAAAAATCCTCGCACAGGGTGGCGGTAGCGAGCATCCTTTGACGAGAGGCCAGGCGTAAAGCTCTGTGTTATCCCTTATTTTTCCTGTGGAATTAAAAGAAAAAGCCACATGCGCCAGCTGAAAAACAGAAGCAGAAGAAACACGTGCGTGGCCGCAAAAGAAATTAGCACACGCAAGATGGAGATGAAAAAGACGACGGGAGAAAAGAGACAATACCGAGCGACCAGATAAAGCTGCTGATGCTAGAAAAGCGAGTAAAAGAGAACGAGGCGGGCTGAGCGGGAGAAGAAAGAAGGGTGAAACATTTATTAAGAGAAAATACGAAATAAAATGAGAACGCGCTGAGTAGAAAGAGAGAGCACAGAGGGGAGGTTAAAGTAGTGCGGGGGTTGAGGCCGTAAAGAGAACATTCAATTTGCGCGTGCGAGCGCGCGAGATTCAAAGAGCCGAGCGACTGCTCTCTCTCCCTCTCGCGAAAAAAGGAAAAGCACCGTTTCCTTACGAGTCCCGCTTTTTTTTTCTCCAAACCCACGCGTGGCAACAGCTTTTTGTTCACCTGGCGGTGCGCGGCTTTTATTTTAAAAAGATCGCTTATCGCGCGTTCCCATTTTCGCGGCGCGCGTCTAATGCGCGAAAAAAATTCCATTAATCGGCGATTCAAACGAGCGCGCGGGGAAAAAGGCCCTGCAGCCGGTCCTCCATAAATTACGAACTTTCATAAAATTCCATTAATCTCGCGAGTCGCATCTCTCCTCTGCCTCGCAAAAAAGCTTCGTAGCCTGCTCTCTGCTCCAGAAACGCGAATAATAATAATAATAATAATTATAATAATAATAATAATAAGGGTCGACGACGAGGCTGGGGTAAAAAAAGGATCATTGAATGGAGTTCTCTCTCGAGGCGAGATAGGGGACGAATCGGAGGTGGAAATCGCACTGGAGCTCTGGCTCGACAGCGACAGGTCGACGTCTATAGCTATATACACATCGCAGGGTACATGTATATATACGCGCGAGAGCTCGCGCATCGATTCGCAGCAGCGCAGCCGCCGACCATTCATAATTCGTGCAGCGCCGGCTGCGGCTGCAGCAGCGGCAGCGCGCGAGGGGCAGTATAACGATCCTTATCGGGCCGGGGCTAAACATAACCGGAGAAATGAGCTCGTGTTCGCTACCTTCGCCACTGCGCGCGCGGCTGTATCTTCGCAGCGCGAGCGCACGGCGAGGGCCTCTGATGAAGATGCGAATTTCGATGAGCGCGTGTATTATTGAGAGGAGGAGGGATTACGCTTTGTTTTGCATATATTGTTTTGCGCCGAGGGCTGCGGGGATTGAAAAATAGCCGGACTGGAAATGAGACTGGAGATTGCGCCTCGGCTTAGCTTGGAGATGTGCAAGAGAGATTGTTGATGGCTTTTTTTTGCGGGATCTTGGTAAAAAATTGATTTGGATTAGGCTTTTCAAATTATATTTACATCTATAATCTGTCGCGCATCGAATATAATAATGTATATAACGAGAAAACTTTGTCTCTTTGTTGTGCTTGCACTGAGGGAATGTAAAAGTATTTTCAAGTCCGAACTTTAACAATTATATTTTCGCAGAAAACAATCCCTTTAGCTATGGTAATTAAGGTGGTAAGTTCGCTTTTCTGAAGAAGTCTGAAAGAGGTCATCCGAACTTATAAGTGGATTTCGTCTCGAAAGTGGAGCCTTGCAAACTAGCATAATCACCCAAAGTGCCAAAATGCTGTTAATTATAAAAATTGCGTTTTCTTATCGCATCAGAGATAGCAATTTTTCTCAAAGACTACGTGGTATCTTTCGTTACAGAAAGAAAATAGACAAGTTGATAATACATAGAGTTAGTAAAAATTTTTTTTAAAAACCATTTTTTTCTCTAGCGTTCCTATACATCTATATTAAAGTCGAATACGCTGTTCAAATCAATACAACTTACATACGCCACAAACTTTTCTTTACACTCTTCCGCAAACATGGCGTACCAGTTTCGAAAGATCGGCGTCTCAGGACATAGTTCACCTATACCCCTTGGCGCATTACATCTTCGCTCGGTGTCTTTTAAAAACTTTCACACCTCCGAATTCGAGACTTTAACTTTTATCCCAATCTAGACGCAAACATTTTTCAGAACGAGAAACCGGAAAAATCCAACACACGTCAAAAACTATGAAAACTTTGAAAACTCGGTCGCGCTCGCACAGCGTTTCACCTGCAATCACTTATCCTAAATAAACGCTGACATGCCCGCTGATGAAGACCGAAAACGCAGTAGGTTAGAGAGAAAACAAACAGCGGAAAGCCAGCGAAAAGGCGCCACGAGGAGAGAAAGACAACGCCCCGCGAGTTTCGCCGCACAGACACGTACTCCCTCAGGTGTAGCTGAATAATGGAAAATGGGCCGCGCTCTTGCGAAAATCGACGGCTGGATGCGCACCACTGGGAGCTTCCACGTCAAATGGGATGTCGTAATTATTGTCGGTTTTTACCGAGCGATGCGCATTCGTCATTACGGATCGTGTAAGCGCGAGGATATTAAATTTTTTTTCGATGCGGGTTTTTTGAAATGCGTCGCTGAAATTTTTGCCGGGTTTTTGAGTGATGCGAAATTCTGGATGACATGATTCCTTTTTCAGTCGCGGCATAAATTGATGTTTTTGACGGTTAATTTCTTTTAGAGAGGGGAGACAAGTAACACTGTACTGAATTATACATATTTTTGAAATAAATTTTGAAACCAACATTTTCATAAAATAAATCCTGCAGCATTCATGAAAATCCAAACGATTAAACCATGATTCTCTTAAAAATCTAAAATCCAGCTCTCTCATGGCGTAATAACCTCTATTATATCAACAAAGCCCCACTCGCACAATTGCCCTGCTGAAAAAAAGCCGGCCGCAATATCTAAAACAATTCCCAAGCTCCCCTAATTCTTCCTAAACATGAAATAATAACTCTATTATTAGCCGCAGCCACATTCCTCGACCGACATATCTTCCAGCTTCAATTAATCGCGGCTCGGCGCGCTCGGCAGGGAAAATCTACTAGCCGCTTACGCTCGCATCTAGTGCATCGATCTCGATCGGCCGACGTATTCAAAAGCTCGCGGCCCATCGCAGCCGCACAATATGAACTCTGCGCGCTCGCGCTGGGTGCCCGCATATAATGGATTTTCGTAACGAAATCCATATCTCAGCCGCGGGCTCGCAAAAATGTTCCCACCGAGGCGAGGGTCCCAGGGCCTGCCTCTGCTGCCGCTGCTTTGAAGGAAAAAAGCGGGAAGCTCGAGGCGCACGTTTCTCCGCTTATCTCGCCGGAGCGAGCGCCTTTTACTCATTACTCTCGCGCCTTCACGACTACTCGCTGAGCAAGAGAGAGAGAAACGATCGGGTTCCGGGGCCGAGCCATTATGATTTCGAGAATCGTTACTACACTTAGCTAGAGCTGCTGCTCCCTTTACCGGGGAGCTAAGGTTTAAGCAGTGCAAGGCTCGCGTGTCGCGAGGCCAAGAGGCTAGCCGCTCTTTGGCCTAAGGATTTTACGCGGAACGGAACTCTTAGGTCGCCGGTGTAAATGTGGCTCTGCTGCTTGTTTTTTGCCCAGGGTTCTCACCGTTCGACTGTAGTTTTTAGCTTTAGAGCTGATGCTTAAGCTTTAATATTATTTTTTATTTGAAAAGTTTATAAAAATAAATAAAGTTTTTTTTTTATCACCGTAAATGTAGAATGTACTTAAAAACGCTCGAAAAGTTAATTCCTTTATAGTTTGTTCCAGGAAAAAAGCAATAATTTATTATATAGTCTTAATATTTGCATGATGAAGAGCTTACATTGTAATTTCAAATCCGTTAGCCTATTATGCAACGTGTTTATTTATTATTTTCCCATGAGAGTCAGTTATTACATGCAAATTATTTAAAACTACATCCAAGATTTTTTACGCCAGTTCATTATTATTTCATTATTACAATGGAAAACGTTAGATTTACTTTTGAAAACTACTCGCCAAGCAATGCCCCCATCGCGATAAACAATAATTAGTATTTACGCAACGCCAGCGTTGAAATTCGAAAATAATGGTAGCTCATTTTACCGCTCCGTCGTTTTGCCAGGACGCTATCGTTAGATATTCCCGGCGCCGCGCGCAACGACTTTTTTTTTCTTCCATCCGATTGCCGAGCGCGCAGCGACTTCCTCGTCGGCATAAATTTCAATTTCACTTTTGAGATTGCTGCGCTCTTTCTCTTTCTCGCGGCTTGTCGTTATTAGCTCGCGACTAATAACTTGCGGAGAGTAATGAAAAACCATCGACACGATTGCGAGCGAGCTGGCACATGCATGCGTGTGTGTGTGTTTGTGTGTGTGTATTCTATTTGGAAAACGTAAATATATTTTTGCTAATAACGATCATTAGCGTCAATTATCTTCAGAAAGGCTCGGAGAGGTAAGGGAAATGTGATACCCCGGCGATTTCGCGGTTTGGTGAGAGCGAGCGCACGACTCGGACGATTTTCGTGTATTAACGTTCGGCGCACCGTGCATCTTCCCCCGGTAACTGATCCTAGACTTTCGAGGCTCGCTTTGAAAAATGACTATGATTGCCTTGCCGAAGGTGGAGAGGAGGAAAATTCTAATGAATGGCTGCTCGACTGATTTCTTTAATTAGACGTTGAACTTTGAACTCGAGGGGCATGAGAACTTTGGATTAACGATTTCGATACGCCTATATATGTAAGCTAATTTTGTAACTTTTCGGTAAGCCAAGTTCCTCTCGAGAGTCCATGCTCATGAAAGGCTTTAAAATAAAAGTTTACGGGCATATTTATCACCTGGAAATCACGTAAAATTTCGTAAGCGTAAAAGTCGGAGTAAAAAATTACCGATGCAAATAAAACATGAAAATAGATCTCATAGGTCATGGGAACTAAAATTTCAGAAAAGCCACTAAAATTCGTGATGTGTATCAAAGACTTTTATCATCCAATGATGGTTCTAAATGCATGCGCACGGCCGACTGCAGCGTTCCCCATTTTTATTCCTCCAATCATAAATCCAAAACAATAACTCGAACGTTTACAACCAGCAATCAAATAAACATCGAATGCCGAATAAAAGCCAATCTGAAAAGACGCTCCCCGGCAAAAGTTTCATCGCGCAACTCGAGATTGTGGGAGGGGCACTTGTTTCCCTTTCATAAGCCAAGTAAAACAGGCACTCCCGTCACGGAGACACAGACGAAAAAGCTGGCTGGGGGGGCAGCAACGGCACTAAAGCGAAAATTGTCGAGCGCGCGGCCTATCATCATAAATATTTTGCCGGTGCGCTCGCGTCTTCGTTCCATCAGCGCCAATCTCAATTTCGCGGCGGCGTCAGCCCTCTCCCCTAACATTGCTCCGCTGCGCGCAATATCTTCCACTTTTATACGTACATAAGCGTTTGTTTTCCTCCCGCGCTCTCCAACTTTTCATTCTCCGTTTCTTCTGCGCGCGCCCGCGCGTTTTCCACTTTTACACGGCAATTTTGCCCGGGGTTTCAGCCGAGAGAGAGAGAGAGAAAGATGTCATTGCAGCAGCAGCAGCGGAGAAGGCCTCGTTAAAAACTTTCCCGGCGACTCGCGCGGCGGCTCGCTCGACTTTTATGCTCGCGAGGATATTCAGCGATTTTTCCGAATTTTTACGGCTGCAGCTCTCTAGCTTCTTTTCAGGGAAAAAAAAACGAGAGATGAGAAGAGGGAGAAATCACTCGGTGCTCAGGTAAGCAGCAGATGCGATGCAGAGGAAATTTATTACGGCCGGGTTAAAGCCGATAAAAAAAGGGGGATTTTCGAGAGGATTACCCGCGCCCCCGCCGCCACCGACTAGACTTTCTCGCCACGCGAGGGCTTCGATGCGCCGCCGCGCTAGTGATGTAACGCACGTGTAGGGGGAGAGGAATTTTTAATCGAAGCCGCGACTGTTGGGTATTAAACGCAAACAGACACCTTTTGCTGCTTGTCGGCTTTGGTTTGGGGATTTTTTTTCGAGGCTGGCAGAGAGGTTAGAGGGAAAGGACTTTACGAGCAGGGTATTGAATGGAAAATTGGATTAAGGCGATTTTTGAATGGAGGATGAAATAGCTTGCTATAGTGGACAGAGAGTTGCACTCTTCGTGCGGGAGGACGTGAATAGGAAATTTTATACGTTACTTTTTTTTCATATTTATGATTGGATTTTCGGTATTAAAATAAAATGTCTTTTGGTTTTAGATTAAAATTTATTTCATCAACTTTTTCAGTATTTATTCAAGGAACGACTATATAAATTTGAAAAAGTCCAAAATCAACCAAATAGTGCGCAGAATAAATGCTTATTGCTTGCATTTACGTGATAAAGCGCTTATTTTACATAAGTTTGATCGATTTTCCCTTTTTTAAATTTAGATAGCAACGATTTACACTATACCATTCATCAATAAACCATTCAGCATAATCTACCTTGTAATTATCGTTAATGTAATCTCTCAACTTCGTCTCCGCGGCACTCTTATTACTTTCATACAATTTCACTTTAACCGCGTCTTGTCGCAGCGACTTACATAACACTCTGACATCCTAATAGAAAAAAACTAATCAATAAGAGCTCCTCGCAAATAAAACGAATGCCCAAAGAAAAAAAGGCCGATCAAGAAGAAGAAGAAGAAGAAGCAGCTGGCAGCAACGTCGAAGAAGAGGGAAAACGGGTTCCGAGAGTGCGAGAGAAAGAGAGAAATTGGTAGTTCTACAGACGCTCGCGTAGTCGGAGGAGAGAGAAAGAGACGGATTCAAGCTCAGCGGAAAAGACGAAGATGCATTATTACGTTGCCCTGCCTAACCTGAATCTTTAATAATCGCCCCGCGTAGCCGTGGGATCGTTTGAAATTGGAAATTCTCCAGTCACGCGGCGGAGCGCGGTATTCTTTTTTTTCTCCTCTGCGCCTCTCTCTTTCTATCGGTAGTTCTCTCTCTTTCTCTCTCTTCGTTTTAATAAACAAGTGCGCATACTTTATGCGCATTGCAGCGCTGAGAGAGGAGAGTAGGTCCTTTTTTTCTCTCCGGCTAGAGGATCTCGTCAGGCAGCGGTAGGAACGAGTACTCGCCGTGATGTCACGATTACACACTTTATATTCGAAAGGGAAATGCCGACGAGTATTATGCGTATTTACCGATAGGTATTATACGCATTGTGCGAGAAAACGTAAATTAGAGTGCAAATTTTATTTTTTATCGCATGTGGAAAAATTTTAAATATTTGAAATGATAAGGTATTGATTAGGCATGGGTGTAACCGTACAAATAATATTCGTTTTCAAGAATTAAATAATCAATTAAACTTTTGATTGAAAAAAAAATGTTGATGTAAATTAAAAAATATAAATTATTGTCATTCTAAAATACCATCCATCAGGATAAAATTCAATAAAAGAGTATTGTTAAAGTTCTGATCATTTATTTGAATTTATTAATAAAGATTCTTTTTTTCATTCAATTAAAATAAAAAATGAATCATGACAAAGCTTATCAGCTGAAACGTATCGGTAAAAATTATTAATGGTTCAATATTTTTTAAATTAAATAAAACGAAACGTCAGTTTGCATGTTTTAATTTGCGTAAATAAAAAAATTAATTACGATTCAAAGATATTAAAAACTAAATACACAATAGTTAGTTATTTTAATATGAATAAAATGGGTGGATTACTGATAATCACCAGAATTATTATTATGTACATATTCAAAACATTATAATTTTAAATAATTAAAAATTATAATAAAACAAAATATAATTATATACATTTGTTCAGAAATATTAATTTTTTTATATTTCATTTGTGCAGATTTTAAAAATATTATCCATGAAAAGTAATCTTAAACAAAAGAAATTTCGCAATGCAACACATAACTATTCACAACATAATATTTAATAATACGCGAATTTGCATTATTTTATGCGCGTATAATTATTTACAAGTATTAGTATGAATAAACAACGCCTTGTTAAACCAGGGTAAAAAGTACTTTTTTTGGTATTCTCATTTGTTCTTTTTTGTTAGATTTTTTTGTTTAATTTTGTGCACTATATAAAATTCAAATTGATGCACATATTCTTCATTTTTCTGAAATAAAGAAAAGACAATTATGCATTTCTAACACAATAAAAATGATAAATGAGGCATTTTAAAATATGATATTGAAAGATTCATAATTTTTCCGCTGTCTATGCAGACTGCTCTATGGATGTAATAAATTCATGATAACATTTATTCGATCTCTAAAAAATGTATAAAAGGATTGAATTTGTTTGATTTTGAATTTATTATAAGGCATTGAATGTATAACTCGATCAATATTGACTTGTGTCGCTTTCAAGATTAAATTTATCCGTTAACCTTTTTGCTATCTTGATTTTAGGCCTTAAAAAAAACCAGTAAACTTTATTAGCGAATAATGTTAAATTACATTTAAGATGTAACTTTTAATATGTGAGTAATAAAATAACTATTCAGCGATTAATGCAAAATTTCCATAGAAATCACACTATAATAGATATATAGCTAAAAGAAGCTATTATCCAATCATCCTGCCATATCAACAAAAAGCTTCCAATATCGGTGAAACATATACAATAACCAAGAAACTTTGTTTGCCAGTCTTAAAGAAATTTGTATCCTTTTGTAAGAATCGAAGCTCCCCCAGATAATTTATACATTCATATTTCCTCATCCCCAAACACAATAAATTTCCTTTCTCCCAAGTTTGCCGAGTCTCGCTACACGCGGCAAATTCCCGCCGTGAAATACTTTTAAAAGTGCAGCAACGCGCCGATCGAACTCAGCGATCCCCCGCAGAGAGAAAAAAAAGTTTAAAAAACTCGTCTGCAAAACCTTATTTATAAGGCGCTTATACGAAACTTTAGCGTAAATACATTCATCCAAACTTTGCTATCCCGCAATTATTTTTCCATCCCTCTGAGGCAGGCGAAAATTTGCGCTGGCTCGCGCGCGCAGTGGGCCACAGACACAAAGCCGGATAATTCAGGGTGATTGGCAGAGAGCGACGGGCGCGCCGAGTGACTAATGAAATTTCAGCTGAGCGCACCGCGGCCCAGTTACAGTCCGAGCGGAAGTCAAGTTTTGCTGCGGCGGCGCTGGCCGATAAATTATGCTTTCTCGCGCGCTCTGCCAGAGAGAGGCAGAATTTTCCCGATATTCCGCGAGCGCGAGCACAATGTCCCCGCGCGATGAAAAGAGGGAGAGGCATAGGCAATGTAATTTTAATAAGTCACGCCGCCGCCAGTTAGTCTCTCTCTTTTTTTTCTCTCTCTCTCTCTCTCTCTCCTTCATGCTTTTTTTTCCAGCGAGTTTCTATGAGCTCAATGTAGCATTCCTTTTTTTTTAGAGAGAAAGAGGATGGCCTTTGTTTGTCCGATTACATTCAGCGTGGGGGGCAGCGAGTGCGCTCTCTATTGAAAATTCATATTTCGATATAGTGATGCTATTGAATGCAGCCTAAAAAATGTGCCTAATGAATTCCAGTGGCTATGTGTGTGTGTGTGTGTGTGTGTGCATGTGTGGCGCGGGTTGCTGGATGCTTGCTGCAGGTATGCGGATGTGTTTATGTAGCGGGGGTAAAAATTGGAATTAAGTAAGCAGTAGCATTAATAATGTAAGCCGTGGAAGAAGCAAAAAGGTTTACGCTGTATGATGGGATTTATTCTTGCGTACAGGAAATTTGAACGCTACTTTTACCTTTACTTTAATAGCAGTTAATTACAATTCGATTAGATTATTGGTTTGGCTCGTAATGCAATCAATACATATTGGTTTAGTAATAAAGCACCGGTATATAGCCTACGTCAATTAAGACGCACTTCCCGATAAATTATAATTAACTGGACCGTCTGAGAATTTTCGTAATATTATGTTGAATCTTGCAATAATTCAAATGGTTCATATTGCGGTATTTTTACAGTAACCTAGATTCAGAAAAGCTTATTAAGCTATTGTTAAACGATTTATGCATGTATTTTCATTAATACCAGGAATCTCGATAATTAGATAGTTTATTTTAAAAAGAATTTAGGGAATACTTTTTAATAAATAAGAGACGTACATTACGGGGCTGCAATCTGTATCTATTATGTATAAATCAAGGTAAATTAAATCATAAACTTACGTGACGGAGACCAATAAATCAAGCTTTAATATCTATAACTCACCTGAAACATAAAAAAAAATACAATTCAATATTTATTTAAATATCAAAATAAAATATGATTTAAGCAATTCAAATGATTGGGCTATCTATTTAACTTGGATATACGAATAAAAAACTGAAATAAAGTTTATATTAACACATAAACTGTTAAACAAGATTTATTTTAGCGACAATATAATTTTGTTTTACAGATTCCCTGGCGCCACCCCATAAAGTTCAGTCAAGTTAAAAAGAATTTACTTTATCGATAATGATATTTTATGTAAGAAAAAGGGGTGTGTGAAAAGAAGAGAGAAAGAGGGAGAAGGGAGGGTCAAACTTCTGTATATATAACTATACAGAATTTCAATCATCAAAGTATTTAAAAGCCAAAACACTTTCCCGAAGCTTTTAAGCTATCCGTGCAAGCATGCCGACTCCGAATTCAATTAGATCGATGAAATTTCTTAAATGCATCGAGCATCTATTACGACGCGCAAATGTTGATTCGGAAAGTTTTTCGTCGGCAGCGCGGGAGGATGAGGAACAAAATTTAATTGGAAAAATCGTAATTGCCCTGCTCTCTTTTTTGCTTTCCTAGTCCGGGATCGAAGGTATAGGGTGAAATCGTTCTTTTTCCTCTCTTTCTAGCTTGTATATCATAGCATTCGATTCGCAGCTCTTCTATGGATTTTTCAAACTCTCATCACGCTCTAGTACGTCAGAGGTTTCAGCTTTTTTTTTTTAATTCTATAGTTTTCTTCGTTAGCAACATTTTTTTATGCGTTCATTAGGGCTTTGTTGGAATCACTCGTTAGTTTGAAACGAGAATTCATTTTCCAATAATTGATAGAAGATAAACAAACTGTATGTTTTCAAAAATAATAGGTATTTACGTTTCATTACGAAAACTTGCTGCACAGACCATTAAGTAAGAATAATTCTAAATAAAAATTATTTTTTGCTCAACGAAAAAAAAATTACTTCAGTAGAAAAAGAAAACTCATTTAAAAACAGCATTAACCTACAAAAATTTTCCCAAAATCCCCCAAGTGCCAACGACACTTAATGAACTTCCAAGCAAATCCCCGGCCAAAAACAAGAGCGAAAAATCCACTTTATTCCCTAAATCTTAATCCTCTCGGCACTACAAAAAAAAAAATGACCCAAAAAACGTCTCGCCTTGCGAGCCCGGCAGCTAAACGGGCAACTAATGTAGTAGCAGCGGCGGCGCTATAATACGTAGACCGCAGCAGGAGCGTGTAATATCCGCAGGACTTTTTCGAGCGCGAGGATATTAAAGTTCGCGACCGGGCAGCAGCATCCGCGATGCACTCGTTAAAGAGCGCCGCTCGGCGAGTTTCGCGATCAACGAGCCGAGGCCATGGAAATGCGCTTAACGGGTAATTAACCGCTTTCCCGGACCTATCTTCTTCCCCCCTCTTTTCCTCTCCTGCTGCTCATAGGTTGTTGTATATAGTCTTTTACGTTCCTCTTCGTATGTGCAGTGGCTCGAGCGTGGATGGATCGCCCACGTCATTGCGGTTTCGCCGATGTACTGGATATTACTGGTTTTTTTAAATGGTATTATTATCTGGGGGTTTATTACTTATTGTTTTTTAGGTTCTTACTTATATTTAAAGTGTTATTACAGTATTATTTTCAATAATTAACAAGTCTTATTTTATAACGGAAATACTGGGAAGAGGTCAAACGAGTTTAGAGTAAGAATCTTTCCAGAAATAATATTATGATTAAAAATCTCGATACAATTGATTTTATTGTATTTTAAGCAAGTAAAATATATTTTTTCTAATAATATCGTTTTAATATTCCTTCTAACATTCGTTCTACAACTCGATCTGCACTTTTGCTACGAAGTTCCATTTGCAGAATGGCATGCCATAGGTAGAAGAATAATTGAGAAACCAGCATCAAATATATACAGCAACGAAATATGACTGGACGTACCGGCCTTTTTTGCCTTCTTTCCGAAACTCGTTTGGTTGCGCGATTGAAACGTGACGGAAGCAGGGGGCGAAAACGCGCTAGGCTTTTGGAGAGGGTCAGTTTGTTATTTTTTTTTTCTTTTTTTTTGTGATCGTACGGGTGCGATGTTTGCGCATACGGTCGTATATCGAGCGATTTGGATGTGAATTATTTATGGGTTTATTGCAGCCCGGGCGCGCGTTTTAATCGAATACTTTGGACGTTATAGCCGACTGCAATGACTTGAAATTGTTAGGATGGGACTCGCTGCTTTGCTTTTTTTAATTTTCTGAAAAATTTTTATTCTTTTTTGTATTTTATTAAAAAGTTGCAATATTCCGATATTCCAATATTCAATTTTACAATACACGGGAAACACAGAGGCGCGCTGCACAGAAGCCTGGCTCGAGTATTATAAAATAAATAATTTGTATGAAAGATGTTTATTGAAAAGATACATCAATCGCGAGGCGTTAACAACATCAATAAAGTTTTTGTATCGCCGCCAACAACAAAGTTAAAGTGCAAGGGAATAATTCCATTGAAATTGCCAGACAAGCTCTTGCATAACCCGGTGGAGAAATTTTCTTAAATAAAAAACTTTCCCACATTTCCAAACTCAGGCATAAAACATCAATATCCGAACGTGGTGCGCGCGCAAATTGCATCTATTCATAAAGAAAATCAAAGGCCCCGTCTCACAATAACCTTCCCACCTCGCACACACACACCAGCAACGTATTTACGCGGCAGGTATCCCTACAATGCTCGATATTCGGAAGCTCGTGTCGTGCGATAATTAGCGATTATGGGCTGGATGAAAAGCCGGCCGCTTTCGCCGCGATTAAAGCGCAAAATCAATGTAAGTGCGAAACACGCGAGCGAGCGAGCTTTGAGAAGAAAAAACGCCGAGCGAGGGGAGAAGTCGCACAAAGCCGGAGTTGTCACTGTGTAACTTCGCAATCGCGTACCTAAATCGGTACTTTCATCGCGGCTACAAAGCAGCAGCGGCAGCCGCCTCCCTCGTCATTAATTATTGACGTGTCAATTAATTAAATGGCACGAGGTTCCCGGCATCCTGCGGCGCGCGCGGCTCCACCTCTTGCTATCCTATTTTCATCCACCTATGCGCGCAGCCACCCCTTTTGTTTCAATCGGCGCGCAGCTCAACTGCCACCCCTCGCTTTCGCCATTACGCGTGTGTATAATTTCGCCCTCGCTGCCCTTTATATAACTCGCTTGCGCGCGAGCACATATCGCTCAAGCTAAAATCTCTGCATGCTGCGTCGCACAGAAATTCATTCTGACAAGGTGTCAGTTATGCACTCGCGTACGCACGAATGCAAACTTGTGCACAATACAAACGAGCCAGGTAGCTGTGTGCCTGTGTATACTCACGGCAAACACGCGAGATTCGTTTATAAATAATCAGCGGTATGGGTAAATAAATTAATGGAAATCCATCGCCCGCCGCGTCATTAATAATATAAAAATAGCCGCGGCAAGTAAATAAGTAATTAAAAGCTTTCGCAAATCTTGAGCGCGCAAACAAAATTCATCTGAATTTACTAACAAACATCCAAAAGCTTTCACGTACAAACCACAGGTGCGCTCCGACTCATCATCCTTTCGTTACCCGCCATACGGCCGGCTCTTTGATTTCGTCATTCTCCCTCCTCTCTATCCCTTTTACCCTCTCGATCGAGCCCCTATAGCTATACAGAGCGCGCTGAGTGCCGTACCCGATTATTGCGTTACCGACTCGCTACGATTGGGCGAGCGCAAAACTTTCGGTTTGCGCGCACTGTATACAGCCGTCGGCCGAGGCGCAGCGAAAACAATTATACACTCCTGAATAAGTGCCGCGCGCTGATTAATTAAAGGATTTTCCGCTTCGTTTCCCTCCGCCGCTCTCGCTCTCTGTGTATCGATGAAAATTTCCACGTCCGCCCTTTTCGACGCGCACGCCCCCCAGTTTGTTTTTTCCTTTTTTTTAAACATACTGTGTGCGGAGAGCTGACTTTTTCAGAGGAAGAGAGAGTGAGAGCGTGGGCTTTGAATTCCTTTTAAGTGGCCCTTAATTGTTAATCATCTTGTGTACACCGGCGTGGTATTTGTTTTTTCTAGCGAAAAAAGAAGAGGGTAAATAATCGAGGGTATACGCCGAGTGGCCGGATTGTTTATTCAGCGGTTGATAAAATGCTCTTCGCGCTCCAGTTGTTACTGCGTGATTTTAAAAATAAAGCTCCGCCGCGTGCAAATTGCTTGATACGCGCGCTCTCTCTCTCAGGGGCCGCTTATTCAGCCACCTCTCTGAGCATCAATCTAATTAAGGACAAAACAATGGGACAAGGGAGAGAGGATCTTATTCCTCCTACATAATTACTCGCCGAGAGCTGGAGTGCAAACACGAAATTTTTCCCCGAAGAAAGCGGCGCGGAATTAAAATCGCCGCGGCGGTGCCCCTTTCAATTAGCATTTTTCAATTAAAAGCCGTGAAAAGCGCCAGCCATCCATTCATTCCCTAAATCACGGAGCGAAGGCGCTAAAGCCATTGCCGAGTCGTCAATGACCCTAGCAGTCCCCGGCTCTCATAAGCTGGGAAGTCGAGGAGGACTTAAGACTATTTTCGGCGCGCTGCGCGTCCTTGTTGTTATTCAAATCTGACGGCAAAGTTTGATGAATAACGCGCTCTGGAAGATTTCGAATCGCAATTTTTTCGCGACGCATTCTTCCAACTTTGAAAATGAGAGCTTCCACTTTATCGAATGGGTGACTCTAAAAGCTGGGATTTTAGACTTTCTTGTTAAGGCGCTGAACTACTTTTAGTTTCGACAAAGAGACGTAAATTATTGTCCAATATTTGAATGAAAAATCGCTCTATTCAAAATTAGTTCATTCTTCAAAATTCATTTCAAATTTATCAACTGAATAAAATTATTAAAGTTAGGAAAAATATAATAATAATAATAGGCGTTCAAAATTTCAGTAAACTAAATAGACAAAGTAGAAAACACACTCTCGAGCAGAGCCAAGCCCAACCAATCCGAATGCAATTTTTAGCGGCCATTAACGCCCTCCTCAAGCATTACAGCACCCCAGCGCAGTTATACAGACAGTCGGACCTAACGAGAAAAAACAGCAATGCTCGGCTCTCCAGCGGCACAGCGAGTTAATAACTAAATATTCCCGGCCCGTAGAGCAGGCCACGAAAACGCGGAGCATCCTCGGCGCAGATGAAAACGTAATTCTCGGGGCGGAGGGTGCGCGCACGCACGCAGACACTTAGCCGCAGCGACGTATACGTATATATATATAAAACGAATCGCGGAAAATCTGAAAATAAATAATGAACGAAATTAATGCGGGCCAGAGCGTCGGGCGCGCTTCTAATAAAGAAATACGAAGGGTGAGCACGCGAGAGGTAGAGCGGAGAGAGAGAGGAAAACGAGGGGAAAAGGAGAAACGGAAGACACGGAGATAAATAAATCGAGGGAAGGGGGTAGGAGGATCATTCGATCGTGCGAAATGGAAATAAATCAGCGTCTCGGAATTGAAATTGCGCCTCGGCACATTTAAAATAGCCCCCCGCGCGATATCTGCGTTTTAGTCCGGCGCGCCGCCGCCTCGTTTTTCTTATTTACGCTCGCCGTGATTTTCTTTTCGCGTTGCGGGATCGGGAGTTTCTTTTGCGAAAGTCGTATTAATGACCGAAGATTATTTTGAATGAGCTACGTGTGCGTGGAGAGCTGCGCTTCTGCGTGCACTTTGCACGTTTTATTAAATTACGCGTAATGATGGAGATATGAAAGCGCAGGCGATGTTTCGTTTAACTTTTTGTGAAAGTACCGTTGCGAGTTTTGTTTAAGATTTGCATAAAGAGTTTAATGTTCTAACTTTATTATTGCTCTTTATTACCATTGTCTTTTTATAAACTATTATATATTAAATAATGAATTAATGAATCGTTCTGAATTTTGGATGATTTATAGCTTACGCACGTTTTCAAAGGCATTTAAAAAAAAATACGGCCTATAAACTTGTGCATATATTCGTAAAAAAAAGATTTACGAGTTTTGAATCGTAAAACTCATATGTGCGCTTGACCAAATATTTGTCCAAACTCCAAAAAGAAATTTAGAGACCCCAAGGTTTTATCACGCCGAGTACAATTTTTTCATTCTATTTTTTATATTTATTCAGTTCCAAACTTACTAAATTTTCCACAATTCATGTTTCATCGATTTTAAACCATGCCCACGTTTAACCCGCAATCGCAGACGTATATCGAAGCTTTCAACGGAACAAGGGGTATTTCAGTTTCCCTCCCAGGACAAGTTCAAGTAAACTTCTAGTTGGCTATGAAAGATTGACCGACGGCAGAGCGCGAAACGAAAGTTCCGAGGTTACAGAGTACATTTAATTAGCTGTGCGCGAGAACGATGAAGAAGTGCTCGTCGGCTCTTTCTTAAATTAGTAAGACGTTAAGTAATTGAATGAGCGAGCGAGCGGGCGACGATTTTACGCCCGGCTACCCTTTTAAGCGCTCTTTTCTCACGTCCCCGCTGGCGCGCGCGTGCGAGCTGCGCCTGTCAAAACAAACCGGCTACGAATTAGCGCGGCTCTCGCGCGAACAAACGCCGGCGCGAGAAAAGTCGGCGCACGTTTTAGCCGCGCGATTAAAATAACAATCGAGTGCGCGGATTGCCCTTTTTCATTTTCTCGCTACCGTCGCTGCGATTAGGAGATGAGGAGGAAGATAAGCGTGTAGACACGAGTTCGAGCCGTATGGCTTGCGGTTCTTAGAAACAATAGTTGCACTTTGACACTAGCTCGCGCCGGTAATTATTTTCTCACTCGGCGTTTTTTTCACTTTTACAAGAATCCGCCGCTTTTGGAGCTATTAGATTCAATAAGAAAAATACGTCTTGGTTGTTTTATGATCTGATCTTTGTGTGAAGCTACTTTTCTTTACTTATGTTTTTCGAGAAGTAATTAAGAGTGTTTCTTGTGCGAATGAAAAGACTAATACTTTCTCTTCAACTTCCAATTTTCACGTAATGCTTAAGCTGAAAAAATAGAAAAATTTATTATATTACTTATATTTCTTTAAAGATAATGAATTTGGGTGAAATTTAGAAAGTTCAGAACCGTAACATTATTTATTAGTAGCGTATAATAAATTGCTAAATTTTATTAAAGCAATCCGCCCTCCGATAAGATAAGCCTTAATAAACCCAATCCAAAAAGATCTATCTTTCAAAAATTACACTTAAATCCGCAATAAAATCTCGCAAATCTCGCACATACACCTAGATTTCGCTCCTAGACTCCTTACACACACCAACAGAACTAACTCAACTCTCGGCCATACAGGCGCTAATTAAAGTCACTAGCCGTACGGAAAAAGAGAAAAAACGAACTGAAAAGCTCGCGAAATTTTCTCTCGAATCTTTCTCAGCGCAAACTCTCGGCTCGAGCGCAAAGAAAAGCACCGCAGGGGAAAGAAGAAGAAATGAAAGAGAGAAAGAGAGAAGTCCAGGAAGAACTAAGAAGAGCGAGAGAGAGAGAGAGAGAGAGAGAGGGAGGTCGCCGTCGGTCGAATCGAAGAGACTTTACAGCGCGCGCCTATATCTCGACGGGGCAATATTTCCAGGGCTCTAATATAATATCGAGACTCTAATTGGCCACGGCCTGGCCGTAATCCTTATTTATGGAAGCCTAGGAGAGCGAACCTCTCTTCCCGTCTGAAAGAGGTCCATCGATATGATTTTCCTCCTCCTCGCTGATCTCCTCTTCCTCCTCCTCCTACTCCTTTTTTCTCTCTCTCCCCAGTCTCTCCATTTACTCGCGGGGGACAGTATCGATTTACGTCCTTCAAGAGAGCTGGCTTCTCCTTCGCGCGCGGAGGACAAAACGACCTCCTCCAAACGTGCTTAGCGAGCCTTTTTTGCCGCCGGACAATACAGCTCGCTCTCTCGGCTATTACTAGATAATTTTGCGGAATCGGATTGCTGAACTGCGGTAGCCGACGCTGCGTGTGTTTGCTTGCCATTTCGACGAAACAATATAAAGATTAATGATGCTTTCCTAGCTGCACGCTCGACTTATTCTTTTTTTTCTTCCTCGTGAAATAACCGCGGAAAAGCGCCCATAATACTTGCCGATGACGAAAAGTTCTCTTTTTTTTCACCTGGAGTGGTTCGACTAATGACGGCAGGCTTTCAAAATAGTTTTTGCAAGTAGTAATTAATAGTAATAAAGGTTGCATTTTTTTAGCCCCGGGTTTATGCGGACTTTTTGCGAGTTCGCGCGCGCGTTTATTTGCCGTTACGCAGAAAGATAACCGCTTTACGGTATAAAACTGCTGAAATAGCTTTGTGACGCAAGCGAAAAATTGATAAATATAAAGGAAACGAGTTGTTCAAGTAAAGTAGGCCAAATGTATCATAGTTAAAGTAAATTGTTGAAAATTACTGTTTGGGGTGGTAATATAAATATTTTGCATTACATTCATAGTTTATGAAATGGGAGTACATCAGTTGCGTATACTACTTGTGTAATTACTGAATAAATAATGTTTATAGCTAATGGGACCGATTCTCAATAATTCTAAGTTAGATATAAATGTTTTTACAGTAATTTCGTTATTATCAGAAACTAAAGTATTTCCAGCTATCGCTTTTATCGTAACAATTTCACCTTAAAAATAACAGGCTATATTGAGCGACTCTTCAATTACTATTATATTTTGTACTATTTAAAGGAAATAAAAATAAACACAATCAAAGTAAATTAAGCCGCAAGCTTAACAAAAATATCGAAAGATTTAAGAGAGTTTGAAGGAAATACAATTACTTCCATATATAATTACTGAAACGTCATCTTCGTTAAAAAAGAGTTATTGTGGCATCACCATCCGACAATTAAGATTCCAAATTTCGCACAGGCCGGCAAGAAAAATCCGCTACTCTGTCGCAGAAAAAGTTGGAGGCAAAAGAAGAAGGAACGAAGGCTCGATCGACAGCGGCTCGCTGAAAAAAGCAGCGCGCCGAACGAAATTTCCGACTGACTTCGGTAATAGCAGGCGGCAGCATCGTGAAAGGAGATCAGAAGGTAGCGGGCCGCCTGCGAGCATAACGGCTCCACGGCTCTCCTAATCTATCACCTCCGGGAGAGAAAAATTCCGTGAAAGAATCGATTACGAAAAGAAAGCGTGCCTCGACGCACGATCGCTCCGGATAAATCATTTTTTACCCCCCTCCCAGCTGCCACGCTCTGCGTTGGCGAAATTTCACCGCGCTTTCTCGGTAGCCGCGCGTTATCGTATACGAAAATTTTTGTCATTCCTGGTGATCGCGCGCAAAAACAATGGCCCATGCGTGCAGGCGAGCCGGGCACATAGACACACACACACACACACACACGTGAGCGGGCGCTTTGTTGCGGTCACGGAAAATTCTCGGCGTTGCGTCACGTACCGGAGCGCCTGTTTCGAGTATAAAATAGATATGGCCGGGCCGTTCTACAATTAAGAATTTCTGCGATTCGAATGCGGATATGCGAGGCGGTACGCGTCGGGCATAGCGATAGTTTGTCACTCGCGGTTTTAATAACGTTTTTTTTAGCCAATTTTTTCGTTTGGTTGAAAAATGCTTTTAGCTGGCGAATTTTTCTTTTTAATTTATGAAATATAATAAAATATTTGATAAGAATCGTGGGCGCTAATACACCGTTGTCAATGATTATTATTTAAATATTTTTTTACTAGGTAACTTTTTTGCAAATTCACTTGCAAAATCACAATTAAAACTCTGAGAAAATCTTGCAACATTTCGATAATCCGTCTGGCAAGCTTGACCTCGGATTCATATGAAAATCCGCGCAGAAGGTGAGCCCACGCACTTTGTAAGTGGACGCGCGGCGCACAAAGCACGCAGGCGGCAATAGGAAATTTATATCGGCCGCGACTACCACGACGCTACCGCCGCTCTCGCAGGAAAACCCGTTCGCTATCTCTCGTTCAGCCCCTTGATTTATGCGAGCCGGCGAGAAAAATTCCGTTTACAAACTTTAACGGTTCTTGCAAGCGCGGTTCAGGGTTGAAGCCGGCGCTTAATGAACGCCTGGAATTTCGAATCGCAGCCGTACGATCTTTTCCATTACGCCCGATTTTTCGGGGCGTGAAACAATATCGGGCCGCGCTCATTTGACTGGTAATCGTACGGTACATAATCGGCGGCGCGATTGGTAACAGTAGTTTCCGGCTGAATTTCGAAGCTCCACGGTGGGCCGATGACACGCTTTAGGATCGCTCTTTGCGCGCTGACCCACATTTATTCCGGAGCGAGATCGACGCGTGATAAATGCGTCCTTTCCGCGCTTGCGCGCGTTTAATGGAATAATAAATCAATCTATCAGCACAATGATTTAAAGTTCTATTGGAAAGCTTTTCCCCGCTGACGCCGTCTTCGGATTTTTTCTTTAAACACACCAACGCCGCGATAAATCATCGGTGCCGCGTAAACAGACAAATGCATAATTTAATTCAGAGTAAATAAATTACTTAGCGCGCGACTAATAGGCGCCGAAATCAAACGACTCCCTTCAACGCGCTCTCGATTTCGCGAATAACCCGCCCTATTCTTATCTCTCCTGCGCTCCAAAAAATACTCTTTTCCCCTCTCTCTCTCTCTCTCTCGCTCTTGTAAATCACTGGCCGGCTACTCCGCTGCTATAGCCATTCTCCAAGGGCACACGGAGAAAGCTTATAGTAGCCCGAGAGCCGTATAACCCAGATAGGGAGCCGGCTAGAACGGCTGAGCGCGCGAGCTCGCTCTTTATCTCCAAGCGCGTATGTATCGCTCGCGATCTCCATTGCCCCCACCGTCTTTTCCCTCTTTCCTTCCTTTATGCTTCCTCCTCTCGGCTGCGCGGCTATTCAGAGGTGTGATAAAAACGCGCGATTCAGGAAATTTTTAGGCGTTGCGATACCCACTGATTGGCAAATGTTTTATTGTACGTCCTTTTGGGTTATGAATTATGAAGGCTTAAGCGTGGCTTAATGCGTGATTATTTTTCTCAGATATGAATTTTGCGAGGCTTTGAGTGTCTCCTGAAGGTTTGCGCAACCGGACGCTCATTTTTATTATTCCTGTGTTGCATGTGCAGAGAAGTGTTGGCAGAATGTACTGGGGAGGTCTTTGAACCTGTGAGTATTACGTTGTTGCGTTGGTGATCTTTTTTACGGGTGGTTAATTGTGCGTTATTATTTTTTAAATGGCTGAAGTTATAAATTTTAAGTAAATTCTTAACGTGCCTTAATCTTACCGTATTATGAGTTTATTGAGTTATAAACGCATTTAAAAATGTTTATAATTAACGAAAAATTATCACATTAATGTGGACGTTAATAATTTTACCTTCTTGTAATTTATTCCTTATATACTTGAAATTAATACTCGACCTGTTATTAAAGTAATAAAGTTCGCCGTGAAATAAATCACACTTCACGAAGCAAACAGTACACCAATACAGTTTCGCAAATAAAAACTTTTAACGAATCCCAATCGCCGTTATAAATTGAAACCTCCGGGATTCATTCATTTCTAAACTTTTCGTTTTACAAATCGATACTCCGGACGCAATAACATCGCGCCTTCATTAACTCTATTTTTCGTCTACCTTCAAACACATATAAAAAAAAGCAAACCATCCGAATTCCATATTTGTAAGAGAAAAAAAAGATGAACCTCTGAGAACGTAGAAGCTCGCATGGGCAGCCTGATTTCCTAATTGTCCGTCCGGCGAGCGCGCGTAAACTCAATTTCCGCGAAACAATCGGCGCGCAAGTGGCCGCGGCGCCTGCGCGCGCTCGCTCAGTAAAATCGCTAATCCGCGCGCTCGCGCACGTCTCGGTAATTGAAACAACGCCGCTTGCGCTTGGCCCATAATTAAAACTTCCAGAACGAAACTGCATACGCTCCCCCGGAAAATCACGCCCGAACGGAAAAAAGAGAGGGAGAGAAGCCGGGAGAACATTAAACAATCGACAATAAACTTGAAGAGCGCGCGTGCGCTGGGAAACGGAAAAAAAGAGCAGCGAGAGTAACCGAAAAAAAGTGGAAGAGAGAGACGTTAAAAAATTCTAAAAGAAAACAGAAATCTCGCTCTCGTTGACCCGGGAGAGAGCTCGCTGCCGCGAATGCGCGCGCGCGTCCTTCTTCCCTCCTGCTTTTTTTCAAACCCATTCGAAACTTTTTAATTGCGAGGTTCACTCCGGGCCGAGGCCATCCAATTTGCGCGAATGGCTTTTCCCTCCCTCTCGCTCGCGCGCGACGCTTTCCCTCTTCCTTTGCTTTTTATTGCCCCGCTTTTACTTACGCACACGCCCACGCACGTACCCAGGGGCTCTCGCGTGTATGCGTACACTCCGCTGCTCGCTGGTGCGACAATTTTGATTGGCCCCGTCGCGATCGATTCATTTTATTTCATGTTTAGCTTGCCCGCTCGCCCGCGCAGTGCCCAGCCCCCGTTTTCTTCTTTATTATTGCGCGCTCGCCTTATTCTCTTTTTGCGAAGGTTCCGTTTTGGGAAGGGTTGCGCGTAGGCGAAGATAGTCCAAGGCGGTTTACTCTTGGGGAAATTCAATCAGAAGGGAGACTAGACTTACTGCACTGTACGTGTATATATGTAGAGACGAAATGGAGAAATCTCTTTTTTGCGAGCGATCTCGGGCTCCTGCGCAGAGGACGGCTATTTCTTTTTTCCGCGATTACCTGTGATTACCGATGGTAAGCGCTTCTCATCCCCTTTCGTTTTCCGGGTAGAAGGTATATATTTTTATGGGAGATTCCGATTTTTTTTACGTATTGATAAGCTTATGACACTGAGCTGGTCAAATATGCTCGCGTTTATAATAATGGAAAATACGGCGTAGTTCTTTCCATGCGAGATTGCAATTATCGACAAAATATATTAATATCTGGAGGGTTTACTCGATTTAAATTACCAATAATGGTTTGTATTTTTTTGCACTTAAAGTTGGAATTTATACACAGAGATAATTAAAGTAATACTTTCTCGATTAAATGCAATAAAATTAACAATTCCTTATTTGAAAGCGCCAATTGACATAATATTTTATACCAATATTCCATTTAGTTAACACGAAATTTTAATCTTCAACTGACAAACAACACATTCTCCTTACCAACCCAAATCCTCAGGAAAAAAAGCTTCCAAGCCAAGAAAAGGTAAACCCCGGAGCAACAACGACTTTCCTTCCCCCCGAAAAGCCAACATCCTCGGAGTCACGCGCAGCGTGACTTTCGGCGGAAGCTCGCTCGCGCGTTCAGGCTCGCCACCCCTCGGGATTCGTGTAGACCGCGAGTGAGCTGGCGCGCGCACACACGCGTCGGGGGGCTGTTTCCTCCGAGCGTATAACGGCTGCTTCGAACTGAGGGAGCACGTACGTATACGTGTACGTCTGAGAGTCGTTAAACGCGCGCATCCCCGTGCGCGTATAAGCGATCGATCCTTTTCATCCAAGAACGAGCGAGCCGCCGCCCCGAAACAGCGCCGAGCGCTCTCGAGAACTCGGAAGCTGCGTCGGAGCGACGGATTATTTAGGACGCGGAACGAACGAGGCTGGAGGAACGCGCTGGGAGAAAATATTTAGGGACTGGTTAAAGATTGATGCGCGGTCTTGACGATCGGGGAGGGTGGATGTTGGACGGGGGGCTGGGGCTTCTTGGCAACTGGATGTTTCGAAGAACGTATATAAATGTTGGTAGAAATAGATTACTGAGATTGATTAAAGATTTTTCGTTAAAGTCTGAAAATATTGGAGGATTAAAAATCTGATTTTCAAACGTACAATGCTTTCAGATTCGGTAAAAATGGTTTTTTACATGTATAATAGTTTAAATTGTTACTGCTGGAGATATAATATTTTGCTGGTCACAGTTTTTTTTTCCAATCGTTTGAAATAACTATGCCACAGCGTAAATACAATTTTAAACTAAACAAATTTCTTTTTAATTCAAAGATCCTGCATATTTTATACACGATCTAGAGTTGAAATATCTGTTTAAGCTACTAAATATTGAATGCAAAAAATTTAGCGTTTTTGCCAATAATACCAGACAAAAGCCGATTAAAATGTTTTATTCACCGACCCATTCTTTTTAGAGCGCACACCTTTGTGATAAAGTCTCGTGACCCGATCTGAATTCGTAACGCGTGCACTTTTATATAATTTCGCTGAAAATCATCGTGTTACCCGGGTCGAGGTAAAACATCCAGAAATTATACCCTCTAAAAACTGATAGGCCAATAAAATATTCACAGAGATCCCTGACACTTTCTGCGAAAAAATATCGATAATAAAACGCGCCGTTTAAATGACACGCGTATTAATTACATAAACGTATGAAAAACTGCCTTTTTGCAATCCGATGATTTTCGAGCAAAATATCCCGCTCTAAAACGTAGCTTTTATCCGACAAACGCGCTACTGCACTGTTCCGCCAAATTCAATAATCATCAAAGTTTCATTTTTATCATTTCCCCGGCTCCAGTCCGCCATTCTCCCCCCACCCAACGTTACTTTTTTCGCAAGTGACTCTCCAGGGCTCGGTATGTACCTTATTCCATCGGCCTCTCCACGTGCGTGCGAGTCGCACTCCAGGGAGAGTCGCGAACGCGGAAGAAGAAGAAGCGGCGGGGGAAAAAAAGCGAGCGAGATCGAGGGAGGCTGAAAAATTACCGGGAGCCGCTGTGGACCCGGGCTTGCTCGTTCCGAGCAATTATTGGCCATCAAGCGCCATTTATTCTAACCAGGCGAGCTTGTTTTACCGGGTAAAAGGGCAAGCTGAGTGTAAACACAAGCGCTTTTTTTGCAGGGGGAGGCGGTGAAGCCGCTGCCGGCGAGTTTCGTGGCGATAAGCGTTATTCGATAATCCCGAGTTTTCGTTTTAATGTCATTTTAATTCTTTTCCGCCGAAGGCTTTTAACGTGTATATACACGTCGCCGGGCTCGTAACGCTTTCCAACTTTTCGCATCACGCAGCCCGGGCATTAGCGGCGGGCTATATACACGATAGATATAAAGTTTTATGCCTCGCTCCTGGAATTGCGAATGGATATAATCGTCAAAACTAAAATAACTACGTGAAAAGAATTCGCGGAGTGCTGCCGCAGTGAGAGCTGGGTAATAACTCTTTTTTCTCCTATGTAGGCGTATGGAAAGCTGTGTGAGGATTAAATTCCTATAGCGCGCGGCGCGCTGAAATTTTTCAGGTGCAAGATTCAGGCCGGCCAGCTAAAAAGATTCTATATACACACTCGAACGTGTGAATGAAAAAAAAACCAGTCTCAAAGCCATGTACGTTGTCGTAACCAAGCGCGTCTGACCCAGTTCAGACTTTATCTACTTATGAGAACCTACAACTACGACCATCGTGAAAAGTACGTAGAAATAAAAGTAAAATTTGTTCTCACTTTTAGATAAGCGAACGAAACACCATCCACCTTCCGAGCGAATAGCATCAAACGCCAATTACTCTCTGATTTCACGTTCCCCCCGAGCCCAACAATAGCCGCGCTCGTGCAACCTTGGGCATCCTCCTCCGCGCGTAAAATAACCATAAAGCATTACGGTACTTTTCACGTGCGCGAGCTCGCTCGGCTCTGCGTTACAGCCCATAATTTGAATAATTCAGCGAGCACATGCGCAATCGATGAAGCGCGTCGTTATCGCTCGCCAAGCCGTCCCGAGCTCTATAATACACTGGGCGACGAGCTGCTCTCTCTCTCTCGCCTTCGCCGATGTCGTTGTTCGACCTTCGATAAGCGCTAATGTCCGTAGTCCGCGAAAGCTGGCGCTAATTGCGCCTAATCGAGCCTCATCGCGACGGGCCTTCGACGATTGTTTGACGCGTTATTAACCCCCTCGCTCTAATGTGTCTGGGCTGCGGGGTTATCTCAAGGTTGAGAAGCGCAAGGATGATCGCCTCTTTGTCGGAGATCTTAAAAGGAAAGATGACTGGCTCTGTAAGACTTTTATAAAAAAAATTATTTACGAAAGTATATTAGGGTTTAAATAGAAAAAGTACATATTCATTTTTAGTCATTCCTCAAGAGAAAAATTGAATTTTTGTAATTTTGAACTGTAGATCGGGATTAGTAAAACGGTACAATTTGCACATAATATATCTGCAATTGCAAGAGAGAAATGCAACATTCCACGCGCATACAATCTCACATACGATCTTGTCGTAAGAGCAAACGAGTTTAATAAATACGACGCCGAGCCGTCATATCTAACGCTGACAAGCGAAATTTAGTTGTATTAATCACGAGAGCTCATTTACATCGGATGATTACGCTTGTTAACCCCTTAACGCCCGATGGATCGCGAATGATGGAAATAACCAGTTTACGCGCATATACAGCCATCGAGTCGAAAAAGTCAGCGCTTCCGGTGCGTCTTCTCCCGCAGTTTATCTCTAAATTATATCCCTACTTACGCGCCTTAATAATAAATCACACGGGCAAAAATTCGATAAAAAGCGCGTACGCGCGATTACGGATAAATTTTGACGTGCCGGCAGCCGCGGCGTCCCGCGAGACAAAAATCTAGCGGCGACGACGAATCTTTTGCATATCTAAGACGCTTAAGTATTAAATTCCCCGGCGCGCGGCGTTCGCGACAATAAATCAAGCGTTCACGCATGCTTAACAAGAAGCCCTCTCTCTGGGAAGTTTTCGATTGTCGATCGCGAACGTTTGACATCTCGCCAGGCTCTCTCTCTGGCTGGCTCTCCCGCAGCAGCAGGCAAGAATTTCAATAAACTCCTGGCGTTCGCGCGCGATAATCTCTCTATCTCTCCGTGCCGTTTCTCTCCTCTCTTTTCTAAACCGATCAAAGAGTAAGGGACCTACGTTCCTCTCATAAAAGAAAAATATGCAGCTCTCTCGCTCGCTCTTGGATTTAAAGTTCCTGCCGCTGCCTTGGGTGCTTAGATTTAAATTAAGATAGCGCTCGCGTTCGGCTCCTCAAAGCGCATCAATTTCGCGAACCTCGAGTCGAAAGTGCGCGAGCGGAAGGCTCGACTTCATTTCTTCCGTCTTCTTTTTTTTCTTCGCGGGTCCCGGGGAGCGGAGAATCCTAGGAGAAAGAGATAAAGATCGCGAGCTCTCGGCAAAAAGACATTTTTCATGGCTTAGTCCTCGTTACAAGTCGGCCGGGGCCGAAGGACGCCGGGAGAAGAAGGAAAAAAAGAAGAGAAAAATAAAATAAAACAAGCAGAGGGGCCCGGAGAATCGAAGGAAGTAGCAGCGGCAACGAGAGAAAGCGAAATAGATGCGACGTAATAAGAGAGAGAGGGAGCTTGTAAAAGAAGGCCACTGAGAAAAGAAACAAGCGCGTGCCGGGAGCGCGAGCGAAGCCTAGACCAAACAAACAATTCTTATCTCTTTATACGAGGAGAGTGGAGGGGCGGAGGCTTTCTCTTATCGAAGGTATGGGTGCCTTCTCCCCCCTCTCTCTTTCTCTTTCTCTTCCTCTTTTAGCTTTTTTCCGTTTCCTACTTGTGCGTGTATACACACAGCAGCAGTGGGGTTTGTGTGCGCGCGCGGGACTTTGCGAAAAGAAGAGAGAAGGAGCGAGAGGAGAGAAAGGAAGGAAGCCTTTGTCGCGCGCGAACAAACGACCGACGGATCGTTTTCTTCGTTCGTTTTTCCTTCTCCTTTTATTCGCTCCTCTCCTGCGCGAGTGCACGTGTATATATATACATCCAGCTCTTGCGCGTATACATACACTTTCTCTCTCTTTGCTTTTGATAGATAGAGTAAGAGAGGAGCTGACTTTATTTCGAGACGATCATTTTGCTACTGAGCAGAGGGTGGAAAGAAAGAGAGAGAGGGAGAGAGACGGAGCGATTCTTGATTAAACATTTTCATTCGCTTCTCCTCTCTTTCTCTGTACAGAAAAGAAATGATAGAAAGAGAAGGAGGAGCGTTCGACTCTTGACTTGATTTTTTTTCGGATGGGTAACGAGCGGCCGAGCGCGAAGCTTTTCTCCTGAATGGGTTACTTAAGAGATCTTTTGTCGAGAGCTCAGGTCGCGCGATTCAATTTGAAATTAACGTGCTTTATATATTTTTCGAAGACTACGCTTCTCTTTACCTCGGCAAAACAAATTTCGATCCGTTGTATAAAATAAAGAGGCTTTGAGCGAGCGAGGTTAAAAGGCGACGTTTACGATTATTTTTGCACCGAGAGCGGGGCTCTTTATCTTTTTGCAGCTGAAATTTATATCGCTGTAAGCGCGCGCAAGCGCAAGCCAGCAGCGACCATCACCGGATGGAAAAAAAAACTTGTAGTTATTTCGAGAGGAATTCGTGTCAACTTTTCTCGAACGCTCAGCAAGTTTTATTTAAAATTTTTAATGCTTTCACTTGGCTCGTTTAACGACGAATGTCAGGGAAAAATTTGCCTGATTAATTCTGCCGGCTTGATTTCAACAAGAAGCTGTATACTCTGTCTCGTGATTTATTTTTGCAAGCAAAATCATTTAATAAGTGTATATGTATCGTTATTTTTTTTAACCTTAATTGAGAAGAAGGTGATAAAGTTCGACAAGCCAGAAATCAGCGTTCCATTAATAAACATTGGAAACGTAATAATTAATCTTAAAAAATGCCGCTCATTACAGCCGAAAATTCAGCAGAGCAGCCTTTACAGCTCGCCTCCTAAAAGCGAACGATAAAATTTACAATTTTAGCTCGGGCGTAAAGCAGCTCGCGCGAGAAAGAAACGGCTCGCTCGCACTCAACCTCATTTCGCTCAAAACAATTATATATAAATTACATTTTAATTTGACCTCGTGTAAAAAAGCAGGCTCACCCCGCGCGAGGCGAAGGCAAAAAGAAGTCGGCGGCAAAAAGATCGCGATAATAAAGAAAATTCCGGGCTCAGCGTGGAATTCCGCTCGGCGGAGAAAGGGACGAAATTCGCAGGTGCTCGGCTGCGCGCGCGTCCTCAGGAACGAGAGAGAGAAGGGGTTCGACGGATCGTTAGGGAGCCAAGGCTTCCGCGAGAAATCATGAATCGGCGATCCACTCTCACGTGACTCTCTCTTTCCGCTCTACTCGCTGACGGACGTACCAATGGAATATCGGCGAGGGGTAACGTATGGCCGAGTGCAAAACGGACGACTGCTACTCTCCGGCTTCTCCTCCGGAGAGCGCTCCTTGATACTTCTCGCGCGCAGGCATGCCGTTCTTTTTCTCGGCGATGTGTTTACGCGTAGCAGCCCAAGCGCACCTGTTACGTAAAAGCCGCTGTACACACAGCTGCTGCTCGCTCTCTCGGCTCCAATTGATTTATTTCTTAATGGACGAGGATGATATCGCGCGAGCTCACCGCTCTACTTGCCTGCGCCCTTTCATATACGTATATATATCTGCCTGGAGATTCAATCTGTGTCCTTGCTTTTTCCCTTTTTCATTCACCATTTTCACGTGGCTTTTCCTTCTGTCTGTGTCTGTGTGTGTGGTGCTCCGATCTTGAGAAGCGATTTGCACGCTCGCCGACTTTTTCCACCTCTACGATCTGCTATACTTCTCCTCTCATTTATTCCTCGTTGCGCAATCGTATATCAAAGTGCCTAGCGCTAAATGAGGGATTTGAAAGTCATCTCTCTTTCTTTCGTTTTCTATAAGAACACGAACGCCCGTTGTACCTGCATTCCCCGTCCATTGAAAATGCAGAGCTGAATTTAATAAGGATAATTGTGCAGGAAATGAAAATATGAATGTCCCCCTGCTAATGCATCGTTAAAGCGAGACAGCCCACCGCTGCCGCAGCTGTCTCGCCGCGTGTTCACTTATAAGCGTAGTTTTATTTTAAATTAATTATAACTATTCGGAGTAACGCATAAACTTTTTACATAACATTATCAACGTTAAATTCCGTTGCGTAAAGTTAGGGCATTTTTATAAAATTCACATGGAATAATAACGAGCTGCGCCATTATGCGTGGCAGTCCCCTTTACGTAACAACAGGCTCTGGCCTAATTTCGCCGACGATGAACTAGAAATGGCCTCGGCCGCGCGGCGTATGCTCGCTTGTTTGCCAGGAACCGTTCAAAGCTGCGCCTATATCAAACGCAGCGCCAAACGCGCTTTAATTTCGTCCGGGCCGTATAGGCGCGCTTTGATGACCCCGCGGTCGAGGCGCACAAAGGAAAACCCGGATTTGCCCCGTCCATTTGAACTGGCGCGAAATAAATTTTTCTTTGAGCCGGCCCCCGCGAAGAGCAGACAGCGCGGCAAAGCTCCCGAAAATCCCTGCCGAATTTCTTGGACTTAAAGCAGCCCGAGACCTACATGCACTCTCGAAAAAGCGGAAGCGAGCAAGTGAACAAGAGGGAGACTCGGGAGAAACAGAAAGTCCCTTGTGCACAGGTACTCTCTTTTTTCTAGGTTAAGTTCCTGCGCGCGCGCTCTCTAAAAGGCGAGCGTCGAGTCGCGACTTAAACGCGAGCTGTGTCCTCGAGAGCCTCTCGCGGTAAGAGAACACGTGTACACAGACGAGCGGCCGAGTGTAAAGTGCAGATTTTAGCGCGAGAGGCGAAGATCGTGATCGCCTCGGTCTTTTTATCCTTCGCTTGGCTCTCGCTTATCTCTCAAGTTCGCGTCTTTCTCTCGACGGCGCGTGTTCCTTCGTTAATTCGATTATTTATGTCGGGCTTGCAAGCGCGCCTTAATTTAATACATTGTAACGCTAAATTTCAATCAGATTGCCGGCGAGGACGGCTTGTGTAAAGTGCGCCGTGATTTACGGAGGGCTCTTTTATTTAAATTTATTTGGCTGTAAGTTGGAGAGGAAAATTAGTGTGGAATTACCGATCGCTCCACATTTTTTTTTCGAGGTCAATTTGTATTTTAAGAACGCTATAAAATTTTCCATGCCAAAAAGTAAAAGGCGTTATTTGTACGTCAGTTATACAGGTTATAGTATTGATTTTATAAAGGTGCTTTAATTGCGAACAATATAGAGAGAGTCGGGCAGGCTTAAAATTATCGTGAAAGTAAGACGGATAACAAATCTATACAACGTATCACTTAAATATTCATTTTACGTTCGGCGCTGTCATTAATATTCCTCCCGACAAAATGACATGTCTATCCGACGGATAATCAATGTGCACGGCAAACGCATGACAAATGTAAAATCCACGCAAATTACAGAATGGCAAAGTACCAAAGTGGAGGTCTGGCCGGCACGAAAAGCAGCTTTGAAAATTAAAAACTCAAAATGAAGTAGCAATCAGAGATTTCCGAGAAGCTGAAAGAAACTCGCCCGTCGTAACTTATCCTCTCGGCGAACAAACAAAAGGTTCAAAACCCGTTCGGCGACGGTGGCAGCATCCAGCAAAATTGCTCTATACGTAACTGCTCGCGCGCGCGCGCTCTAAAGACACACGAAACCATTAATAACTTCCCCATCATCAGGCACGCTCTCGCTCTCACTATAATACCATCCTTCGAGCACCGCCAATCAGCGCATCCACAAATTAGCTGCAACAAAAAAAAAAAAAAATGCATTTCCCTTATTATTAAGCGAGAGACAGCGAGAAAATTCGTTCGCATCTCCGTTTTCGTTGGGCACTGCTCGTTTCCCGCACGCGCGCTCGCATCTACATATAAAGACGAGCGAGCGTGCGCGTGCTGTGTGCTGATTGGCCGGGATGACGAACGATCATCGGGCCTCGAATCGACGGCCTGTCGAGCTCTCCTTTCCGTCACTCTCTACTCGGCCTGCCCTTATATATACTCGCCGGCTATTTACATTTCTCGTACGTGTACACGCTCTCTGGCTTGCCGGTGGATCGATGCGAGGAGAGCCTCTCGAGGAGAAGAAGAAGACGACGACGACGACTGTTTTTCCTTGGGGTATGTGATATCGTGTCTCCGCGACGTCGTCGAATGCAGAATGAGAAAGGAGATCCGCGATTTCTATTTGCCCTGGGAATGGAAATTTGTTGCTTGCGAAGCTGGGCCTTTGTGTGTACCAGCATCAGGACTGGATCGATAATTATCGGGGCTTGGTTTAAAAAAGAATATTGTAGCTCTACCAATTTACCTGATAATTAAGCTTTCGATTTTTTATTTTTACCTATTGTTTCCTTCCGAGCGGGTATGTAATTACGTTAATAACAACGTTGCACCGCAGACACTTCGCTTTATAGATGAACCGGTAAATTAATTTTCATTTTTCACTCTCCCGCAGCCCGAAATCAACGATTTACACCGGCCGAGGCGTTAACCTACATACGTCAATAAATCACCTCAGAAAATTGGAAACTTATTAAATAAACTAATTCCCATGATCCGGCCTTACACGCATGCGCGCCTGCGAATAATAATTAAGTGCACGCAGAAAAAATGCGATCCTTTCCTTTTTTTCGCCTCTCTCCTCTCAAGCGCGTCACGTACGGCCGCTGCACGCGAGGCTCTCTTTCTCGTTCTTTCGCTTTCGTCATTCCGTACGTGATCACTTCATTTCTCGAATTTCGAGCTTCGTTAAGTGGCTCCGATCGCCTCTCGATACACTCGACCCTCGCGCCTCTGCGTTTAATTGCACCGACACGCGAGTGCGCCTCTATTTTTCCGCCGATTTTGCATCGCCGATGACCAGCTGCCAGCTAATTAAGTAAAACCAAGTCGCAAATGACTTGGCTCGGCAGAACGATTTTTTTCGCCGCTGAATGGACAAATATTAAAACGCTGCAGCGCTGGAAAATGAAATAGGGAGGGCGCGCGCGGTCATCAATTTTTGCTCGACGACTATATGGATTTTCTGTGCTCGGGCTTTGTTTGCGCAAATCAAGCGATGAAAGTTCGGGAGATCGCATGGGTTTTCGATAACGAGTGCAGCGAGGTCGAGAATAATAAAATGTCAGGCCTGTCATTCACTGCACATTGAACGTGAAATGTATTGCTTTATATGCGTTCGTGAATGTATATATGCACCATTTATTTATAGAAATGGCTCTTAATTGCATTTTTTGGTCTCTTCGGTACCTGGGTTTAATAAAAAAAAAAAAAAAATAAGCTTCTGAATGATGTTTGATTACTGTAATTGCATTGATTTTTTTAGTAATAATATTGAGATTTTCCTTGACTGAATCATAAAATATTTCATAATGTAGTTGATGCACATCGCTAAAAATCGAACCAAATTGATCAAATTTAAAAAGTATAATTCAACTAACTTTATGTTTACAAAGTCAATCGCGTTATTTGTTTCGGGACTTTCTGTATAGCTCATTAATCATTTGAATTGATATTTATATAAAGCAGGAAACATTCGACGATACTTTAAGTGCATCGGAAAATCTTACTCAAAATACCAACGAACATGAAGAAAAAGCAAACTCGTCAGCGAGACACTTACCGTTGAGACGCAGTTGTGACTGGGCGAGATGAAGTCCAGTCCCCTCTCTCCATCTCCGCTGAAGCACTTCTGAATATTGCTCATGAATCTCCTTCTGATAGCCTTGAGTGAGTAAACGCAGAGCGCGGACTGCGCCTTCGGCTTGGAACTGTTCGGTCCATCGCTTTCCGAAAAGACGGCAAAGAGCACGTCGTCCTGCGGGGTATTACCCAGATCACCGGCCAGCACCGATCCAGCTTTACCCATATACGCAGCCTGCACGAGGTTGTAGGTCTTGCCCTTATTGCTCGTGCACTGAATCGGGATCTCGGTGTATGAGTAATAGTGCTGATCGTCATGGCAGACGCGCACCAGCTTGGAGATGTAGACGGCGGTGCTGGTGCTCTCGAGCTGCGTGGTCAGAAAGTAGCTGAAGCCCTCGCTGCTGAAGCCGTAGATGTAGTTGATGGGGTAGCGCTCGCGAGACAGCGAGTTCACGTACATGCGCGTGCCCGTCGTCACCGCCGAGTCCGCGATGTTCAACATCCGCTCTTTGTCCAGGCTTCGAGAGCTGACGGCTGGCACTTCGGAGCGGTAGGGCGAGTTGCCGGTGTAGGTCACACCGACGTACATGACCTGGCTGACCGGTGGATTGGGCGGGCCCGGAGCGATGAAGGCTACCGTCGAGGCTGTCGCGTTGTTGGCTACGACGGGTTCTTTCACCTCCTGCACGACCGAGGAAATGTTCCGCAGGTCGCGAACTGTGCACATGCCCTGGAAAGAAAATTTAAAATTTTTATGAATTTGGTTATGCTGATTAATAAATCCTATAAAAAGAGTCGCTAATTGATTCTGGTAATGAGTTTTAAAGCAAACCGAATCTTTTATTCATACGTGAACTCTCGACAAAAGGTGCCGATTAACCGAGAGAACATTTTTAAAATTTTACCAAATATTAAGCGCAGAGTAAATATTTCATTTCCATCAATATGTAAAAGGATAATTAAAGTTGTAAGAAGAATTGCATTAACACAATAAAGAGAGTAAAGTGGAGCGTCCCCTTATTAGCGGAACCATTAAATATTTAAAGGACGCCCACTTTTAAACAAGCTGCAGCCCGGCACTTTTATGCACTCTTCTGCAAATTATCTTCAATTCTCGGAACGGCGCGCTTTGTTCTCCGTCCGCGTGTATATTCTGCCAGATAAATTATTCTGCGAGTTGCGAGCGCCGCCGAGTCGTAGGCGGGTGCGTTTCTGCAAAAACGACGATAAGATAAAAAAGTTTCGTACGAGCACGGGGCTTGTTCGCTCTAGCGCGGAGAGCTGACTGATTATTTTTATCTAGTCGATGTCACTTTCATTCACACTTCGCAAGCACTATGTTATAATCCCAAAGAGCTTACATTCCTGCGCGAGCCTTCGAAAAAGGTAAAGTTCAGCTCTGTACCCCGCGTTCGTGTAGGGAACTTTTAAAGACTTCTTACTTGGCAATGTATAAATGAGTTAAATTTGTGCTCTCGGCCGATAAAGATTAATTACAACTGAAGCAAATTTAGAGGATGAGACTTGTGTGGTTAAATGTGAAACAATATTGTTATGAAATCCTGAGACAAAATTACTACAATTTATTCTACAGCTGGAAAAAGATTTCTTTTCAATAAATTTTAAATTTTACACTTTTAGAGTTCTTTGAATTTCTATACTATTTTAGAAATTCAAGTAAGAATCGCCTTTAGTATTTATACGATGTTACTGAATTAACGAGTGAGAATTTAACGTTGTTAATACTTTTCGAGACATCGAATTAAAAAAGAAATTTGGTTTTCAGATATCCTGTCCGAATAATCGATTTATGTCTTTCTGCCATTATCAATAAAAAACGTCTTCAATAACTAATTGAATTACTTTCGACATAGTATAATTTACTTTCTTTAACAAATTTAATTTCAAATATGCTATTTTGGAAAGAATATTTTATTAAATTTAATTTTATAATAATATAAAGTTGTGCAACTTTATTTTAAGAAATAAAATTATAGGGGCAGTAGGCTAAAAATTCTTATAGATGCAGTACGTCTCAGAATTACTTTCACTGTGAGGGTCACTTTTATTACAACTATTCTCGGCGTGTATTATCGCGCGCGTCCGGCTTTGTACGTCCCTTTTCCCTCTCGCTTTTTCTCGGCTGAGAGGAAAACGAAGAACTGAAATCTAAGAGAGAGAAAGAGAGGAAAGAGCGAGTCACGCCGGCACGAGAGAGCCTCTCTTGTTCATTTGACTTTATGGGAATTCCTTATCTGGATTGGGATTCTGGCTGTTTTTTTTTCTCATCTCTCTTTCTTCTTTTGTCTCTCTAGCTGGCTCGACCTCTCGTATTCGTGATGGCTGCGGAATGCCTAGGCCGCGATTCGGATTTTGCACAGAGGCTCGAATGTATAGGCGCGAGGTAAAGGCTACAATGCCGTGTCTACACCTAGCTTTTAAGCGAGACCCTACCACTGCCTAGCTCGATAACTTCAAAGTTCTCTACAATGATTCTAAAAGATTGCCTCCTCATGTTTTCAAAATGCTAATTGTTCTTTCAGCATTACTATATATAATTAATAGAAAAAACATTAATTATCATTTCTTTTTTCAATTTAACAAGTTCTCAAGATGTAGCCGTTACTTATCCTCACGAAAAGATTTCTATCGTAAAATCTAAACAGCAGAACAACCGTCTATTACGTCGAGCGATAATAACAATATTCGTAAATATTATTCCTTTTTCAGAACTAAAATTTTCTCCGGCAAACGAGCAGGCCATAAGTTTCATAAATCTTTCAATTATTGCCAACAAATATACACGTAAGTACGAGATCCATTTTAAGGCTATGCACGAGCGCTCGATCGCTCGCCGCGCGCGGATGGCAGACGCTCACTTTCTAAAACACTAAAATCCGCTTCTAAGTCGAGCTGCAGACGCGGCATAAACGAAACTCCCGCGCAGCGTTCCCATCTCGCTGCAGCGCGGCGAGTCGCTTAAGCAGGCCTATACTAGCTGAGGGATTTCTCTATAAATTATATCTTTTTTGATCTCTAGACGTACTTACACAAGAGGCGTAAGCCGCAGAGAGAGAGAGAAGGATCGTTTTGGTCACGCGTCCCGAAGAAACTTTACGACGTTCCGGCGAGATTTTTTACCGGCGATTTATAGCTCGTTCGATGTTATCTGTTAATTGTCGTGGATCGAAAGCGGATTTGTTTGGTTTTAGAGGCAGCCAAGTGCGCTTTGACCAAATTGATTTATCAAATTCTTGAAGGAGTGGATTGATTTAATCGCTCGTATTAATGAATAATTTGATGCGGCGAGCGCTGCGTTTGCGTTTCATTTCGATGCTAATGGTTTTGGCCATTATGTTAATTCTCGGCGTTTTACGAAATTTATATTTAATTATTACTGGGCCCAGTGTGTGAGCGTGCAAAATTTGCGATTTCAGTATGCATTTATAATCTTGGATAATTGACGCAACAAAACACGCAGTTAAACTTCGCACTCGGCTGAGTTGAATTAATCAACAGGCGCGGCACGTCTGTCGGATAAAACCTTCAAAGTTCTACAGTTTTTGACAAATTATCCGCTGAAATCGCCTCCAATGAACGGCTATAAATATTAAATCATATAAATGTGACGTTTAATGGCTTCCCATTAAAGTAAAATATTATTATAAAGGTCATAGTTCGTTCGATTATCAAGTCGCGAAAAACGAAATTAATCGTCAAAAAAACCATTAAAAACTAATTATTACAAAACTCTAGAATTCGTACGACTAACCAAAATCTATAAAAACCTGGTCATTAAGGGTTTCTCATTTTCAAATAATAAACCCGCCGGCTAATTGATTTCACGAAAATTGTTTTCGCTTATAATTGGATACCCCGGCGCTTCAATTTTTTTTTTATATCAAGCTACATCTACATTCTGAAGAACAAGGCAATATGCCCGTCCCTATAATTAAATTAATTTCGGCCGAAAGTCGAAAAACCCTCAAGCCGAAATAAATCAGTGAAAAACAACAATGAAGGACGATATACAGCGCGGCACGCCTTAACTTTACAGTTACCCCGCCAGAATCCAATACGCCCAAGTTACATCAGTCTTTGGGTACACACTGACTCGCGCACACAGAAAGCCAGTAATGATCGAGCACGAGTCTCGAGAATTTCCAAAGGCCATCGACCCAAAGGCTGCAGAGTCGATCGAACGAATCGATCATTCTCTTCTCTCGCTCCGTAAAGGTCAAACCCCGCTACTTTCACTCACCTGAAAGAGGCTGCCGCACGATATGAGCCTCGAGCTGGTGTAGTCGATGACGAGGGCCTTGTTCACGTTGTCGAGGAGCTTCCTCACGGCCTCGCGCGGACAGTCGATCATCGAGCACTCGGGCGAGTCCTTCTTCGGGCCCGTCACCTCCTTCACCACGAGGTTCAGGTCCGGCGAGAACTGGTAGAGCCGGTTCACCGCGCCAACGTAGACGCGGCCTGTGTTCTTGTCGACGACCAGGTGGTTCATGCGCTCGACCTCCGGGTCGTGGAATTGAGCGACTATGGCGTCGGGGGCGCCGGCAGCGGCTGTGCTCTGGAGCTGGACGAGGAGGACGAGGCTTAGCAGGCCCAGCAGCGGCCGGGCCCGAAGCCCGCCGCCCGCCGGCCCTTGGCGCATCCTGAACGCCCTGGATGCACCGGTTCTGGATTCTGGAAATTGATTAAAAAGCTTGATTAGTGGGGATCGTAACGATAGTTGTTGCTGCTTTATTTAGATTGATTCAAATGTGTTTTTATTGCTTAATTGGATAAAGTATGGATGGGTTTAATTAAATATTTTGAGTGTAGAATTTTTTGTATTTTGACAAATTTTTATTTTTCAAATCAAGTTTTGCGAAATCGTTATAACATTGTTGACTTAGTAAATGAACTCGCGGAATTCATTTAAAAAGTACCAATCAAGATTGCTAAATCAAATAAACGCTGGGTCGCGGAGTTCGAAAAATGGAAGTTCAGCACTAAAAATCAGTGGATACTTCGTTTTACTTTTACGAGCACAACGAAAATTTATATCCCAACCTCGATATAATAATTCCCCTTCGAAGCCCATCAAGCCCTCAGCCATTTCCCATTACAAGTATTCGAAATATTTCAATTTCAGAAAGAAAATCCATTCGCTAAATTATGAACGGTCCGTTAACTTTTTATCGGCGAAACACGCCCCGCAAAACAGCGGCTCGTAAAGAGCCTCAATCGCGACACTCTCATCGTCGCTTCGCACAAGTGCCCCAGAGCGGTAAAAGGCCGGGTTAAGCAAGGCTTTAATCATCGAAGAAAAAAAAGCCGCAAGCAGGAAAGGTATATGGAGAAAAGCGCGCTGGGCGGCGCTCTCTTATCAGCGCGGAATTAACGAGGGTCAACGCTCGGGCGCCTATAATAATAGTGATTTTCGTCCCTAACGTAATACATTCATCGCGCCTTTGCCACTTTCGTCCGAGAAAACACAGGCGCATTGTCCGGTGCGCGCGCGCGAGAAAGAGAGAGGATGGAGCAAAGAATTAACGAGCGCAGAGAGCCAGCTCTCACTCGGCCGAGCTTTTTAATGAGCCTCTGGTCCGCCGAGAGAGAGAGAGATAGAGGGAGAAAGAGGGAACAATCGATATACCGCAATAATCGATACGAGATCGATTTCAGGCACGCCCTTTCCTATGCCCTTCATCCCGTTCGAGCTCTCTTCTCTCGGTTTTTTTTTTATGTACCTGCCTATACAGTGCACCTCTCTCTCACTCTTGGCACCCGAGTGCACGCGAATGATTCATATTTCACGTGCTCTAGCGTACACACCGCATCGAGCCGGGTATATATATGTACGGCGTGAAAGCCGTTGGCTTTTCTCTCTCTCTCTCTCACTCTCTAGCGTGAATGTCTATACGTGCGTATGTATGTGTGTGCCCGTTATTGACTGTGAGCGCGATTTCTCGATCTATAACGGATAGCATCTGCTCTCTCGCGTCGGCGGAATTTCTCTCTGTCTCTTCGATCTTTTATTTCTGTTTCTCTTTTTTTTTTACGCGGCCGGGCGCTCTTTCGTTTTTTAACGGTCTAGGTGTAGCGTTGCAGCGCGTTATTAGAAGCAGCCAGTCAAAAAGTGGGTTATCAGTGACGCTTTTTCGATACGCGGCCTGCTGCCGCTGTCATTACTTTGGCTATGTAGAGTCGAAGGGAGGATTTAGATTCTAAAGCTTACGTTTTAGACGTACGAGTGTTGAAAAAAATATCGTTTCACATTCCCGGATGATGTATATCAATGTTTTATTAAAAACTGTAAATCCGTATTTTTCGTATAAATTTTACAAGAGCCCTTTCCAACAATTTATCTTACTGGTTAGAAAAAATATTTGAAAAATTGAATATAGCCAGCGCAACAACAGCCGGTAATAAAATGTCAAAAAGACGCATTGCCGCAGTTGTGCAAAACGAAAGCTCGCTTGCAAATGTGTACAGCGTCTGCAGCCTTCAGCAACGAAAACCAACTCCCCGAGCGAGACAGAGAGAGAGAGAGAGCGAGTATATCGAAGGCTTCCTCTCGCGGAACAAGAAAGCGAGCGGTAAAAAGGGGCCGAGAGAGAGCGAGTGCGCGCGCGATCGACGGCATTTTCCGTAAAACGACGCCTCGATCGCGAGCGTAAAGGGAGCGAGCGCAACGTCGTAAACCCGACGGAGCGCGACGACGTCAGCCGTCGCGTTGTATGAAGCCGCTGCGGGCGATAGTAAAAACGACGAATGACAGCCCGAGCTCCGCTGAAATTATTCCAGCAGCGAGAGTGACTGACTTGGCTTCGCCGCCGGTTTAATTGACGCGCTGCTTTGTCGCTTGGAATAATGTCATTGGGCCTGTCGATGCGCGGCTCTGCTTTTACGGCGGGATTCGTACTTTCGGGGGAAGCCGGAGCACAGCCTTTTAATGTAGTTTATTTATCCGCGAGAGGTAAATTGCTCGGCTGATGTTTCGGATTGCGAGGGTCGTTTGGTATTTTGATTTTGAAATCCGTATGTTAATCCGTTTTACTGGACGTAAAATACAATAATTGCTTTTTGAATTGTGCGCGTGACTTATGTGAAAACGGCCCCGCGCGCGGTGCGCCGATATTGCGTCTTGGGCCGTTGCGTCAGTTGCAGTATGACGTCAAAACAGAACAAGAGCTCTTAATAACTCACTTAGTACCTGAAACGACTTGTCTCTGAAGAAAAAAGTAGCAGTAAAACTATATAGAGAGAACGAGCTTTTTTATGCTCCTATATCATTGCGTACTTGCTAAAAATAAACCTATAAGCGAATAAATCGTTTGAAAAGTCGTTACAAAACGTTTGATCACGTAGTTAGGCACAGTTATGCGCCGGAGAGCAGACAATTTGCAAATTATAACAAGTTTAAATCTATTAGAGCGCGGGATGCCACCAGCATAAGCATTAAAATTGCTGTGAATCATAGTCTTTGTTCTAGAAGTATGGCAATGATATCTATACACAATTACTACACGGTCTATAATCTCCGACATTCCTGGTATAGAGCCTAAGTCTCTAGACTATAGCTTTCTGCGTACGCTCGAATATTAACCTCTCGCCGCATATAAAGAATGCCTGAATGAATGGAAAATGATGCGCGCGAACATGCAATGAGTATTTGCACCGCACTGCTAAAAATAATGTTCTTATTTCTCGCGGTGATTCCAATGTTTTATCCTTTCATTGGAATTTCATTTAACCATATTTCACTAAAACCCCTACAGTGCAAAGCGGTGTACCGCTCAGAAATGAATTACACCGAAAACGCAAGTCCCCGCACATGCATATCCAGGCATAAACTACATCAGCATATCAGCCGGCAACATCTCTAACCTCCACAAATTCCAAAAGTCAAAACACCCACCTCTTCCCCCGCGCGTTGGCCAACAAAATTTTCAGCCGAGCAAAAAAGCAAGCCAGCCGTACAAACATCCGCCTCTATACATACATAGTCGTGCAAACGTCGTTTTCGTGCGCGCTTAATATTGCAGGAAGAGCGAGAGAGAGCCAGGTTCGCGCGGGCGACGTTGCCGTAGTCGCTCGGTGCACGCGAGCTGCTTTATCTCGGGGCTGCTATCGGCCGCTCCGCAAAAAGGAGCGAGCTCGAGCGCTGCACGGCAACGAGAACGTGTCGAACGTGCGGGTTTCAGCGGATGCTAGCCCGACTGTCACGCGCGCCCGAGCCACCCGGGGATGGATTGTGTAGTTTTGGAGGTGAAATTTATTTTTGCTTTTTTTCCGCGCTACGGAAAGGTTTAGAGTGCTTTTTTAGTTTTCCACGTTAGAGAGCTGGCTTTTGGAAGTCGCGACTGCTGGATTCGGGCCTGTTTTTATAGCGTATTTTTATTGCCAGCCTGTTTTTTCTGAGAGAGAGAGAGAGAGGTGTCTGTCGGGTAAATATGGTTAGCTGGAATGCTAAATTTTTTTTGCGCTTTGTTTTGCGTGCTAAAAGAATGTGCTGCCTGAATTTTTGTTGTAATGTTTGCGTTCGATGTTGATTGATTACTCACGTTAAATTCAACAAGTAATATTAAATTGATTATTGAAATAAAGTTAATATCAAAAAAAGAAAGTAATTTGAATGGATTGTTAGGAAAACATCTCTATAAAGCTGACGTATAATCAGTGCAGCGATGTTTTTATTAAAGCCGAGCAGAGCAGGGAGTTCGTCAAAAGAAGATCCGGATCTTCATATCGTCCAATCGCAAATTTAATTTCGACTGTCTATCAAATCGCTAAGAAATTCCGCAACAATCAATAAATAGCTTCACAACGATATTAAACAAACCAGGGAAAAAGATATATAAAGTAGGAAAGAAGAAGAAGAGGAAGCTGCAGCGGCAAAGGAAGCTTATAAAAGGGGGAAAGATCGAAAAACCGCGAGGCTTCATATCAAGGCAGTGTTGGCGGCGGTGGGGGCAATTCCTCGAAAATGCCAAGCGTCTCCATCGAACATTCTTAAGGACGCGGGAGGACAATAAAGCAGCAGCGGCAACCCCGCCGAGTTTCATGCCCCAGACGCCCGCGAGAGAGAGAGAAGAGCTGGAGAAAAATCCAAAAAGACGAACAAAGGATAAAACGAGCTATATAAAGAGAGAAAGGAACGAGAGACAACAGCCATCGAGGGAGAGAGGAAACTATACAGTACGTATACGTATATACGTATACAGCAGCATCCTCGCGCGTCCAGCGATTTATCGAATCGCGCGCGGAGCAGCGCAGAGAGGGAGCCCAGGTGGCTTTTCAGGAGACGCGCTAGCGAAAGTTCCAAGAGAGCTGTACCAGCAGCAGCAGCAGCACTACTCCCCCCTTTTAGCAAAATGAAACGCACCCGATGGCTTTTGTAGGGCCGCCCCGCGCCTTTTGGGCTTTTGCACATACGTGCCCGTAGCGTTAAAGTTAAGATAAAAGGAGAAGGAAGCGACAAGGATGATGGAAAGTGCTGGCTTGAGAAATGAGGAAGAGAGGAAACTATATGGAGCAAAGGGTTATGTATTTGTCACTGGAAGTAAGAGATGGAGAGGATTTCGTTTGAGACGTCGATTCCGTAAAAGACATCTCGTAATATCACTGAGAATAGTAGTAGTAGTGCACACTTTGACAGACGCGTCATTAGTAGATTCAAAAATTAATGGAAATTATATTGCGATAACCCATTTTAAATAGAAAATAATGCAGAGCGTGCTCAATAGCAAGGCGGTGCTGATTAATCAAGTTAGGAAGTTTGATAAGCAGCGAGAGAAGCAGGAGATTCAAGCCCCATTGTGGAGATAAGAAAGATAAACAAGTTTCTGCTGTTTCAGAGTCTTGCATTAACTCGTGCTGCAATTTAACAATTCCTGGGCCGCGCAACTCCGCGGCAAGATCATTGGCAATTCGAAGGGGCGAGCCAATAGTAGGTCTTGTTTGCAGAATGCCAGTTCAGCACACCGAAAAATAGAAGTTTAAACCGCGCCGAAAGAATAGACAAGTTTCTTCGTTGTCGAAGAATTCAAGCAATACGAGCTATTGCAACGATCTAACTGCGATCTATGATTTCATAATTATTAAGAAACCCGTGTTTCTTTAGCTCAGAGAAACCTGATGTTAAAAAGATAAACCGCACTCTTTAAACCGAATAAAGTATTTCTCCCAACATTACGCCCTTAAATTTCCATTTAAAATTAACTAACCACAAGCATTCGCCTTTAGAAAATACCGGGAATCGGATAAGCCAAAACCATAGCCCCGAATAAATAGCTCGGGTGATTACCAATCGACAGAACCCCGTCGTTTACGAAATTACCTGGCAACCCCTTCTTAAGACAAGCGGGAACGATGCGCAGCACAAAAGGAAGCAGCTCGGAAGGAAGCAGCAACGTCGAAATCTTCTCGCTCGTTTTCGCCGTCGAGGAGATGCTGAGGCTTAAAGAATATGAGGGAAGAGCCGCCGCCGCCGCGAGAAATTGCACTTTGCGACGTGCCCCCGGAACGAGAGATAAAGAAGGCCTTCCTCAGCTCTCGGCGTTATGGCGCGGCGATGCACGCGGGAAGAAGAACTTTGGGGAGGAAAAAAGGAGAGAAATGGGATGCCGCCGAGATCGCAATCGGGCGCGTTTGCCTGAATGGCTGTCGTTTAGTCAAACGCTGATCATCGCGAGGGCGCTGATATGGCCGCAAGAGCGAAAGCTTGACTGATGGTGTCTCGCGCGCGGGCTTTTTTATTTACGGAACGAGGCTGTAATAGTTCGACCGAGAGGGGGAGTGATTATGGAGTGCTGGAAGAGAGATTATAGACTGGCATTTGAATGCGAACTCTTGATTCGAGTTCCGCAATTGTGGAGTTGTGGGGGTTAGGAGGTTGACGAATGCGAGGAAAGTTTGGCCATTAGGAGTGTCAAAACTTTCTCGAGGAGCTTGAGATCATCGTCGTTGAATCTTTGAAGCTGATGATTTTTTGGAATACTTATAAAAGGTGATTTTCAAAATGACTGGAATAACTAATAAAAGGAAATAGGGTAATGGAAAAGTTTTTATTTTTGATCATCAGAATTTTTCTTTTACAGTTTATTGACAAACAAAAAGTTGAAATCCTTGAAAAAATATTTTATCCTTCACTACTTAGAGGAAGAATTTGCAAAGCAGTATGAAAGAACAAAGTACGGCAAGTACCTCGAAGAAAAACAAAATCCGCCCAAGAATAGTCAAAGTCTTTCACCTTTGCTCTTTCAGGAACGTATTATCCTTGTACAGTGGGAAGGAAAAATTTCCAAACGAGAATCCACGTGTATCAGACTAATTTACTGTAACGTTACTGCAATTTAACGCACGTTAACAAACTAAACAGCCTCTGAATTGCCCATTTATTTTACTATAGCTATCTCCTAATTAACAAAACGCATAGCCGGCTACAAAGCGAGGCAAAGTTAACTCCCAATTATTTTTGCCACCGACTATCCCGCCTAATACATCCTCGCGAGAACGAAGAGCAGAGCTGGTTGGCGCTTTCCCGTCTTCTTAGCGAAAGTTAGTTCAGCGCGGCTCCCTTCCTCCTCCCCGAGCGGCGATTATCTGATTTTTCGGTGTTAGCGGCTGAAGTTTTGCGGAATTTAAATCGCTCCCACCTCCTGCATACAAGCCGCGCTGAATTATGTTTACGTAGCGCATCTCCCGGGCTAGCGCGAAAATCGAAAGTGCGCGGGGGCCGCGGCGGCGCTGGTAGAGGGCTAAAGAACTGCCCCCTTAAAACGGCAATTCCCGGTAACAAACGGCGGCGGCCGCGCTCTCCTCGGAACTTCGGATTAAGCCCGGCAAGAATCTTGCAGCAGTGTAATGGATTTTTAACGAGTTAAACAATCGTTAAGAGTTTAAACAACGTCGCGAGCGCGTGCGAAACTGCAAGCTTAAATCTTTCTTGCGCGCGCGCCCCCTGCTTTATAACCTCGGCCTTTATCCGACGTATGCAGCGCCGGCAACAGCAGCAGCTTCCTCCTGGGATTGTAAAAATAAATTGTCGAACGAAGCAGGTGCAAGCGGCCGCTCGAGTTTAACAAGTGGTTCGTTTAGGAGGAGCAAGATGGGAGAGTGGGCAAATGAGGTTGCAGTGATGAAACTGGGCTCGACTCAAGACTCCAGTCCGGGCTTTTCATATTAAATTGAAAGGTTCTTGATACATGAACGAGCTCCGGATCGGGATTAAAAAAAGAGTTAAGGAACTTCCGGGGGATATAGGTAGGAAATGTTTTTTTAATTGCGAAAGTCGCCTACAGCCTTTCGTACTTTGTTCGCCGCTGGACGGAGTTTCATGAATATTTCAAAGTGGAATTTGTTTAAAATTACGAAATTTACTGCAGGTGCTGGGGGTGCCGCGATAAAGGGGCTTTATAAAAGTTCATTCGTGTCGTGTAATAAAGTTCTTACACCTGCTGGAAATGAGTTGCACGTGGTAAACCGGCTATTTACTGGCAATTTTTGTTGAAACACTTTGCTTTCGAAAACTTCCAATTTTCATGATTATAATTAAATTCTCTCTCCAATCAGAAAACTACAGGATGAACCCATTCACTGCATTAGCATTTCTCAATCATCCACACCAACGAATTTATTTATAAATCTAAGAAGTTTTTCGTTGGTGCGTTCTCCCACAGGACAAACTACAAAACGAATCTTTCTCTATCCGTAGTCAGAAAAAAAACGAGTAGTAGCCGCGCGCAAAAGCAAAAAAGGAGTAACTCTCGCGATTCCTTTATACTACTCTCCGTGTGTAGACTGCTCAAGGAACACAGGCTCGCGCCTTTATTCTTCCGTTTCGCTTAGACGTATATGCCCGAGTGATCTCGTCTACAAGGGGCCCAGAGAAGGTACAAAGGCTCGCACGCGAGTCAATGAGAAAATCGGAGAGGGAAAGCGTACGTCACGAAAGAGAGAGAAAAAGAGAGAGAGCGCAGCAAGCCAGCAGCTCTACTAGGGCCCTCCCCAGGCTCTCTCGGGCCTGACAGAGACGAATAGAGGGCTCCGCGGCTACAGCAGCGCCGTGGGACCCTGTCACGCCGCTGCCCTCTCGCCGCGCGCGCGCGGTATTTCTTTTTCGCGGCTCTGACTTTACACGAGTCGCGCGCGCGCGACCAAGCGACCAGGCTCTGTGTCGTTGCGCCCCGAGTTATTTGTTGCGCGAGAGTACCCCCCTCCTCTTCCCCATAACATGCCGGGCTAATTTGCATGAATATTCCGATGCGGCGATGTTGCGTGCGCTGGTCGCGCTTATTTTTTCGAGGGGGAGGGAGTCGGGGGTGGCGGCGGCGGCGCTGGATTCTCTGAGGTCCGGAGCTGGTTGACGCCGGGATTTATGGGCTTGCCTCGAGTTTTGTACTGTATATTCAGGTGGGGGAGGAGAGGCTGTCTCGAAATTGGGAAATCGTTATTCGATGCCTTCTAAAAAGTAAGTTCAGGTGACTTTATCGCGAGAAATATCTATATAAAGCCGAGAAATAACCCTCGCTTATATCGTGATCTATGGGCTCTTCTTTTTATAAGAAGGAGACCGACTATATTTCAAAAGATAAGTTTACGTCTACTATATCGAATCGGAAGATCTACTTCCTTCTGTCCCAATAATTACATAAGCGATTTTATAGCCATAAAAAATATTTTCCAAACCCTTCTGACCGAACAAAAAGCACGAAATCCGTTACATAAGATAATTTTAAACGTCTAATCCTTTTAAAACCCGACACCTTCCGCGTCCAACGACACACAATTTCTCTGTTTTCTCGAGAGCGAGTCCCCCGCACATGTAGCGAAAGGCAATCCGGCTTTTCTCGTTTTTCGAAATCCCAGCTCTAGCTTGCTCCAGCTTCTTTTCCTGGCCCTCTTGTCCTCGGGCGCGTCTAATCGCCTCGGTAAATTAGGAATTCATTACGTCAGGACTACCATTCCCGGGAGAGATAAAGCGGCCGAGATTAAGCGCGCCAGATATTCTAATTAATTTTTCCTCTCTCGCGCTCCTTTCTTTTCGGGGCTCTACTCCGAACAGGAGGGAGAGAGAAAGAGGGGGGAGAGAGGACAAGTGCCTTTTAATCCGAACCTTCAGTCTCCTGTCAACGGCCCGGAGCGAGATAAGTTTTGAATGATGCAGCGACTCGACGAGTGGCGAGGAATCCTTTTTCGGTCTTGGGAGCGACCGAGAGAAGGGTTAGAATGGGGCGCTTAATGGCTCCTAAATAAATTAATGGTGGTCAAATAAGATTTCGGCAGGGCTCCGTCACACCGCTTGTTCTCTCGACCCTTCTTTTTTCCTTGCTCGATTGCCATGAGTTATCGATCGTTCTCCCTTCAGTGAAACGAGAAAAAGACTATTTAAGGTGTTAAAAGTAAATATTGGACACTCATGTCGTGATGGAAATTGGATCGAGGGGAAGAAGGATCAGTCTAAAGATAGTTTAATTTTACCAACTTGTAAGATACGAGAATCGAGGGTACAGTGCGCGTTGAATTATTAAAGTGCTTTGCAACAACTTTTTTAGTGATTTAGTCACCCCCTGAGCAACACTTTGCGTGCTAGACAATCCCAATGGTACTTTTGTTGGGCATTAATTTTGAGTAAGTTAAATATTGAGTTGATGATGTGCGTGCACGGTTAATGTACCGAAGAAGTACCATGGGGACACAGAAGCTTACTTTGAATCCCTAGGCTTCTGTTCTTTTAAAAATATCAACAACAGAAGAAATAAATATAATGAAAAAATGTTTTTAAAATTTAAAAATTGTTACGTCAAGGGATTTCTGATAAATGATAAACAGTTACAGTAAAAGATAATTTTATATTTGAGAAACCTGTCCCCACCTTTTTCCGTGTTTCCATTTAAAACTCGCAAACAGACCAAAAGAATCAGCCCGAAAGAGTTTCTACCTGCTGAAGAGATCAACAAACGTTCAGCCCAAATAAATAAACGTGCAGCTCTCCTGACATCTCTGACAAATCGGCACAAGAACTTTCGAGCCGGGCCACGAGAGCGTGCGGAGCGAGAATCATTGTTGAATGATTCGAGGTGAAAGCTCGCGTCGCTCGCGCTCGCGCGACTCGTGAACGTGAATAATGTCCGACCAATTAAGTGTAGTTCCCAAGACGAACTGCCGCCGCCACCGCCTCGGCAGGCGAGCTCACGAGGAGAGCGAGGGCACGAGATCAAAATAAATAAAGACGCCTACTCTGCTCGCTCCTCTCTCTCTCTCTCTCTCTCTCTCTCTGCAACCCCAAGAAAATGCACCAGGTACGTGATGTGGAACGGAAAAGGCGGATATGCGCGCTGGTTCTTCTCTCGCCTTTTTTTTCGAAATACCGAGTGCTCTCTGTTTTTCGAATACCTGCTTTGAATCGTCGCGATAAATCTTCGTCTTGGTCGCTCTCGCTAGCGACTGGAAAATAAACGGCCGTTGTGTAAGCGTTGACAAAGGAGCGAGTTTGCGAGAGCGCAGGCGCGCAAGAGCGTGAAATGATTAATTCGAGAAAAAAGGGGGAAGAAGAATTAAAAAATGGTACTCGAGACGTGCGCGTGATGAATCTGTTTGGGCTTAAACAAATGCCGCGCGTCCTCGAAGAGTGGGGGCCCCGAGTGCGAGATTTCGTCCGCGAAATTATTGTGTCACGAGTGAAATATAACGTATTTGTGTATGAAAAGCGAGATGTAGACTAATAAACAGGGAGTAAGAAGCGTCTCTCTGCTCATGCTCGCGGATAAATAAATCAAATATATAGGTACACAATGCCGCCTGCGCGAGCGCGTAAGAGAGAACCGCTGCGGATAATCCTCATAAATATTCATTGCCAACGGCATAACAACCTTATAAGGCAGGAAATGAATCAGTAATGAGCTTGATGAAAACAGGAAGAAAATCAAATACTTTGCTTGAGCGCAAAATTTTCGCTGTTTTGATGAGAGCTAAGTAGATTGTTTGTTTTTTAACAAACTAGGTCAGAAGGTCGCTGGTTATCTTTCTCCATAGTTGAGTGCAAATTTGCACATTAATTGTTTATCAATTTTAATCAGTGAGTATAATACAAAGAAACATAGCAATCGTCCCTCCATCACTTAAACACTACATTACTCGGTCCGAGTGTACCATCTCACAGGAGCAACTCCATTCGCAGCGGACTCCCCGACATCAATCTCACGTCGGCGGGAAACTGAAAAAACACACTCTGCCGGCAGCAAAGAAGCCATTACAATCCACTCGACGGCGCGTGTCGTCCTCGCTAAAAAATTACGATTTTTCCCGCTCTCCCGTCCAATCCCTGAATCGGCAAGGTTCGCACCCTCGTCTAACCTACAAAAAGATAGAATAAGGCGGGCGCGCGGGCCACAAAGGGGCTTTAAAAAGATCTTGAAAAATCCCGCTGCCCTCCATCAGCCGAAGAGCAGCCGCATCATGGGTGTGTGGGTTCTGTGAGAGCTAAGGGGACAGAAGGCAGGGAGATGGGGGGAATGTATATTTGGCTGATGAGAGAGAAGGAGAGAGAGAGGGAGAGAACTAATAAGATTTTTCCCTTCGCCACTCATTGTATTCCGTCCGCATACTTTCGCCGGCGTGCATTATTACTGTGCGGGTAAATTTTACGTGTACGAATGTGTATAAGCGGGTTAGCCGGGCCCCGCTGGATCTACAGCGTCGTCGTCACGATTCCCCTCCTTTCGACATCTACATGCATGCACACATATTTCGCTCACTCACTCTCTATCTCTCCCTCCTGTACCTGACAATAAAGGCCCGCCATTAGGATTATTAGCGACGACGCGGCCTCGCTGCGCGCGCGCACATTATCTACGTGCTCGAGAGGAGAACGAGTTCCCACTAATTATCCACGGTTATTTTGCAGCCGAACCCGTGTTTATTGTTGTGTGTTCGGACGTGCCCGCGCCGCTGTGTCTATCATTATTAACGGAGAGCCGAGCGCGAATGCGCACTAATTGCGTTTGTTGCTGCGCGCAAGCAAGCCCGCTCTCTCTCTCTCGGTTAGGACACAAAGTGCGTTTATGGAACGCGCCCCCCCCCCTTGTTCCTCTAATAAACGGGCTTTAAAAATTCTTTACATTGTACGAATTGGGATATAATATACACATGCGCGATGCCACCCGAAATCTCATGGTTTTTGTAATTTACATAGCGAGTATATTTCCATCGTTATACAAATGAGCGGTGCGTCAATTTTCAGTTGACGGAAGCGTGGAGTTATTGATCTTGTTACGTAATAGATTCAAACGGTAAATATATTTTTCCGGCCGTCGCTCGATTTGTACTGCTCATGACCCCCTCGAAGACAGCGATATTAAAGACATCTATGAGGAGGTCAATATTTTTTACGCCGGGGGAAATAAAGATCATTATCGTAGTTCATTAATTCACTTTTACCGTCGCTCATTTCTAGAAATCGATCCATTAGGCTACCGTTATTTTACAGCATAATTTATATTGAAAGCCATTTCTATTCTTCATACGCGCTCCAACATAATCATTAATCATAACTTTATCTATAAAGCATTTTAAAGAAACGACGATATCAGTTGCCAAAGTCAGCCTTATATACCCCATTTAAAGCAGCTCGCGCTTATACAAATGAAATCTAAATAACCCGAGCTAAACTCGCTAAACTCCATAACCGAGTATAAGACAGTAATTGCTCGAAACGAAACGCGCGCGCGGCATCTTACATCGGCAGTCGCGCGAGAGCGTACACATATCTCCGGCATGACTCATTATCTCACTCATAACCGGCATAAAAAGCAATAAGTCGAGGCTGCCGCTGCTGCTGTAGCAGTTGCAACAAAGCAACCTTGCCGCGCGCTCTCCTCGCACGTACACGTAACAATAAAGAGCGCGTTCGCGCGCACGGCTCGCTGCATATTTGTTCAAAGCTGCCACACACAGCCTGCAGCGCGGCATTAATAAATAATGCACCTTTCTCCCTCCCTTTCTCATTTTTTCCCTCCCCAGCGCGCGTTTCGCAACGTCGAAACTGCGCTCCGGTAAATTCCTAAATTAACCCCTTCGCGCTCTCGCGCCGATCGTAAATATTACTCCTTCTCTCTCCCTCTCTCGCGCCTAAAGAGTAAGAGCTCTGCTCTTTTCGTGCGCCAGCAAAAAGGACGAGCGCGCGAGGAGGACTATGCAATATCGCAGAGAGCGGGCGCGTCTCCGCTCCGTCTCGACGGTAAATTTAAATAACGGCCGAGCGAGCCGTGTCGGATGGAATACGCGCGAGCTGTTGCTCTCGAGACGAGAGAGGGAGAGTAGTTTTAGTTTTAGTTTTAGTTTCGACGCGAGACGCTTAGCAAGCGCGCGATTTCCAGAGGTGCAAAGCTCCTCGGCCGGAGCAAGCGCGCAGTTCTAGCGCGTTAATTAATCGAGGCAAACTTTGCGCGCCAAGCCCCGCCGAGGGCCTGTTTAGCCAGCCGGAGACATTAAGTGATTGTTGCTGTTGCTGACTTTCCGAGCCGAGCCTAATGCTTTTTTGACTGGCCGGACGGCCCGGTGTCTTATATTCCCAGCGTCGCGCGGACTTTTGGAGGGCTGACACGGCGAGCTTTTTGGCTAAGAGGCTGCTTCGAGTTTTCGGGCCGACGCTGACGTTTATGTTTTAAGGCGAGGAGAAGAAGGTGAAGTAAGCGGTAAATTACAATAAATGGATTTTTCATTTTTTATTTTTCATTTAGAATTATTCCATTCAATTTTAATTATGAACTTGTCTAATTCTATTTCTTTCGATTAATCCAGCCTCTACTGTATATACAAAAATATTTTGATACTTATTATTTCTACAAAATCATTAATCACCAGAGCAAACTGTAATTAATTTCCGACTACAAATGGAGATAATAATATATTCATACAAATCATTCCCTCCTATCGAATCTAACCTCGACCACCAGCGGTCCCCGACAAAAAAGCAGCCATCTGTCGAATGCATATTAAGTCACAGCGGCGCATCCCTCGTATCAATCGGCCGACTCCCCTATCTTTTTTTCCGGCAGTCCAGCAAACGACTTTGGCCAGGATTTCCCTAAACTAGGCGCGCGAGTCCCAAGCTCTTTCAGGTGCGCAAATGGCCCATCATAAGCTGCGAGTGGTCCCCGGAGAGTAAAAATGGCTATTATACGGCGCAACAAAGGAAGGGAAGGAAAGACAGCAGCGGAGAAGACTGGAAGAAAAGAGAAAAGGCGCGCGCGCGCCCGGCCAATTCGTAAAGGCCAATAAACAACGGGGCAATACTCGTAAAAACCGAACTCGCCGAGTGGATGATTTATCGTCGTCCCGTTTCCCCCGGATTCATTACTCATATATATATATGAAGGAAGAAAAGAGAGAAAGAGGAGAAACGAAGAGAGTGCTCGTATCGATGTGGTCCGCTGGCCTGCTACTTTCGACTGATGCCCGTTGAGTTTTCGAGCCGTCCCCAGACGCGGCTCTGCGAGTGCTCGTCTTTAATCAACTCGGCGCGCGCTGCGCGAGCGCTGCCAAGAAGAATTGCGAGCTGGGAGATGCTGCTGCTCTCTCATTGGACTCTGGAGCTTTCAAGGCCGAAAATATACATAGGCGTGGGACGAGAAAAAGTAGCTCTTTCCTTTTAGCTTGTAATAAATATTTAAACATCTAGATATAATTTGGAAGCTTATCTATGAGCGCTCGGTGGCTACCTGCAGATCAGATAACGAACAAACGAAACCCAAAGTACTCGAAATAGCCATAAAATAGCAGGCTTCCCTGAACTAACAGCATAATCATAACCCGAGCATCCGTCATAAAAGAGTTTACTATGTACTCCGGAGATAGCGGAGAATTTATACCAGCCCTAAACATCCGAAAATTCATCCAAACTCCGAAAAAATGATCGCGATATTTTTTCTCCTCTCCCGTGTACCAGCTCTCTGGCTTTGAAGATAAGAAACGCCGGCCAACTCCCTGTTGCTAAAAAGGACCAAGGGGAGAGAGCGAGCAGCACTATAGTCAATGCGCTCCTCAGCCGGCAGTCAGGCCGAAATATTATTTTGACAGCGATCGCTCCCTTTTCGCCGCTGTGCATCGGGGGCAGCGTCCTCCATAAATCCCGAGCCGGCTGCTCGAACCGAGGGGACGAGGCGACTTGCTTCTTCTGCCGCTCCCCTGGTTTACTCGCGCCGCGTGTCCGCGCCGCGCATTACGAGACAATTTTTATATAGCGCCAATGGATTATTATCATTTTTCTTATTTACGCTGGAGGAATTGGCTGAGCCGCGGCTAAAACATTCTTTGGCTTTTTTTTGCTAAGAGGGAGGGAGAGTGGAGAAATTAATGGTGATATCGGTCTGGGGAATCACTGACTTGGGAGGGAGCGCTTCTTTTCTTTTTTGTGTAAAGAGCATCGTGAGAAGGATGATTTTTTGGAAGGTGTGAAAATCATTTTAGCAAACATTTGAATCAATATAAACGTGACTCACCAGCTATTGGTAGTGATTTATTTTTGCTGTTTGTAGATGATGAAGATCAACTTACCTAAAACAAAAAGAAAAAAAATTATGAGTTTTTACAATAAATTCAAATTTTTCTGTATGTTGGAGCTAAATAAAAAGGTTTTCAGAGTAATGTCCACAATAATGCTTATCAAAATTATCATTTGTACACTAAAAATCTATTCTTCTATATCAAGACTATGCATTTCAAGATTTGAAGTCAAATATCAAGCAGTTTCAAAACGTTAATCCACTGAAAAAGCAATCTTATTTACAAAACCATCCCTCTTTCGATTCCAAAAAAATAAAAGTTAGCAGCAATAGTTCTCCGGAAGCTTAACAATGTTAACTTATGATCCCGAGCTATCCGTTTCGTGACCCGACAACCTCACCGAACCGCTCCAACCCTCGGAATTAAAAATTCTCCGAGCGTACCAAGTCTCTCTCTCGTTCGAGCCGACAGCATCGCAACAACCCCGGCAACATATCGGATCATAGTCCGCGACTCGAAACTTTCTCTCTTTCCCCCCTCCCTCCCTCCGGTCCACGATCATCCTGGAAACCCTTGCGACTAGTATACGCGCAGCGACGCATCCTTGATCCTTTCTCCGTATCTCGTTTAAGGACCCTCCGCTTGCGCGAAATCCCTCGGGGTGGTGGGTGGCCGCCCTGCGGGTTTCGATTTCTAGCTTCTCTCCCCGCGCCGTATGTGCAAGCGAGATATATAAATACGCCGAGGAAATTTCGCCGAGGCCACTGGCCGCGTTATGTACTGTCGGAGAGAGAGAGAGAGAGAAATCGATCGTCGGGGGCTGCCGCTGTTGCTGCCGCTGGCTTTGATCCGTGACTGGAGCTTTCTTTGTCGGGGAGAAAGAGAGAGACTTGATTAGGCTGTTTGTGTTTTTTCTTACGGAGGGACACTGCGTAAATGATCGAAAGCCGGAGGCTTGGGAGTTAGTTGTTTCGGCTGCCAGCGATGAAATTAATATTGATCGAGGGGTGCAGGAGAGAAATGGAGAGAAATAGCTAAAGAGCGTTGTTGCGTCCACAGTTTTTCAAGCGGATGAGCATAAACGCTAATGAGCGTGCGTTTTTATTAAGTGAGATTGATCCTGCATTAATTTTTTATAGATTGAGCGAAAAGTTTGATGGGTAATATTGTTTTTTATGGTCCTGTGTAATTAGAATATTTACGACTGTCATAAGTGATGTTTACTATGGTCCAAGTCGAAAGATGTTAAAACAATAATTTTCTATTGAAACAAACTGTACATTTATCTATTGTTGATTTCAGTAACTTGAATATATAAATAAAATAGTAATTTTAACCAAAACAACTCATCAATACATTCCAAGCACTCGAATAAAGACTTTCTCAAACTCAATCAAACTTTAAAAAGGACAACGTAAAAACACTTCCTGCGAGCACAAAAAGAAAAACAAAATCGAACGTCGAATTCCTCATAAAGTATTATGTTCTCGTAAACAAGGAGAAAACTCGGGCAGCTCCGACAGTAACCAAATCTCTTAATCCACTCAAAAAGCGAGCTGGCGCGCCTGCACACAATCGCGGATAAATATAATGCGAAAGAGAGAGAAAAAGTTGGGCATTATACACACCGATTCACACAAGGTAGACTTCCTTCTCCCTGTCATAATCCTCCGGTTTCCCATTTTATTTACTGGCCGTGGCTCGCTCGCGCGCACAGAGAGAGAAGCTGCCCCAGAAAATCCGCAGCAATAATAAAGAGCATTCAAAACGTCAATAATACGAGCCCGGCGCAGTAGCAGCGCGCGCGCGCGACAAAAAGCAGCAGTGGCGACGGCGGCGGTGGCAAAATCGCCGGGAGAGAATCTTTTCAATCTATTAAAAGCGATCGAGCGGACGAGTGGCGCTCGGCGCTCATTCAAGCGGCAAAAAAGAAGGAAGAATGAAAGAAAGCGGTTGGATTTTCCGAAATATAGGTGGAGAGACCGCGAGGACATGGGATTTTTAGGGGAGCGACCGGACAAGGGGCGTGTTAAAAGCTGCTGCGCTCTCGGCCTGTGCGAGAGCATCTGGCCGCACCAGGACTCTACCTTTTTTTTTTCCTCGACCATAGCGCTCTTTCTTCCATTGTGCACACGCTCCGCGGCGCTTTCACGCCGGGCGCGCGGACTTTAAGTGGGTATCGCTTTAACTTTTCACAATGATTCGGCAAATGTAAATAAAGTGCGCTGTAAAAGCCGCTGTAATTACACGCCTTGCGAATTTGATTTCGTTGAGGAGCGGAACGATGACGGTTCTGCTTTTTTAACTTGTTTTGTGACGGTCCGTTATAAAGGGCATTCTTTACGCTAGTTGTGCCGATCGACTGATAAAAAATAAAAAAATTAAACTTTTCTAGTAAAAATTTCTTATTCATGCATTTTTATGGAATAAAAAAATGCCTCAGTAACACGCAAAGTTTTGGTCTTTATTTACCAATTACGAGCATAAAAAAAACTTTCAAAATTTATTATAATCATTGCAAGCTTCGCTACAATAAGTGCACCGTAATTCATTTTTTGTAACTAGATTAAATTAGAAATTGACCGAATATTGCGAAACCAAAATACGGTGTCGATACGTTATTGACACAGAGAAACTAGGATTTGTTTTGGAAATCGAACTTCAAACTATCTGAGGGACAGTCATGTAATTTGAATTTTAAAATATAAGCGTGTCTCTGCCGTAACAGGCTATTAACTAATCCTATTAAATTTAGAGTGTCATATACTCAAACGACGTTGCCCGCCGACAGTCATGTTATTTTCTAATTTGGAATTTATTAGCGCTCGCCTGTAATTCCGAATTTTACGAGCACACTAAACTTTTATTCCATCTATAACAAAACTTCAATTAAGTCGAGGGGGCACTCGCAAATTCGGCGTGCTGCGAGGTCCTTCTAAAAAAAACTAATTTAGCCTACGATAGAATAGAAAAAAAACGACGCGCGCACACTTTACACAATTTCATTCCGCGCGTTCCTCCGAACCGTTTCCCGAATCCGCTAATTCGCTTCACACAGAAACCAGTCCTAGAACAAAAAAAGTTTGTATTCACGCCCGTACACGGACGCACAAATCTATTTCCTAACGAACAACGGCAGGAACACGGCTTTTCAACGCTTACGCGGGATTTACGCGCACAATTAATTTTCCTCGATTCGCCGACAGCAACAAAACGCCTACATTATCTCACAGCGCTCGCTCCTATTACGTGGCACTTATTGTTCACACGAGGTGCGTACAAATAGAAAAAATCGTTCCCGTGTACTATTCGCCGAGGGAGAGAGAGAGAGAGAGAGATAAAAGTTATCAGCTCGCGCACAACCAGTTAAGGCGCGCGAGCTTCCATACGCGTTCGGGATCGAAAAAACTATCTCCCCACCGGTGCAGCAGCTTACGCTCTCTAACGACGCGCGCATAGGTATATATGCGGCTTGGAAGGTCGTGCCAGCGTCGGGGTCGCGGGAAAGGCGCGTTTTTTCTCCTGTCCCCCACCAGAAGCGGCTATAGCACTAGCTCTGTGTGTGTGTGTGTGTGTGTATGTGCGCGCAGTCCCGTACGCAAAATTACCCGGTAGTCGGCTGAGGCCGGTTCAGCGCCGAGTCGCGCCCGCAAGCGGGTAATTGCGCGCTCGCCGAGGAATGCGCGACGAGCTACGAAGTCGGAGAGAGAAATAGAGGAAAGGGTTAGCGGAGGAATAGGCGGGGGAAATTAGTACGTGAGGGAGAGGATATGGAGTCGATGGCTTTTTTCTCGACCGGCGAGGGGCAGGATTTTCGCCGTTTTTCTAGAATGAAATTTCCGTGGCACGATCTCTAGCGCAGAGAGCCAGAAAGCTTTACGGTACGCGCGATAGCTGTAACGTTCGCCGAACAGAAACTCCAATAAAATCTTGCCGCCGACGATCCGGTTCGCCTCCGACTGCTCTCTTAAGGATTCTGAAGGAATATTTTCGATTTCGAGCCTGGGAAACTTGAAAAAAATTACCTTTTAACTCTTACATGCTCTCGACTGCTGATGTAATTAGGAGCTCGAAAAAAGTCAAACGTTATGAAGGACTGAGAGAGTTAAGTACTGTTGAATCACGCTTTTTTTAAGCGTTCGGAAGCCCGAGCGAATTTTTGCATAAAAGCAATTCGGTAAGGAATTTTTTTTTCTAAATACTTTTTTTTCTGTTGAACAAGATAGCCTTGGCAGAATTAGTAGGTGAAGAGTAAAAAGAGAAGAGTGTGAGAGAAAGAAAATTGGTAGGTAATGGAGGGAGAGGGAGGTAGAAAGAAGAGAAAGATAGTGGCGGTTCGCGCGCGCGCGCGGCACAGTTGATAATTTCGTGTAATTATGTAAAATTTTCTGCCGCCGCGCTCGCGCGCGCACGACCTCTGTTAATTTTACACCACGGCTGACTTAACGTTTGCTTTGTGCATTTTTTTAAGAGAAATTTGTTTTTAAAAAAAGCAATAGAAACTGGGAAAATTTTGCACAATTACGAGATTTTGAATAATTTTGAAAAAGTGCAAAGCTTTAAAATTTCGAGATTCGCACAAATTCCGTGAGGAAATGTGTTGTATGTGTGTAAGTACACAAAAAGGAACGAGAGGGAGTACGGTAGCAGTAGAAAAGTTGATAATTTCGTATAATTATGCAAAATTTTCTACTGCTCGGTTCAGTGGTAATTTTACCACACGAACGAGCTGCTGCTTAAATTGTTACTTTACACGATTTTTACGTGAAATTTGACTAAAGTATGAACTTTTCTACAATTTGAGTATACTTTAGAGTAGCTTGTTATAGCCTCTCTTTTTCAGTATCGATACCCTCATAATAAGACGTCATTAAACTTTATTGCAGTAAGGAAAATAGCAATCAAAAAATTTTGCGCTGCAATGTTATGTAAACTATTCTTAAAAACTTCATTTAATAATAACATAAAAAAAAAATGAAACCTACTCAAATTGTCCACAGCCACGTAACCTCGACCCTATACTCCCCGTAAATTGCGCAACGTTATCCGGCAAACCACATAACTGAGAAACCGTTAAAAAAATCCCAGTGTTTAATTAGCCTTTAGAAGCCTAAAGATCGACAGACGATTCGTCAGGAAAGGAAAGGCTCTCTTTCTCTCCCGGCAGACAAGAATGCGGATATCACGAGGCTGATCTCTATTATACGAGAGAGAGGAAGGGAGAGGAGAGAGCGCATCTTTCGGACGGCGCGGGGGTAGGAAGGGCGGTGTTATAGTGGGCGTGTTGCGTTCGCGAAGCTGCAGGAGGGGGGCAAGCAGCAGTACGTACGCGCGCGCGCGTGATTCTTCCACGAGTTTGGGAAACTCTGTAATTTCCGGAATAGTTGCGCGCGAGCTCCAACAGCCGGTGTACACACACACATACACATATATACGTATACGCGAGCGCTCGAGTATATATCTTCTTCTTTCTATCTCATTTTATTTAACCTTTGGCTTTTTTCAGCAATGGTCCAGGTAATTGCGCTCGCAGGAAGTTACTTTAATTGAAAGATTACCGCGCGCGGGGAAAAACGTCGGGATTTTTTAGCGAAAATAAAAGGCCGCTTTAGCAGTCGGCTCTCCTTGCCCCTCGCCAAAGTTGTAATCAAGTGTATTCCTTACAATTTGTAAAATCGACATCGACTCTCTCGTCTACTATAAATAGAGGCCGTTGCACCTGGCGTGTTTGAAAAAAAAAAACGTAATTGATGAATGACAATGGCCGCAGAATTCGGACCAGTCGAAAAGAGCTAGGTGCGCGCGCGCTCGGCCGCCTCTTTGTCTAGAAGATCCCAATAGCCGCTGCCGCCTACTTCCTTTGAGAGCTCCGATTTTTTCGCCTTATCTCCCTTTCACGCGCGCGCTTGCCGCACGATCGACCGTATAACCTTTTGTTCGGGGAAAAAAAAAAGAAAGAAGCCGCAAATCGATGACCGATAATATAACGCGCTCGCGCACCCGTCACGCAGACACGTCCTTTAAATAATCCATTACGCTTGTCACTCTTGAATTGGCAGATCAAAATCACCTCTCCGGGAGGCGGAACGTTAAACCCTGGCCCGTGCGTTTATATATCCAACGTCGCTTTTTTTTCCACGATGTACCAGTGCAGCACCAGTCGGATTAACATCCGCTACGTCGAAAAAAAAAAAAAAAAAAAAAATTCGCGATAGAATTCGCACCCAGCGCGAGCTGACCATACGCACTCACCAGAAAGGGTATTAAATCAACATAGCGAGAGCGAGAGCGAACCATAAAAAGTAGACCGAGAGAGAGAGACTGTTATTCCAGCGAAAAAATCGCCAAAAAGCTCTCTCTTTTTCTCTCTCCCTCTCTCAGCGTATATCGACCGGTGTCGAGTTCAAGCCCGAACAATAGTTCTCGATCACCCCCCGCGCACATAACACGCGAGCATCTCCCCCCTCCTCGCCGCTCTCTCTCTCTCTATATATATATATATGCGGCGAAAGACCGAGAGAGAGAGAGAGAGAGAGAGTCCTATATCCACTGTCCAGTTCAGGCCTCGTTAGCGCGTTATTCACCCTCGACGCAGGATTTCCTAAATAGTCCGTCGCTCGAGCTGCCCTCTCCGCGTGCGCACACTCCCATAGACATAGGCTAGCACACACAGAGAGAGCCCTCTGCGTATATTACGCGCTCCGCGTGGCACTGGCCGCCAGCGCCGCCGCTATTAATCTGTATGGATCTATCCCGCAGAGCGTCTCCTTCCATTTTCGGCCCTGATGCCCGCCCACGCCTCGGTCTTTCGCGTTTATTGCTTCTTCTGTCTATCCCGTGCGTGTGCTCGTTCATTTCCTCCCTCGCCCTCGTCCTCGTCCTCGTCCTCGTCCTATTAATTTACAAATCTCTCTTACTCCTCTACCTTCTCTCTATTAACGCGTGCGTACGCTATCTACTCGTGTCTCTTTCGCGATTAATCTATACAGAGGATTACGTCCCTGCTAGTCTCTCTTTCTCTCTCCCGCTCGCGCGCGCACTGTGCAAGCGAAGTACAGACTGTATGTGTATATACCCTGCTGCTGTAGCCTTTGTATCTCCATTGTATATTGACCGTTGGGATATCGCGCGATACGCTTCTAGTTTGCCGATAAACTATCGTATATCGTCCAGAAATATACATATACATTTTTTCTCTTCATATTCAAAATATAAAGGGTCAGATAATTTTTTTTTGGAAAAATAATGCTCTTTGGTACCCAGTAGTACAGCACTCTGGGAAATTAGGCGAGCTAACCGTAAACGCGGCTGTGCTGCGGAGGGTAATCCTCCGAGCGCGGCTAAATTGGATTTTCCATGTAAAGGATAGGCTCATTTTCAAATATTTGAACCAAATAAATTAGTTTTGATCCGCCGTTTGACGATAATATTGCAAATGTAGCCAGCTCGCGCGGGCACGTCTATATTTTCGATGGAGCGCACCGAGGCGAATGAACGCTTCCAGCAGCGCTGCCCGCTCTATATGGGAAATTGGCATGGCAACAAGCGTTAAACATGAGAATTTACGCGAGATGCGCGCGCAAAAACATTTCATATTTGAGCGTCAAAATCCTGTTTCCTCCGCTCAGAGGCTCAATTGATCAAATGTTGGCTGGGAACTTTATCCATGCAAGTTGCGGAAATGTTAATTAAAAGGGTTTTATAATATTAATTTTTTAAACAAATTATCAGGGTTAAACTTTTTTAATTAATTTACAGCAAGGTTTCATTTGCTCAAATGAAATTTTTTTTATGAAACCCAACATATTCAGTCTTTTAATTTTTAATGAACTCGCAATACTTGACAAAAACAAATACCGCCGAGCTAGAGTAAACAAAACTCAGGCAACTCGGCGAGCAATCCAATCAATACCCCCTTCAGATTTAATAACTTAAAAAACAACCAGCAGCCACTCCGGTTCCCTCCATCCACGAATCCAGCCGGCCATCAAAAAGTCAAGCGTACATAAACTCGCCTCCTCCATCCGCCCTCTCAATGATCCTCCACAAGCGCAGAGCCCCAATGAATCATACATTGACCAGTCGTCGCGTCTCTTTCTCGCTCTTTGCGCATTCACACGTAGAGAGAGAGGAGAAAGCGAGAGAGCTGGCTCGGCTGCGGGGCCAAGCATTTGCATAACCAAAATAATAGCGGAAGGGTCATCGCCGCAGCGCTGGCTACTCTAGGCTCGAGCTCGCGCGACCGCAGCGCTCCCCGGTTTATTGGATTTCGCTGCGGTGCGTTATAGGTTAGCTTTTATAAATTATGGCCGCTAAATTCGGCCCCATATACAGTAGCGCCTGTCTCTTTCGCGCTCTGCGCGTACGCGCCGAGTGCAGTTGCAGGAATGCTTTGGGGAGGTGCCGGGATATGAAGTACATTAATATGGAGCCGAGCGCAGGGGGACACGCCAGCCTGGGATATTGAGCTGAGGGTACGAAGAATTGGAAGAAGAGGCGCTTGATTAATCCCGCTGGGTGCTGCTGTCTCTCCGTGCTGCAGCCTGGATTCTCATGGATTTGATGCTTTTTAAATAGATCGAAATTAAAGCAGGATTCGGGGGAATGATTCAATACGAAATTACGTATTTCGATCATCGCTGGGATTTTCGGAAAATTTAGAAATCTATTTGTAAAAGTTTACAACTGTTAAAATAACTTGAACGTTGATGAAATTTTACAACTTAGTGAAATAATTAGTGTAAGTATGTTTGAAAATCTTCAGCTACATAATTAATTACGGTAAAACATCCACATTTCATTTACACCAGAATCACATCTGCGTAAGTAGCGGTTCATTAAAATTCTGTAACTTTAGAGCGACAGCCGCGTCGAATACTTCTATATTACAGATGTGCTTAAATTTGCATTTAAAGCTAGTTTGCTCCACCTACTGCTTACTGCAGTCATAACCAGCCAACTTATTGTATAAATCAGCGCTTTCAGCAGTTAATTATTTTGAAGCTTATATAATATTGAAACATGAGAACATATTTATAATGAAACACAAATATCAGTTCAAATCACGATTTATATAGATCAAAAGCCACGCAATCAACTACAACAAGACCTTTCAGAAACTCGTATAGAACACTGCTTAAAACAACAAAATTACTGAATCGAAAATTCATCGTAACAATTACTATACATGAATAAATCAATACCCTTACAATATACAGACTGTAAAAAATCCACAAATCTCTTACTTTCGAACACGAACTCAGCACTCAATCCTAAATGAAAGTGCCTCGCACTGCTTCGCATCCCCGCCCACATCCACCCTCAATTAACATTAAAATTACCATTCGCGCCGTCCTATTAGCAAAACTCTAGCAGCCGACAATACGTCAACGATGTAACCCGTCGTTAAACGGCAAGCGTTAACGCGGCTTTCCTAGAATCACCCGCATACATCAGCTGCCCCCGTCTGCCCCCCTTTCTGTGCAAAAGCCAGCGCGACAAACTGTTGAAGGGCCCACATTGGCCGCTGCTTAATTCATCGGAATATTTAAAAGCCCAGGGCTGGGCGCGTGCGACGCGCTCGTAAACAAGTTTCGTATATATACGTATACGCCGGAGTGTGCAATGAAACGCGCCAAGCGTGAGATAATTAATTTTACGCGTCCGCTGCTGCTGCTGCTGCTGCTACTCCCCCGCGTGCGCGACGTTTCTCGCGCTCTCTCGCCTGCGCCGCCAGCAGCTAGTGTCTTTTTGACGCGCCGCACGTGGCGCGCGATCTTTGCCAAGTGGCTGCATTGTCGCGAGGAGGTGCTGCTGCTGTTGGGGTTAACGGACGTGTCGAAGCGATGCTTTATAATTTTTCTTTATTTTTTTCGTCAACGTGGAATTGCCGTATAGAATATTTTCATCGATAATTTTGAGGGCATAAATCATTCGGGAAATAAAAGTCGTAATAAAAGAGAACAGAGCGAGGCTCTAGATTTACGTCCGTCCAAATTATGATTTATGTCACGGTTGACTCGAAAAGCCGAAATATCTGTTGATCGCAGACCTAATCGCGGATTTAATTAGCCCTGCTGGCTGCCGGCGCTCGCGTAACTAAAACTCCGCTGAATTCCTAATCAAGCACGCGGCCCCAGCTCTCTCTCTCTCTCGCTCCAACTGTAATCCAGCCAAAATACAATTAGCCAGAGCCAACGCTGCAGCCCGGATACCCGCGGCGGCGTTCCAACCATCAACTATCTAGACGTAATATCCAAAATTCAAAGCCGCGATCGCTCTTCCCTCTTCCCCCCTTTCAGCAACTTCTCTCGAAATCACGCATTCTCCGATTACACCGCAGAGTCTTGGAAGCCAGCTGAGGACGCATTTTTCCAGCTCTAGTCTTCATGAATACCTTATCAGCTCTTCCGGGCGTTTCAATAAAAGCACTCCGCGCAAAAATGTATATACACGCTCGATCGCCAGCACCCCAGTTGGTGTTGCGTCACGGCTGCGTGACTCAGCCGCGACTCTGTATATACACTCTTATAAGCGCCGCTCGATAATCCGCTCCCCAAGGCGATGATATCGTGCGTGCGTGTTTGCGGAATTTCCGAAATCACGAGCGCATCGATGCGTTTTGCCTTTATTAAGAGCGAGCGTTGGCTTGGGAAGCTGCACAGCCGTAAAGCATCGTGCGCTTAAGAGCTCGTCGCGCACATAGCTCTTGGCGCAATTGGGTACGCGGCTGAGGTTCGATGATGCGCGCGGTTTAATTAACGCGCCAGCCTCAGCGCGAGCTGGAATTTTACGAGACCGAATTTCGCGCTGTGCTGAGGAAGGGAGATAGAGAGCGGGGGTGTTTAGGAGCCTTTTGGACTCGTTAACGCTTTCTGAGGGTTCGCAGCGAGGCTAATTTATGTAATGGCAGGTGGGGGAAGCATACTTTAATGAGCGAGCTTGAGTGTAACGATAGTTGTTAGATATTTATAGGATGATCGGAGGAGCCTGCGCGAATCGCCGTTTATAGACGGTTTGACGACTCCTAAAATTGTGGCCTTTTTCAGCGTGAATGTATGCATGAGGCGAGGTGACAACATGGCTTGACATTTTAATTTTATACGGAATACATAAATAACAATGCTTCTTCGAAAGCGCTCGTCGATCCTAAATCTACTTTAGAAAAAGAAGCAGCATCTATAAAAACGCGCGAAAATCATTTCGATTATTCCGTTACCCAATAAAGCAAACTAAACAATGTAATTAATATCCATCATGCATCAATTACGCGTCGCGTATTATTAATTTCTCTAAAAGCCATTAGCGGCGGCGATTATTTTTAGCAACACAGCTCGCTCGCGCAGACCGAGCCTCCATAACAACAGCGAGCTGTTAAATAAATCATTGATATGCGCGAAGGCGAGCTCGCCGCCGGCCCGAAATAGGCGCTACACTCGCGCCAATAGGAAGAAGGCTTCGCTCACATTGTACACACATTTACCAACCGTCTGTATACACTTCCCACGGTGATAATGTAATATTGCATATAGGCTTTTTTGCCTCGGATAAACGCGATTGACGTTACAACCTAAGATTATACATCGACGTCGAAGTTTTCTTTTTTCTGCAACATAAAGATGACATGTCACGTCCGCCGATCGTAAAATATTCAGCGCCCGTCACATCGGACTACTGCTGCTGCTCACAATTCTAATTTCAGGACGTCGCCTTTTGGAGAAATATACCTATATTGAATTATCATGAAATTATTTTCGGGGTTGATGTATATATGGAAGGAAACGTCGATTTCGCTTGACAAATCTAGCCGAGTGAGCTTTTCCTTCTTAATGAAGCTTCAGCTAGACGTGAACGTCGAATCACCGCGAGGATCTTCTGCAAAGTTAAAGCGGTCTATAAATACTATTGAAAAACAGAATTTTGCAAAGCTCATTGTTTAAACCGCCGAAGTTTGAAAAGTTCAGAAGACATTTTTATGGAGCGCAATAAAGTGCTAATTATCAACGCTCGCGGAGTTTAATAGCATTTTTCGTTCTGAATAGTGTTTATATCTTGAAACAATTTAAATCTGCCTCCCCCGCGCGCTGGCTGGACGTATATAAAATGTGCCGGGCGGCCAGCGGGCGAGATTTACGAGTCTAGATCGGCGGCAACGCGGTTGCCCGGCTGCGGTTTTGAATTACACACCGGCACTCCGTATTAAGCGAGTTGCCGCGGCTTCGCCATTGATTTTGTGAACCGACATAACAATGGAAGCGGTCCGAGAGCGACTTTTGCGCCCCTCCGCCCTTGTGATATCAATCGACGATTCTAATCGCTTTTTAAACTACTTTTTTCTCGAGCGCGCCTGCTCGGGAAACAACACTATTAAAGGCCACTGGGCTTATTCTTTTTTTCGAGCGTGAGGGCTGAAAATCGTTAAAGTGACTTTTCAAATGAGTAAGGCGTGGGATTACATAAAAAGGTTTTAAAGATTATATATTCATAATTATTGATAAGTAGAAATTTTAAATTTTCTAAAGATTGAAATTTTATAAGGTAATTTTCTATCGAATTTTATTAGGTTATATTTACTAAGCCAATTAACTCAACGATTTTTCCAATCATTATTTTATAAAAATCTACTGTCGATAAAAGTTTTCTAATTCGTCTGACTTAAACTTATATAAAAAAATAATTCAATTGTACAGGAAAATTGAATAAAGTAGAAAATTCCAAGCTTTATCGAGCACACCCATCACCAAGTACAAAGCAAGCCTAAATTCCCAATTCCAACTGCTGGTCAATCCATAAAACCCTAGAGAACCTGGGGAAAAACAAGGCAGCGCGCGCGCGCACGTAATCGCCACGCTCCGTAAAGCTAAGTGCTGTAAGAAGGGCGCGAGCTTGCGCGTGAATCTAAGGAGCGAAACTTTGGCCGGGCGAATCTCGCGGGCGCGTCGGGCCGAGGGGGCCTAAATTCGTTAGCGCGTGCTCGCGCGGCCGGCCTTTTCCGCCATTATAAATAACGTTTAACGCTCGTAAAACATCTCACCCTCGCTCGTATCCTGCGGGCATTACGCCTATTTACGTCCTTCGTGACTCTTATCGTTTTCCAAATCCGCCTCTCTGCCCGAGCGAGCGCGATTTAATGTCTGCGCCCCGTGACACGCTGTAAACAGCGAAAACTCTCGGCTGCCAGTGTGTCTCTCTATATGTGTGTTGCTCGAAAAAAATGACAACTTTTTATGTGGACGAGGTCTCTGCTTTATGGTTATGGGGTCGGGGTTTTTACTAAGTTTCGGCACGTTTCTCAGAGAGTTCCATGCTCGCTCGACTCTCCCTCCCTCTATGTGTCTCTGTGTGCAAGTGTGTGTATCGAGGTGTGTAGAGGAATTGGAACAGTGGGCTGGCTATAGCGCTTGATTTATAGGAAGGAAGAATCGTTTATTGTAATTGTTACATGCGCTTCATTTGCGTAACGTAATTGTTTCTCGAAAAATTTTCAGCTCGTAAATCAATTTTAAATGTTGAAATACTTTAATTTATTTAAATAATTTCATGCCCTACATTCACTGGGTGCTTGTTTGCAAAAAGTAAAGAAAATTTATTATGACATCCGGTCTCTAACGGCTACACACATCTAAATAAAAGAGAATGTATTGCATTATAAATTAAAAAAAAGACCATATACATAAAAATTCAGGCATACACAACGAGCTAATCTAGCTTCGTCGAACATTCTTCAAAACACTCCCAGAAAACAAAGCTCGCGGCAAAGATAAATTTTACAGGAAGCGCGCTCGCGCTCTCCCTCCCAGCCCAACAGCAACAGCAGCAGCAACAGCAGCGCGTTCTCGAACTAATTTACAGAGTGCTCATACAGCCCGCTCGCTGGCGAGTAGCGCGCGAGCGCGCGAGATACACGTCTAATTGCGGGAAAACGAATGGCCGACCTCAAAAATGGCGATTTATTAGACGGAGAACAAAGGTACGAGCAAGGAGGAGGCGGCCCCGGCGCGCGGCGAGAAAAAACACAGCACTACCGGCTGCTTGCACACCTAGCCGAAGCTCGGCGCGAGCGAGCGGCGATTTAGCCTCTCGCCGAGATAAAATCGGCAAGCCGGCCCCGCGGGCGACGTAACTTCATCCCTTTTTACTGGGGCGCGGCTTTAAGCCACTTACATTTAATAGCGCGCACGCGCAAGCGCGGGCCTTTTACCACGGCGGAGCCCTGAGCGCTCGCTCGCAGACGTCCTATATATATACACGGAAAAATGTAGAGAGCGGACCGAGGGAAATTGATTTTGGAGCGAGGCAGGGGCCCTGGCAGATTGGAGGGGGCACGAGCGGGGGCGCGATTAATTTGGGAGGCCGGAGCCGAGAAAAATTATGGAGGCGGCGATAAGAGGGCCGAGCGCCGGCTTTCAGCGTGAAATCTGCTCTCGGCTTACTGGGGGGGTTAGGGGGGAAATTGGAAAGCGAGAACATTGGCTTTGTCACGCGTGATTTTCGAAAATTTCGAATACGCTGCTGGGATGTTCGCTGCTGATCCGGAGAAGATGAGAAAGGCGTAGTTTTTGCATGACTCACTCTGCAAATATCTTGGGGATTTTAAAATTTAAATTACCGACCTAGTTCCAAGGTATACAGATGTTAATCTTCCGCATATTTCTGCTGCTTTTTTAACGTGTCCATTTACGCAAAAAAAAAAAAAAAATGAGAAAAAGTAAATCCGTTGATTAAGCTAAAGGAATGCATGAAATTTCCAGAGGAATCTTACAGAAAGTCTTTTTATTACAAGAAAACTGTCTTGCACGTACGAGTTAATTTTTCTACATCAAGTCCTTTAAGCTCCGAGCGCGGCATGGCATAAATAAAAAAAATTGAATTCAAACCGAGATTTCCTGCATTTCCACATTTTATCCATTAAAGCCGCCTTACGTAAAACGTCCAGGCACATAATCCAAATTACCCAGCCCACGAATACAATTTGCTCGGGCGATAAATTTTTTCATCCAACGGAAGCCACGATTAGATGCAGTCCGTCCGTCAACCTTGTGAAATTCCGGCAAAAAAGTGACGCGCGGCACAAGAACGGAAAAGTTTCTCTCGGAAACTCGGTGAAAAAGCGCGACAGGAGAAAGTGGACAGCCTCCGTCATAGTTGAAAAAAGACGAAGAAGACGCGCATATCGCAATAATCACGCGTGAAACATCGAGATTATTGGGCATGCGACCGCCGAATTACGTTCAACCTTTCTAATTAATTACCATGCAGCAGCTGAGGCCGGGGAAGAAGAGCAGATTAGTCACGCGCGTCCAAGGCGCGCTCGCCTACGAGGAAGATGGATACGGGCGCAGATAATGGAAGGCGGGGTTGGTGCGCGTAGTTGCGAGGAGAAATTTTTAAGAGAGGATGAATGGAAAACTACGCCGTCGCGAATTTGAATTGAATAATGTCACGGCGCGCGTCGTGACAGTTGTTAAGAGCATGGAGAAAGTGCGCGTGCGGACAAAGCGGAAAAAATGTCTTAATGAGATGTACGTGGATGGATGGGAAAAAAATCGTCGGCTTTGTAGCGAGTTAAATAGTTGGTAACGATTGGCGGCTCTGTTCAGCTAAGAATAGTAATGCATTCTTCGTTACGGTATAAGAGAGAGAGAGAGAGCTTTGACGTTGAATACTGATTATCCTTTTAGACGTCGAGTTAAAATCTCAACTTTACGTTTCATTACAGCTGGAGTAAAAAGTAAGCTGGAAGCGCTAATTGTAACTATTATAGTCGAAACATAATTCCCACAGGTCCAACTAAACTCGGAAGAAAAGGAGAAGAGTCCGGCTGAAAAAGGGAGGAAGCTACGCTCTCGGAGAGCCGATGCCGAAGGAAAACACTGTAATCGCATTCGCTGAAATTATTCCAAGTGACTAAGAGAGCGCGCGCGCGTATAGCAACAACCAAGCGAAGAGAGAGAAAGGCGACTGTTTTTCCAATTGGAAACGCCTGTGTGCTTAATTGATATTGGCGGCGCGCGCGTTTTTGTCTTTTAACTCTGGTACGCAGGCGCAAGCGCGCCGGAGAGCTCTGAAAGCGATTGCCAATAAAGAGACAAGAAATGAGAAAATTGCATACGCGTATGGGTAATAGGGATTCGTATTTGAATTTAAAAGCAGGCGGAGGCAAGCTCGCGCTACACAAGAACTATCTTAAAGGAATATTCGCGGGCATAGGAGCCCGGCCGCTCGCGCGCACCGGGCGGCAAATAGCTTTCCTTTTTTTCTTTAATTTCTCGTATGAAAATAAACACGGATGCGCGTGCTTTCCATCTGCCGCTACGTCCAAATGGATGATTCTTTATTTTTCAGCAAGAATGCGCCCCTTTTATTGCTTTGTAATTACAGTCATTTTTATTTCAACCGGCTATTCCAAAAGCAAAATATGTACGTATGGTTTCCTCATATTTATAATTAATTAACAATATTTTTTATAAACAGAAACAATTAGTATTTATTTATTTCCATCGTCAAGCCTCAACTACTCGCCCAATAAAATATCATTGTTCACGGCCATCCCGGCGGCAAGTCGCGCCGATAAACGGCGGCTTTATCGAAAAGCATTTTCATACGAAAAAATAAAAAAGCGCTCGGAAAAGCTCAGCCAATAAAAAGGCCGTATAGCGCGAGTCGCCCTCGTAGCCGGAGAGTCCGTAAATTGAAAACCCGTAAAGTTCATTTCTCCTTGGACGGCAGCGGCGCGAAACAATAGAAAACGCAACTGGTACACACATAACGCGAAGTGGTAGCTACGCTACGGGCCGGCACCTTTAACGGGCGGCTTCGCCCGAGCGAAAAAACTACCGCGCTCCGCTACTCGCAACGGCACTTATTTCACTCGTTATAAAGCGTCAAATCCATAAAAATCACCTAGGCCGGCACGCACGCGCGTTAAGCCGTAAAAACATCGCGAGCCTCGCAACACTCGCCGTAATAAGCCGAAGCCGCGGCACCGTAATTGAATGTATATATACGAGAAGGAGCAGCGCCGACGAAAAAACCGGGGGCGGGATAGGCTGCAGACGCTCGGCCGCCGCGAGATTAGCGCTCGTCTCGCAATTAGGCGACGTGTATACGACAAAGTAATTGCGTTATATATACACCTGGGGACTTGAAAATTGCGCATTAAAGTCGCGCGGCAATTGTCCTCTTTGGAATCGCCTCGTGACTCCTCGCGCGACGCCCTTTCTCGTCTCCTTCTTTGTCTGATTCGCTTCCTTCCTACTGCAGCGCTTCTTTTCAGCGCTTCCGCGAAGAGAGCCGCGTGGCTTGCTAGCGTATTTCTAAGTCAGCTTTAGGCCGGCTTCACAATGCCGAGGCTTTTGTGTACGCCGGCGAGGGCGCGCCGACTTAATCAGATCGGGCGCGTTCTTTTGAGCGGCTGTTCTTCGCGCTCCTGAAACTGCGACAATTAGCAGACGGGTTTCGGCGTGAGAATTATGCTGGGAATACGAGAGCCTTTTTCAGTTTTGAGAAGAGAGGGGGGTAGACTAATCGCGGTTACGCGTGCGTTATTATTCTTAGGTGATTTAAATTTTCGATTATTTATTGCTGTCGTCCTGGATATTCAAATAACGCAATTTATTTGCGAAACATTCCGAGAATGTTCGCCTACATGTTTATCCAGCAATGTTAATTGTTCTGGATGAGTTCATCGCGTTTTTATTATTTTTAAATGATACATCCTCCTGCAGTTAGTGCGGAATTGCATTGTTGCACGTATGTACTTAAGCCACGGCTCGAGTCTCGGAAAAATCGTTAAGATTTCGTAATATCTCTCGGCGGAGAATTATTCCTGCAATTTAATTCGCGTATAATTCGCGCATATGCATGACATTCAGGCGCAATTTAAGCGCTTTTTGAGAGGACGTAGGTAGCGCATCCACGGACAGGTTATTAAAACATATAATTACAACACCAATTTGTCGTAATGTAATTTTAGTGTATATGTAAGCTCGCGAGCGCGCTCGCTTGTGTGTGACACAACATGACGCGATGGCTGCAATTTTCGAAAATGCCACCTTACTTCTACCTTCCGCACTTTATCATTACGCCCGACAATACAAGGATTTAAGCAGAGGTATGCGAAACGTATCAAGATTTCGATTGCATATTTTAAGGTTTATTGAGTCGTTATTTACATTTCAACTTAAATTATGATTCGTTTTACAAAAAAAGTGCTCTAATACAATAAATAAGTAATTTGTATTAAATATTACCGTTTCATATAAAACTGTAATTTTAAAATAACTTCTTGGACTGATCTGATACCGAGCAGGCACGTTATCTATTTTAGAGAACTTATTATTCAAATTCTTAACTGGGTCAAAAAGTACAAGTAACTTTGTATCTACAATCGCCGACTCATAACTTACTATATTTATATTGTTAATTAATGTTTAAATTATACGTTAAATTTATTCAAATTTCCCTTTTCTCCTTTTTCAATAAAAGATTTAATTTACAAATAATTTCCAAGTCACGTTTACAAGAAGAAGCAATAGTGCCTTCTTATTACAAAACCCTATCATGCCCATCATAAAAAGCCAAACAGCAGTCTATCAGCATATCCCAAACAAAATAAATGTGAAGCAAGTCTGCAATAATAGCCGGCGCATACGCATCGCTATAATTCACCCTCCTCTCACCGTATCCGTCTACGTTCTCGTCTCGTCTGCTGTCCTCACTACACCGTCCTGGTGCCCCTCCAGACGACGATGACGTCTTCTCGGCTGTTAGTGCGTGACCGGAAACTCTCGTCTGCCCGACAGTCACGAACCTCGAACCTCTTTGTATACATTCGCGGGAGTTTTTAGATAGGAATTTCGCTCCGTGTCCTGGTTTACTAGGCGTCCGCGGCCCCCGAATTAACAACGCGCGCTCCACTTTTCTGCGGGTGAAGACGACGACGACTACGAGCTGTGTGCGTGCGTGTGTGTACGTCGGTGTATACGCGAGGGTTTTATGAGTTGGCGAGAGTAAGCGCACTTTGAGAGTGAGAGAAGTCGCAATTAAAATGTTTACGGTTCGAGGAATGCTGCTGCTGGCCCCCTCGTGCCATTGTTTCCCGTCGCGCGCGGCAGCTAATTTTAAGAATGTTTTAATGAAGATTGCCCGCCGGCGGCCACGAAAATTTCGTCGGCTCGCTCGGCAAGTGTTTTCCGCGGCGCGGCGCTGTTAAATTAATATCTTTTAATTAAATTTTCAAAAAGGCCCGCAGACGCCTTGTAATTTTGAGCCTGGAAAACTAAATTTCTCCCGGCGAAAATGTCTGTATTATGACTTTGCATAACAACGTTTTATCGATTATGACTTCGTATCTAGAAACTTCCTGCTCGAAAATGATTCTAAGGTAAAACTATACGAAATAAATAAAATTTCAAACATTTCCTTTTATCCCGACAACAAAACAGCGTAAAAGCCAGGTAAACGCAATTGACCATACTGCGGCTCCTCTCCCAACGGAGAGTCACATAGCAATCACACAGCATAGTGGCGAAAACACTAGCAGCCGACAAAAGAAAAATAATTTTTCCGCAGAAAGCCCGCTGAAAGGAGCCTAGCCGCGACAACAAAAGCAACTCTTTTCTTCTAAATGTGCGCGCAGGCAGCCTCGCCGGCGCGCAAAAGCGTAATCAGCGTGAACCCAGCCAGCGCGCGTATATATATATATCGAACGAGCCCATAGGCTTGCCGTGCGCGCGGCTCCGGCAAAATCAAAGCTCGCGACTTCTAATTAGGCGAGCTCCATTCGGCAAAGCCGCGCAGAAAGAGAGTGAGAGAGAGAGAAAGAGGCAAAGGCGGCCTTATTTTCGCTGTTTCGCAACGCTCGCACGCCGTTTTGGAGTTTCTTCTCGAAGGAGAAGAAGAAAGGAGTAGGAGGCTTGCTTGGTTCGGGCCTGAAATTAGTCTTTATTTATGGAAACAAAAAGTCAATTATTTTCTTTTGTTAGAGCGGTGTAAGATAAAAAATTTCCTATTATTCATTGCTTGTTTATGTACGTAGGACTGAATGAACGTGTAACGTCACGCCCGATCTTTTACACAAAGTCACGTTTTAACATGTGAAATAAGTGACAAATTCTCCTGTGATTTATTTGCTTTTTGACGTTGTGCCCACTCTTTTAATTTCTCATTCCAAGCGCATGTTTTTTATGCTATTTCAAGTATCTTCGAGTCCAAGTCGAAATAAATCAATTTAAATCCAAAAGCGGCATTCCAAAATAAAACTCGTTCTACCCCAGGCTTCTTCCACCAAACTATCTAAGCCAAAGACTCCCACGGCAAAAGGCACGTATATAGCTAAACGAAAAACGCCGTGGAGCGAGTGAGGGAGAGAGGATATCGTTCGAGAGCCGCGTGTACGATATAGCCCCGAGGAAGTCTCGACGACAACGACGGCTCGGCGGCGAGAGAGTCCGTGATTCGAATTCCGAAGATCTCGCGAGTTTCGAGAGACGATCTCCCTCCTCCTCACCCCACTTGTCCAGCATCCTCGGGTCGCGGCGCGGGAATGCCGTTTTCGCAATGCGTCACACCGTGAGCTACGCGCACCGTACGTGTAAGCCCGCGTATACGCAAAGCGGCACCCCCGGAATTTCGACGTATTTCAAAAACAAATATAGCTAGGCCATAGCCGCCGCCGCTGCCTTCACGTTCTACTTTTCGCTTTGCATGGGAAGAAAGAGAGAGAGAGCTAAGATTCCGGTTGTTCGCTGGCTCGTGTACCTTCGTACATAGACGTGCCTTCGATCTCAGTTGAACGAGAGCAAGCGCGCAACTCGAATATCTTTCGTTTCGCCTTCTCGGGCTCTCGCTCTTTATTTCCCTCTCTCTCCTCTCTCACTTCTTTGCTCGCTGGCTCGCTGGTGCATTTGGAATTTTTTTGGAGAAACTTGTTTTTTGCTTTTCAGAGAGGGTGAGCTGAAATTTTGCGAACTGAAAGGAGATAGGGCGAAATTTTTTCGGGAATTTGAATATGGTAATGGGAGCTTTGCCGGGTTGTAAAATTCTCCATTGGAGAAGGTGTAAGTGGGTTTGCTGTCATTTTATGATCAATAAATTCTATTAAAATTTATTTTAAAAATTAAAAACTTTTTTCACTTAGGTATATAGAGTGTGAAATCTCTTTTTTTGTTATATGAACAATATACTTAAAATCAACACTAAATAAATTTGCATTACATTATTATTTCTCGAAAGCAACAAATGCGCAATCCATTCAATAAATATCTTTAACGACACAAAATTACTCTCTCTCTCTCTCAATGCAACAAATTCAAGGAATAAGTTCAACACTCAACGCTCAAGAAAACTTACAGATATTTAATTCCATTTGCATAATTCTAACGTGAAAACTAAATGAATCAGCATTTTTCCCCCCTCAGCAGAACGATGAATAAGAAATGAGGAAAAATCTCCGAGTCGCCGAGTGCTTGTAATCAAGAAAATAATTGCGCTCTTGTTCGTCCAGTCGGTTAGCAAACAAACAAATTGATTACCCTCGCGTTCGCGTGAAACGTCAAATGCGCCAAGCATTTTACAATATACAAGTATTAACAACTCCAATAAAACTGCGCGCGTGTGATTTTCGCAATAACCGCAGCGTATTGAAAAAAAAAGCCACGAGCGCAGGAGTATCGGCGAGCGTCTATAATTTCCGATTTTTCCGCGAATATCAATGAGGCTCGTTCATTATCGATTACGAAATCCACGGTGCAAAATTTTTAAATATGCCTAGCCGGGTATATACATACACCCAGGCAGACCCTCGAGCGACTCATAATCGAGCGCGAGCACATGCAGCCTGGCTCTAATGCGCGCGCATGCATGCGAAAGTCGAACAAAAAGATCGAATTACCCTGCGCCGCGGCCGTGCGGTACTACTACTACTATTTGCCTCGCTCCTTCGCGAATTGTCATGTGCGTAATTCCTGTCTTTACCCGCGGTGTGTACACTCTCGATTTCTCACAGTCAAATATTTTCTCTGAAAACAAAGAGCCCGCGCTTTGGGAGGCTGACTGCTCGATGCCTGAAAGGTAAGTATGAGTACTTTTTCTTATTCAAATACTGATTTATGAAATATCGTGTTTCGGATGGCTTTTTTTTAATAAGCCGCGCGCCGCGGCTTTTAGAGACTGGCAGTCTAATACGAAACGGATTAACGAGCCGTAAATGCAGTAAATACAGAGATAAAACGAAAAGTTTGAAAAACATGGGTTTCACACATTTTGAATTCCGAAAAATTTTGTTTCAACACAGGCGTATCGTGTTACTACACGGAATTTTCTTTTTCCAGAACACACGGCGCGCACAGCGAGCGGCAAAAAGTTCGCCAAACATAAATTTCATTTTAGCCAACAAACAATGCGCGGCCCTGCTGGCCACTTTAATTTCCAGCCTACCGAAAATTCCCGCTAATGGACTTAATTTCGCAGCCGTCAAAAATTTAAAGCGCGCGCACAGACAAATACGACCTCAGCTTCGTGCATTTTCCTCAATTCCGGCGAACGGAAAGCCAACGCGATAAACACGGCAGGAGAAAATAAGTAACGGAAAAAACGAGAGAGAGAGAGAGAGAGCCCGGCAGAGGAAAAAGAGAGGAGAGGCATATTCATGTCCGGGTTTATACGGATTTCGCATGCAAAGCAGGCAGCGTGGCGGCGGCGGCAGCAGCTATGCCGCGGCGCCCTTTAATTTATGACGACGGAATATGGGTATTTATTAAGTGGCTGAAAGCTTTACGCTCGTGAGAAAATGCACTTTATTACGGTGTTTAATGGTCGTGCGTGTACATATTGATGAAGCGAGAGGCGAAAAAAAAGGGAGCGTGCGCTAAGCTAAGTCGAGTGCGCTTAAGCGAATCACACCCCCGTCGCCTTGGATACCTTAACTCAATGAGAGAGAGAGTGAGAAAGATGTGTTTTGTGGGATTGATAAACGCGGCCATTATTTACGAGGCTCCTGAGCTAATAATGCACTAAAAGTACATATTTGTGGTATTCGGGTTTCTTTTCTCGCGGTGGCTCGATAAGATCGCAGCGTGGAAAGCACGAAAACGCTAATTCTTGGTTTGTGGGAGTGAGGACTTCATTGCCGGAGTGGCTAATATAATATAAGGTTGTTTCTTTGTGAGTGTTAGACTAGGAGTAGTATTTCACAATACGATATTTTATTCTGATTTCAGGTATATCGAACCAAGAAACAGTAAAGTTTATAATCACCAGTATTTCACAAAACTTGTCTAAAATTACACTTTACGTTTGTTAGTAAAACTTTAATAACTTTCTATTTTTACCTTGCAAAAGGCTTGAATAATTTTAAAATTAAAAAACACCTTCCATCAGAATGCTCACAATTTCTATTTAAATTAATCCCACGGCACAAAGCATTCAGCTTATAATCCTTCAATCCAAGCGTAAAAACTCACCTTCCAGCGGCAAATACACACGTGTCATTCAGCCTTCTAAAAAAAACATGTTCAACAAATAAAAATCCAGTGCCATTAGAAATATTAAAAAACGCGCGCCAAGTGCGTTTGACTCACGGCGAAAGAAAGAGACTCTCCGTCAGCCTCGCGCGCACTCGAAGCGAGCGGACTACTCATGCGAAATGCCCAAATGGAATACGCATCAGTATACACACAAGCGCTCGAGGAGCGAAGAGGAACGAAATGATTCATAATGTATATTCGCAGCTGCTGCCTCGGCAGAAAGTCGACGACGACGACAGGTCGGCATTATAAAGAATCCGCGCGCGCTCGCTCGCAAGTCGCCAAGGCCGTTGCCGAGCGCTACGCGCGCTATCGCTTGGCAATCTGAGATATACGGCCGCGCGAACTTCCGCTTTGTGGGACTTTTTCGCTTGAGAGTGGGAGAGAGTTAGGCGCATGTGTATATCGGCGTTTCGCTTCGGAGCTAAATCTAATTAATCTAAAGCTAATGACGCGTGAGCTGCTCGCCGCTTGAGTTACGTTATGGAGGAGCCAAGGAAAACTGGCTGAGTTATTCGCGGCTGTTTTTTGCTCGGCATTTGTAAGGCGATTAGCGAAGTCTTTGTTTGCATTTGAAATTTGTCGGAAGTGAGGTATGCGTCAATCGGCTGATAATTACAATGAATTATCCTTTTTTTGCTTTTATACTTTTTTACAATTTATTGGTAAATTCTGGCGTTTTATTAGCAAAAATGAGGAATGCCATTAAACATTCTTTTCAGTTGAATTTACGTTTGTGAACCAACTAAGAAAAGCAATAACAGTTACGGAGAAATTTTGTAACCACTGGCAATTTCTCGAAATGTAGATTTAGACGTTTATGAATATTCAAAATATCATTAACGAAATTCTTGGGTAATTATTTAGCATTTCTAAAGACTTTGTCGATTAAATAAAAAACTGCCGATTGAGTTGTTTCCATTCATGGACATCTTCATTTGAAAAGTTATTCTATAATGGAGCAATTACGATAATCACAGCTATTCAAACAAAATCCATTATTGCATGTCATCGAAAACTTCCTTTCTGAATGGACTTCTGAATAACCGTCCACTGCCCTCCAAAAACACGGCAAATTCATTTTTTCCTTCATCGAACGCAACACAATCATCCGAGCAGCGGTGGCGCAATTACGCCCATAACCGTAAAAACGAAGCCCCGGCGAGCCAGCGGCTGGAGTTCCGTTTTCGGCAGCTACACAGAAAAGAAAAGAATAGGAGGAAACGATGCGAGAAGCCCGGGCGCGTCGAACCACCCAAGAGGCACATAATCGCGATGGGGAATCGCTATCAAAAGCCATATCAATTCAATTCCGCGCCCGATGCCTCGGCATACTCGTACTCTCATCATCGATATAAAGGAAAAATGCAAAGGAGTCGGAATGGAAAAGCAGTAGCAGCATTGGATAAAAGAAAATTCCTCGAAGGAATATTGCGACAGTGCAGTAGCGAGACAGAGAGAGAGGAAGACGCGCGACGATCGCTCGATGACTTCATAAACGTATATACCTACATACATACGCGCACGCGCGCGCGAGCGGCTGTGTGAGAGAAAGGGGCGGGGTATTTGCAATTGAAAATATTCTAGTAGCCAGGCAGTGTGTATAATGGCTCTGCCGTGAGCCGCCGTCGTAACTGCAGAGCGCGCGGACGCATGTATAATACGTGAGCGAGTGAATCGGCCGCAGTAGTGGAGTATATGGACGCGCAGAAAGAGAATGGAGCGCGAGCACGGGAAATCGATTAGCTCATTCATGCTTTCTGCCATTACTCGACGCCGAGCAGCTCCGGCCGTCTTACTTCCGAGCCCAGGAGAAAGGGAATTCAATGCGCCATGAGTGCGAGGAGGGTAAGGTTTGAGGCTCGCTTGGCGAGGATGCGCCGAGCTGTCTGGCTTTTTAATGGCGAGATTGGTTGGAAGATTTCAATTTTTGACAAAACGGACGGTTTTTTCTGGAAAGAATGACTTTGGAGATGGGGAAATAATATTTTTTTGTCAGACTTGAGTTTTTAAATAATAGAAAAGAAAATTTTAAATTTTCAGTTAAACTTTCTTCTTCTTTACTATTTTCCAGTGTCTTTTTCTCCATTTTATATTTAAAGGATATAAATATTTTTGTACCTTATAAAGAAATCATTTTATATCACGAACACAAAGAAGAGACAACAAAACTTTCGTGTGATTGCCTTTCCTTAGGAGTAATAACAAACACAGGAAAGGCATGGCATTTCGGTGGAAGGAAATTACGACTTCTTGTTTGTCATGCGACGGTCGATGCATTATGCATTATTATGCATTAAAAAGTATGGAAATTTTGTGGGTGGTTTTTAAAAAGAAATGATTAGCAGATCATAATGTAGATTTTACGATTGAGAAAGAGGTTTACAAAGTTCATTTAAGCAAACGTACACATGTATTTTTATATCACTGACATGAATAAACATTGAGACTTTTACTAAAATGAAATGAAAATGTTGTTATGTAATAATAATTCTAAAACAACTGCACATTTAATGTTTTTACATTTTTACTTAATGAAAAACAAGCAAAGTGTATTTACGCGAAAAATGAGTTTGCTTAATGAATCTCTGCTTTAAACAATAAATTAGATTCGTTTTCTTTTTGCAACAAAGATGCATTTTATGAGAACAAATAGAATGTAAACTATGTTCATTATACATTTCTAAAATTAAACATCTTTATTTTGCACTGCTTCAGTAGATGTTAGTATCAAAGTTTATTAGCTAGCGCACTAAATTAAACAAGTCCTATATATCGTATAAAAATTAATAATTGTCTTCTTTGCTATTGCAAAAGATAAAAATAAAATTTTCATTGGCTTTTTCTCATGGTATAGAGATGATTAGAAATTGCTAAAGAATGACGACACAATGCTCAATAAAATAGTACTAAAGTACGACACTACAATAGAACTATTATGCTCAATACTACAGAATAAGCTTTATGTGTTATGAAAAGAAAATTACATTTAAACTTTAACATAATGAGGACTGCATAATAGCAGCGGAAGATTGCTTTTTAATGCTTAAAAGAGAAGAATGTTATTAGCATATTTTATTTCTTTTATATTATTTATTTGACAAAGCAATAAAATGGATTAACAAAATTATCACATTAAGCTTGATGCATATTTTATTCGCAATTTAAAATACATTTACTGAGTAAACATAAATGTTCTCTAACCGATTGATTAGACTTGAGGAAGTATAAGTTGCAGCATACTTGAGAAAGTTAGTATTTATTTTTAAATAAGAATGTTTAGTTTACGCGAAGTTTAAACTTACAAAGTTTTGACAGTCACGAGTGCACGCTTAAAATGACTTCTTACTAAACTTTCGCATTCATGTCTTGTGCACGATCGAAATAAGTAATGTTCAAACTTACTTTACACAGTAACTCTTGAATATTATTAATATTACCAAGCATAATGAGATTTGAAGCACATAAGTATGAGAATTCATATAAACATGAATATTTTATAGTTTAAACTACAAGATCAATAAAAAATTTAATGATCTTAATAAAATGTGGGAGGTCTATTTATTTCTCTGATCAGTGCTAAATTATGACTTACCAGTAGAGTGTTATAGTACTTGTTAACGATATGTAGAAGATGATGAACTTACCTGAAACAAAAAAGAAACAAAATCATTTAGTTTATACAACAAAAGTAGTAATAAAAGGTATTTTTGTATGCTTAACTAACCGAGAAAAATAATAAAAGTTACAAAAAAAAAAGTATTTTTCAACCATAAAACTATTCTTCCGCCTTGAAAACACTTTAATCAATTTTAACAAAAGTAACTCTCAGCTAACAATGCATAACAATGTAGTCGCCCCAGTGCAAAGAGGGTGACCAGCCCAAAATCCATTTTCGCGCACATCCGCGCGCGACAAAGGCAAAAAATAAATTGCCGGCAATCTGCTCCGCCTAGCCGCATAAAAAAGAGAGGGAGAGGAGAGAGTCAGGCCGGAATCAACTGCGTAATAACGCGTTTTACGACTGACATGACGCTCCCCCAAGCTCGTCTCCCTCCCGTCTCCCGAAAGCAAATTATCGAAATCTCTCTGAGCTCTAAACCCCGCCGAGGGCCAGCGCCGTTTAAATTCCAGGCCGAAATTACACGCGGACGCACAAAGATACACGCGTTGCCCTGACCCTCTCGCTTCTCTCTAAGCCCTTTAGCGATTAGCGCTCGAACGAATCAGCCGCGAAAATTTCCAGCCCAGCTTCTCTTTCAATCCCTCGCTTTCGAAAAGCAGCTCTTTTTCCTGTATACATCGTGTAGTCTCTGGCTTCGCCGTTGGCCCCGCTATATCCGGAAGAATTATAACGGGCGGATTCCCTCTGCCGAGCGCTCACGCTTATAAATGCCTCGGCGCGCTCCTGGAATTTCGCGCCAAGTTAGACTGAGCGCAGGCAGACGTTTTTTCTCCCGGCAGCCCGATGCTATCTGTCTTCGTCCGTCCGGGCTGTCTGTGTCTTTTAAGGCTCGATTTTACGAAAGAGACGCGCTAGCCTGCCAGTTGGACGGGCCAAAACTCTGATAAGATAATGGCGAAGTTTTCACTCTGGGAAGTCTGAAAGATATTTTTTCTTTCATTCAGTTTTACATTTCCTTAATGGAATTTTCATAATTAGTTATTTTTTAAAACACTGCAGTATTTGATCCTTAAATAATGCGCCTATTACGTTGAAGGAACGGGCTCTCGATGCGGTATTTAACGTAGCCGTTCCACTAAATAATCTACTATTGAGAGCCATTACTTGTCCTGTACAAATATTGTCCTGGTCACAATTATCGGTATTAACGATTACTGATAAACGTACTTTGTCGGTAATTGCTAGTGTCTTTACTCTCGCGCTGGCTACACCTATGCGACCCGCTCACTTACCGTCCATCATTCAACGGAAGCTCGTTTTATAGGCCGAGTCTCGACGTACGTACCAGTTTGCTGCCAGTACCTTGTACCGTAAGTACAGAGTGTGTTCGTGGTATCGCGTCTGCCTCGAGATTGGTCAAGACTAAAGTAATAATTTATCGATCCAAGTCTCGCGGAAGTTTTGGCCCGACAAAAAAGGAAATGGAAAGGTCCCCGAGAAGCTGTTATTAAAAACTCATAATTCAAACTATGGGAGAAACAAATGTTTCCGCTCGCCCCTTCCTGTTCAAACTTTCCGAGTTTGTGAGACTACTTTGCCTGATGTTTTAATGATTCGTAAAGTTTGGTAATATAGTATTGATTAGCTTAAAGATTTGTAATTTAAAGGTTCATTCGTGATTTCGTCTAGATAATCTAAGTTAATTCACTTTTCAGAATGAGGCCAGTTCTGATGAATTACATTCTATATTACAAATAGAATAGTATCCAGATTTAAATAACAGAAGAATTCTAGTAATAAGCGGAGATAATTTGATACCAAGAACAAGATGGAAGAGAATACTAGACGTCTCCTTAGTCATACTCTGTAACAGTAGACCATCATTAGCTCATCGTAGCCTACATCAGTTGTTTAAACCAAAGAAATTCCTTTGTACAATCGAACATCATCCTATATTATTAGCACACATTGTATTACTGGCGCGTATTTAATCAGGTGAAGGTTCAGCGACTGAGGTACACAAAAGTTTGATGTGACCAAAATGAGATTTATGTGTGGTTGCGAAAGTCCTCTGCTTGTCTGCTCATAATATGAAACTTACATCAGCAAGTTCTACACGAGCTGAAAGGTTAACAGAAGAATCCACTTTGGATTGCGAAATAGACAGGCAAGGTGTACGAGATGTCAAACGAAAAATCTCGGCGGCAAGCCTCTGATATAGACAACACGAGTTTGAGCCAACCTCTCTCGTAGCCACTGGGTGCATCTCCAAACCTAATTTCGGCCACTCGATAAATATTGATCGATCGCGTCGACAATCAGCAACTCGGTCTACCGATGATCGATCGACCGTCTCGTCCGCAAAGTTACGGGTACACAGGGTTAGAGAGAGAGAGACGTAGATAGACGTAGCGAGAGAGGAAGAGATAGGGAATATCTCACAGGCCAATCAACACACGGGGCTGCCGTTCTCGCAAGTGCGCGTCCAAATCAGCGTGCGACGTAATTCCGTTATGACGCGGTGAGAGAGAGAGAGAGACCGGTACCACCTCGAGAGCTTCCCGCCGCGTGCGCTGAACATTCGCAACACGGACACTCGATATACGAGGATATAAAGCGCTCGCGCGCACACACAGGCACTCTGAGCAGAGAGATATCGTGAAAGAGGACCTTTAGCCGAGCGAATATCTCACGTAGGCGCAAGCGAGATTACACCGTGAGAGACAAAAGGCGTCCGTTCCTCCTAATTCCTCTCCCGACACGTTTGCATGTCTCTGTGTGTGTGTGTGCGAGTTGTATACAGAGTCGCAAGCGCGGCCGGCCAATTAATTACAATTAGTGGGACTCGCCGCACGCACTGCTATATAAACCTACGCCGAAAGAGAGAGAGAGAGAGAGGGAGAGAGGTAGAAGCGCAGAGCCTATAAAAGGGGGAGACAGGGCTTTTCTCGGGGGCCGGGAAGACCATTACGCGATACATTTTACATTTAATTTGCATACGATCGGATTAACAACCGTTATAGGGTGCGCGCGCTTGTGCGCTCTAGCAGCTGCCGAGGAGAGAATCTCGCGCGCTCGCGAGCAGTAGTGGGTTAGGCGAGCCTCTGTATACGTATATACAGGTACTGTTAAGAGGGAACTTTCTTCTTCTTCGTGCCTTCTTCTGCTTTGGGGAGGGCAATATAGCTCGGAGGAGGAGGAGGAGGAGGTTATTCGCGCGCGAGCGCGAGTTTCCCACGGCTTCGCGCGCTCCACTCGATCGCTCCGTCTTTGTTTTCTTGCTCTACTGCTGCCCGTCTACCTGTGCCTGTGCATTTGTCGATGTGTGGGTGATGCTGTATACCGCTGGGCGCAAAAAGAGAGAGGGACGTTTTCGATGCTCGATATTACGTGATATCCTCGTGATTTTTGGGGGAGAGAATATCGCGGAAGTTTCGTACTTAAAATGATTGGTCGGAGTTTCGGGTTAATGGTGAGCTCCCTGCGCTCGCTCGCGAGGACTTCGCTGCTGCCGCCGCTGCCGCTGCTGGTGCACCGAATGATTTGCGATCGGCGAGAGATAGCGTTTTATACGGACTGCAAGCGCCGACAGCGATGATGCCGTATTGATAGCAGGGATTATTAATCCTTGCTACGGAGCTTTATGAGAGAGAAGGAGCGCTTTTCCAGACCGAGAGCTAGCGGTAAGCACGATTGGCTTGGGAGTTCCAAGTTTTTATTGAATAACCTGTCGAGGATTGAAAAGCGAGGCGTTATTTGTAATAGGATACGAAAAGTGCCAGAGGGAAGAATTTCATTTTTATGTTTTTCAAAGCTAGTTTACTTAAAATGATTTTTCTGCGTAATTTTTTCTTCATAATTTTCACGTTTCTGGGTTTTGGTATTTGTTTAAGCAGTATTAAGCCGGATAAAAAAGAATTATACTACTAAGTAAACAGAAATGAAATATTTACCGTTGAAAAGATTTACGTAAAATATTTTCAAAGTTCGTATTTCTTTCTTTCGTAAAACAAAAAATTTCTTTAAAACATTCAAAACATATTTCAAAGTTTGAGTCCAATAAATCAGTTATTCAATGTTTCGAAAGGCCAATTTATTATGTCCTTGGCTCGTGCGCAAAATAATAAATAAATCGCAACAAATGATTTCGATAATTCTCGACCGGATATGCAATAATGCCGCCTGCATCAATCAGCCGGTCCGAGAAAGAGAGAGAAAGGAGGCGCGCGTTCGCTCGCGATATGCCTCAATGTCAGTCCGGCGGCGAGCTATCAGATTTCAATAACAACGTTTCATCACTTGCGATGTATCGCATTAGCAAATAATATCCGAAACGTTTATGATATTATGCGACAGCGAGCGCAGCGCTGAAAAACGCGCCGTAATAGCGCGAGTTTCCCGTCACGCACCCTATCTCTCTCTCCCTCTCTTTCTCGCGATATAATCCAATTCATTTTGCGCTCTCATTATATTATCTTCTCTGGCTCCGTGCGCGCACGAAGCGCGCGTCGCTGCGTTTTTTCAAGCGAATTATGATGGCGCGCGGCCGTATTACAATGAATTTCCATATTCATCATTTTCGTTTTGTCAACTTTAAAAGAGCCTGCGCTTTGCATTACAAAGCGAGCCCGAGCGAATCCGAAATAAATGTGTTAACATCGAGTAGCAAACAAGCAAAAATCAATGCAGGCTGGACGGGAAGTAAAAATATTTTGATTGAGCATGATTTATTTGTGTATTATTCGTGATTTTCTCGGTGAGATTAATTCGGATTTTTGCTTGATGCAATCCTGTAATGACAGATGTATTGTAAGATTAAAAAATTCATGAAAAATTGAATCAGCTTAGATCAACTGTATTCAGCGATAATATAAAAGAATACGCGTTTTCCTTAAACATTTTTATCAGAGTAAATTCAAACAGACTTTGAACTGTCTCCATTCAAGAATCTTCCTCCGCACATATTTTTCACGGCATCGCACGCTCTAAAATAAATGCAAAACACATTTTTCTAAAGATAAGACTATCCAACAATGTCTCCCCTTATCTGAAATTAAAAATATACACTCCCTCGCTGACAACAACGTCTTCACTCTCTAACTCTCCTCTCTCTCGCCCCCGCACCTGCGCGCAAACAAACCGAAAGCACACACACAAGCGGCGTAGAGTTCGTTTACAGCGCATCCGGCCGCGCGATAAAGAAAAACAACTCTGCGCTTTTCCCTCCTCAAAAGACGCAGAAAAATGTAATCACTTGAAAAGAAGCTCTAGCGCGCGTGAAACGGAATCAGCTTGCGCGCACCTCGAGCAAGGACGAAGTCAGTGTCAAAGAGGCGCGAGCGAAGAGTTGCCCGGGCCTCGCTTTTCCGCGAGGAGAGAATCGAGAAACGTGAGAGCTCGGCAGAAAAGAGAGAGATATGAGGAGGAGGAGGAGGCGCGCTCGGGAAAGGCGAGACGCGAGAGTTGACAAAAATCCATTTAACCCAGAAAGGCCATTACGCGGATCCGCGCGTATAGAGCTGGCTGTTTATTTGCTTTTGCGGCGGCGATGTAACGCTCCATTATGTACGCTCGAGCGGGCACGCAGCAAATGACAGGATGGCAAAATTAGGAGAAATCCGTTGCCGCGACGGTTTCTCGCGATTTCGCTTATTTCCGCGCTCTTCGGCTGTTGGAAAGTACACTCGGACTCGCTCTCTCGCTGAATCGACGAAAAATCCAGAGTCCTTTCTTAATTTTCCTCAACGAGAGACTGACGGAATTGTATCAGCCGAGTTGCGCTTCACCTTTTTAATTTCGATTTGTCCCGACTCTTTGTATTCCATCCTGCGCTCACAGCGAGAAACGAGAGAGCCTAAGACAAGAGAGAGAGAGAGAGAGAAGGCGAGGCGAGAATCTCGAGTTACTCTCTCGCGCTCGCGCGCAACTCGACACTGCAGCGGCAGCCGATTCTCTCTCTTATATGCCAGTCTTGTCTTGTCCTCTTTCCTCTTTCTCTCTCTCTCTCCTTCGCGCTCTCCTCCCGGTAGTTTCGCGCGCCTTTGCCAGAGAGCCGCGGGGCAGCGTGCACGCCTGGACTCTAATTCCTAAGCCATGGGAACGCGAAGAGGAGCACGACTTCCGCGATGAAAGAGAGAAAGAGAGAGAGGCTGGGCCTCGCTGCGATATTGCAGTTATTCGCTCGTTTTGCGCCGGCTGTATCATTTCCAGCGGAGTTGGGATGGTGTTGGGCAATCGGCATTTTTTTGGGAGCAACCTGAAAATTAGCGATTGTTTTTGCAAGATAGAGAAGAGCCGGTAATTGAATTAGGGAGTACGAACAATGGCTCCGACGCTCCGTGGGCGTGCGTCTGTAATTGGTCCCGACCGGATTTTTTCCCCTTGGCTTGGCCCAAATTTTTTGAAACTCCCGAGCAATGAGTTTTTAGTATCAGCACTGTGCTTTTGCAACGAACTAAGAGCAGCAGAAGTTACGTAAAATAAAGACATCCGAGAGCGGCTTGAATCGAGCGGCAGTGCAACAAATCGAAGCAACTGCCGAACATTAAGAAAAGCTCCTTTAGCCGTAATTTTTCCTCGACTGGCAGTGCTAAAACGCATGAGAAAACACGCGCGCCCATTACAAACAAGCCAGGAACAGAATTCTCCGAGCTAGAATAAACAAGGCGTGCTAGCGCCCTCCCGCTCGCTTTACGACGTTTTACCGTTCGCGGATCGCGATTAAAGGCAGGGAGCCTCCCCCACCTCCGCAGCCGGCGCATCGACTAGTATCGGATTTACCTTGTTTTGCGGCCGTAAACCTCGCGCCGGCAAGCGGTTTTGCGCGAGGCGGCCGGCCGGCTGACTTTACATTGTTTGTTTTTGCGTAATTAGCTTGTTCGGCGCCAAAGGTTGACTGCAGGACGGAAGGATTTTTGCCCGATCCGTTATAGCCGTATATAGCTGCGACCCTAGCTGCTGCTGGAGCAATATTCATTGCCGCAAGAACACGGCGCGCTGATCCGATGGATGCTTCTAGGATGCAACTGTATAGCCGGATTTTTGTCTCGGCTTTTTTCGAGCGATGCCTGGGATAGTCGAGCTGAGTGAAACGATAATGCGCCGAGGATTTCGTAGCGACGTTTGACGATTGCATAATGGCTTGATCGGGATGTGTAAAGGTAGCTTCTGTGCAGCTGCTCGTCAGTTGAGAAATGAAATGAAATTTCAACATTTCGAACGTATGATTTTAGTTATGGAAATGTTTTACGTTTTGTACGTAGAGCGAAATTCAATTACAAAAGGGGAAAATGTAACGTGTCATTTTATATATTTGTAATTCTGAATGCCGTATTTTACGCGGGAATAATAATTTACAGCATAAGGATAATTTATACAGCCATGTTAAATTATGCATAGCTAAATATTCTTTAAATAATTATAAAAGGCCGCGTCGATGGAATTAAGGCCTTTTTAAAATTACATGATGCTCTTGATAACGCTCGCATTATGCATCGGCATCCCAATTATTGTGCAATAAATTTATTCCATAACTATTGTTCGCACTGTAAAATTTTGCAATGTATTCGCACTAGCAGAAATAATTATTAACAGTGCGTTAAAGGCGCTTTCATCGGTAATGCAGTATTTATGTGGCCATAAATATTACATTATTATTGTTATACGTCATTTACATCGTGCAATATTATTCGTAATACATTTTTACGTAGATCGCTTCATGTATTATTCATGATAATAATTCGACTTACGCAACGTAACGATTATTATCTGCACCCACAATTTAAAAAAATAAAAAAATTCACATCTCCGGAACGAAGCTACCATTCGCTTCCCACGAAAAAAGAAAGATGATTCAAGTTCCATTTTGCTTTTCGTCAATATTCGTCCGTGCCGAGTCAGAGTGTGCGCGACATAATAAGGTAAGAGGGTCGAATCGGCCGGGTTAAGCATTCTAACAAAGTGGGTAATGCCGTTGATTAGGCTTAAGTAAGGCTGAATGCAGGCAAGTGCAATTTGGATCTCGAGCCGGCGGCGTCGCCGCATACACCGCTGATTCAATTTTATTATGCCAGTACCGTCCGACCCGCAAAAATTGTCCAATGAAGCGCAATGACGGAATGTATCATCACTGCCGTTCTCTCGTGCGGCACACACAGCTCCGGCTTTTATTTTTCATTAAAAAGTGGGGGAGGTACGCCGCGGATTCGATTAAATTTTATGGACTCTCTCGACGCGCGCGCACACAGCGCGGCCTGATTTTTCTCGGCTGACTTTTATTATTAGAGCGCGAGGCAGACGACTTCCTTTATCGCCCGTGTACACGCGCGCTCTGTATATGTTTTCTGGCGGAGGCTAACTTTTTTATTTTGGAGACAATAAGCGGAATAAACTGAGGTAAATTTAATGAACTTGTTAATTGGTTAAGCAAATGTAGGGGAATAAAGATTTTTAATTAGAAGAAAAAAGATGAAAGGAATGTAATTAAAAAAAATTGACTGTGCAAGGTATATATGTACACTATCTACTCAAGTATCTCGCATTTCAGATTCCGCGAATACAATAGCTTCATGTGTCGTTCGAATTGTAACAGGAATTCTCGCGCGTATCGATGTACGGGATCGCATTCGTTTTCATTCAATAAAACGGCTGGCTATGCGAAATTCCACGTATATGCTTCTCGAAATCTTCCAATTCATTAACAAAGAAAAGCAAAGGTGAAAAAAATTCGCTTCTTATCACTTTCAATCTCACACCGAAACCAAAGAGCCTTATCAGTCCTGGATACCCAAAAACAGCCATCCCGTCATAAAGCCGTCGCAGATCCCAATCGAAGCTCGCTCGCCGCAGAGCCGGCGCTCTGTTTCTCGTAAATTCATAAAAGTCGGCGAACGATAAGGAGCGCCGGCTCCTATACGGCAGCTCGAGCCTGCTCGTAGTGCGTTAATCAGCCTTGATTTCATCACCGCCGTCGGCGCGCCGCCGCCGCCGCCGTCCTTTCCCCGTTACGAATTCAGATTCCGCGCAAGTGACGAAAGCAAAGGTAACATACACGTACACGAGTTCGCCAATCCATAAGCATAGGCTCTCCAGCGCGGACACAGACACAGGCATATAAAATATCGAAAGGAATCGAAGCGAGCGCAGTGGCTTTTTCCCGCTTACGCGAGTAGCTCTCCTTTTTCCGTTCTCGTCTTTCTCGGCTCGCGCGCGCCCGGCATAAAAGGCATGTGGCGAGCGGTCGCGCGCGCGCGCGCACTTCCATATGTATATAATACCTGCTCGACCGGCCTTGCCGGGGCCAGCCGCGCCACCAAACTCGAAATTCCGGAGCGCCCGATGAAGTCCTCCTTTTTTTTCCGCCTCTCTACCTGCGCCGCTTCGCTCGCTCTTTCTGCCCAGAGAGAGAGAGAGAGAGAGAGAACGAGAGAAAGAGACAGACAAGCGAGTGTCACGTGACTCGCACTGTGGAGTACGCGCCGGCTCTGTATATATGTATACACATGTGTAAGGCGTATACGAGAGCGGGTAACGCGATATTCTTCGCGGCGCGTGTGCAAGCAACGCGAGGAGCGGCTCTCTGTATCCAGGCGCGAACGACAAAAAGAGAGAAGGCATCACGAGAGAAGAGAGAAGCACACACACACACATGAGCTCGGCGGATTGTCGCCCCGGTTCTCCTGCAGGGGACGACCTTATACCTTTTTCTTCTTCTTTGGTCTCGACTTTTTTTTCCCCGCCGAGATGATTGGCTTTGTTTTTGAGTGAGAAGTACACTGGGGGATGTGGTCGTGTGGTTTCTCAACAAATTTCTCGACTTGAAGTTGAAATGGTAAATCTAGACGGCGGAATTCTTTGGTAATTGATACAGGCAACTTTTATGGAAGGAGGATTTATGGAGCAATCAGTTTGAAATTTTTGAAAAATTAAACCAAGTTTCTAATAGGTAAAAAAGCATTTTGATGCTTAACGAAACCATTTTATTAAGAACTGTCCATTTGCCGCTGCTTTTTATCGAAATAACTAGTTTCGGCCTTTGAAAAAATGTTTCGTAAGTGAGCTGACGTACTCGTTTAATTTGGTATCGAGCACTGGGATACGAGATAGGTATAAAGCCATAAAATCTATTATTTGTTTATACCAAGCTTATTAATACTTTTTCGTCGATTCGAGCGTTTATGTACTGGGCGCTACCAACGGTATCGATGAAGCGTGGAAATTAAGCGTACGCCGAGAGAGACCGGTTGCCTTTAAAAATCGCGTTTGTTGTACCAACCAGTTTTCGAATGTAGTGTAATCATTAATTTCAATTGTTTTTTTTTCTTTAACGCATAAAACTTGAGAATTTCGAGTATGCTCCGATTTTATGGATACTGAATCTGGTGCCGCAATAGGCACTGGCATTTTTATGGAAAGCAGACACGTGGGCACCCATATAACGCCTTGCGAATATAAATTGTTGGGACTTTACTGGGTTTGATCTAACCCACTTGAATTATTAGTTATAAGCGCGCAGAAAATGGCTATCACACGTGTAGCTATTTGTGTCTGTTTAAATAAAAATGCTAGCTCTGGTTATGTTTAAACGGAAAGTTATGCTATTAATACAAATCAGCTAAATTATGCAAGCACCAAGAAAAATGGTCGCACAATATTATTGCAAGAATTTATCGTGTAAAAGTTAAATGTTATGACTTATGCATTCGAACAAAAGATAAGACTTTTACTAGTGTTTCTCTTTCAATTCCCCGCATTAAAGTCGATGACATTTAAAATTTAACAAACACAATAAAAATTTAAAGAACAAAGTCTAATCCCGTAACGGTTTCTGTCGCATGGAAATCTTTTTTCCAAAGTTAAAACCAGAGTAACCTACATTAAAGATAACTGCTTACAACAAAAGCAATTCCAAATCCATGTCACAAATAAACCAGACGTCATTTTTAATTATTACAGCAGCGATAATCGCCAAGCAAATGAGCCTATTACAGCGTTTATAAATATTCACGAACGACGCAGCAAAAAACACAAGACCATACTATCGTAACCGGCTCCTCTTTGCGCTCCTCGTCTAGTTCATTGAGCTATTACTTCTCCGACTTTCATGGAATACGTATCGCTCCGTACTCCCAATGTTAAAAACATCCCTGCAACGAGACGAAAAAAACATCCTGTTTGATAAGACGTTAACGTACGTACCACACGAGCTGCCTCCCAGCGATATACACACACACACACATAAGGTCTCAGTGAAAAAGTAAGGTTATGATCGCTCGCGCGTGAAGCAGCGTCGTGTACACAGCATCGGTAGAGAGAGAGAAGATGTACTTGTACTGGTTCGATAGTTAACGGCCGGTCGTGCTTGCGGCGCGCTGGAAAAATCGTAATCGCGACGATTAATTAGTTTTTCGCGATTAATCGCTCTCTAACCGCCGTGGCGGCCGCACGGCGGCGCGACCATTCTTTTGCTCTCCCTACTCTTATCCTCTGTAGGTTATGTGTTATAGTCGCCGCGGCGCGACTTTACCGCTATGCACACGCGCGTTTTCGCGTGCGCTTCGGGCATTCGTTAAACTCTCCCTCAGCACGCTCCCGTGATTTATTCCGAGCCGCTGCGTAAATTATATTTTTACGCTAAAAATGCCTCCGCGAGCGCGCGCGAGCGGCCCATCGATCAGCGATGCTCTTGCGCCGTGTTTTTCCGGCGAGATTTTCTTTGTAATTGAATCGATTATCCGCTCGGCCGAAAAAGACGCAGTTAATCAAACGCCGCGAGGAGGAAGATTTCACGAAAATTCCTCGGGTCTTTGTCCGCTTTTCGCGCTCCGGGAGATAAAGAGCAAAACAACTTTCACGAATTTTAAAGAGGAACGGAGCCGCTTTGCTTATCTTCGCTCCCTCTAATTGAAATACCAGCGCGCTTATAATACGCAAGAGAGAGAGCTAAATTTATGCAAATCCAGCCGATCGAGCGGACGTATTGTTAGGAAATCCTTAGCTGCGCGTGCGGCTTATCGGTAGCCGATTTTGAAATTGCCGCAAACGTAAATCGTCGAAAAGATTGTCTGCGCGCGACTGACTCACGCGTCGCAGTATCGGAGTCATCGGTTATACTCTTTGAGGAAACTCCGGTCACATTCATCAATTAACATTATATACACGTCCATAGAGCTCGCGGCTCGAGGAGACAGAGGTGGAGCGAGAGCGCATATATACAGAGAGAGCCGAGAGATATCGCGGCTTGGCGCTGCCGCGCGAGCCGCCTTAAAAGGCAAACTATAAACATGTCGTCCGTAACAATAAGCAGAAAAAATTGCGCAAGCGCCTGCTCTCCGGCGAGCGGTGGCGGCGCCTAATCTCGCGCAAAATCTTATGAAACTCTCCTCGCGCTCTCGTCGGGAGCATTTCCTTTGTTCGGGGCGCCGCGAGTAAAACGTTCGACTTCAGGACTCAATAAAGCTATCCCTTCCTCCGAGATATGCCCGAGAGCAGAAGCGCGGCGAGGAAAAAATAATCGAGACAGGCAAAAATGTCCCTCGGCCGGACTGCACGTAGGCGACTCTACCTTTTGTACGCTTGCGCCCCCGTGTTGTTATAGGTATATAGAGAGATGCAGAGATCGCCTCGTCTCCCGCTCTCCCCAGCGGGTAATCTTTCAACTTTATCATTTAATTACTGGAATTCCTACTGAATGGACGCCGAGTAACGCACGCAATTCCAGCCGATTGACTTCCACTCGAAGCTCTCGCGCGCGTCTCTCTGTGCGTGTTATACTGCAGCCGGGGAGTAAAGACGATGCTTTTACGATAACGCGAAAGAGCGAGCGGACGGTCTTTTAAAGTTTTAGACTCGCAGGGAAAACGACGAGGCGAAACAACACGCGGATCGCGCGAGATCGGGCTCTGAGCCTGGGCAATAAAGGAAGATTGTTAGAGGGAAGTGGGGGCAGCAACAATGATGGAAAACGTTGCCGCGTTTAAATGTTGATGTCTTTTAATCTTTAATAGAGTCCGGCGTGCGAGTGCTCTAGCGGTTATGGTTTACAGCGTTGATTTAATAAATTGGATAAGCTGCGCGCAGGCTAGCTGCGATTGCTCCGATCGTAACGTATAACCTGTTTCGAGATTCTAAATCTCTTGTAATAATCCATATTAAAAGTTATTTTATCATTAAGGCCGCGGCTATTCCTAAACCATTAGATGCCGGTTGCTCGACTTTATAAATTTCTGTTTTGCTGATCTTGACGTGTTGCCCATTAAATAATCTTTTTTTTTTTATATAAACTCGGTATGATCTATAAACAGCCTTCATCTTTACTCAAAATACGTTATCACTTTAGCTATTTACACTAAAAAAATCTAACAATAACAATTTTATTCATTCGACTATTCATGTAACCCATAATGGATGAAGATCGTAAAACAGTCCAACAAAAGGAAAATTTTTAACCAGACAACAAAATAGATGTCGTTGTTTGAAAAGTATCGTTCCTTTTGCAGACGAAGTGTTGGCGAGAGAGCCGCGTATACAAACGAGAGAGAGAGAGGAGATAAAGCGAGAAGGAAAAAGGGGAGGGGAAACAAAGAGGAGAGAACGGGGAAAAAAGGCAACGAGAAACATACGCGCACATGCGGGAGAGACGAAAATACTTGAACGGATGAAGTGAGTAAACGAGGTGGAAAGAGACGTGAATGAAAAGAGACAGTGTACACACCAACAGATGAAGTGAAGAATCAGGTAGAGGGGAACAAGAAGAAGGAGGAGGAGGAGGTGGAGGAGGAGGCGGAGTGCCCGCAAAGAGAGAAAAAGATGCTCCGATAGATGAAGCATGCGGCCCCGGAGATAAATTGACAAACAGAAACGATAATAATACACTGAATGGGGAATCTGTTTGCCTTTGTAACCAGTCAATGTTTCCTTGTTATCTCGTTAAAATTCAACGGATAATAATGTTTTCAATTTCCCTTTAATCGTCTTACATAAGTCTTTCTAATTATTTCGGCCCTTATTTAGAATTTACCAATGTTAAATCGCCTTTGCGCAAACAATAAATGATTGACTAACAAACACCCGCAGACGCGGTTTATAAATAGAATTATGAATTGACTCATCCCCAGGGTCATTGACATGCAATCCCGGCAGCAGCAACCGCAGACTGGACGCGACTTTTTACACATAATAAATGCTAATTCCGCTTCAGAAGTATAAACTTAAATATAACCAAGCAAGACAAAGGCCATAATGAGAAACGTATCAATTCCGTTGAAAACTATCGCACGCGCCTTTCGAGATTGCAAATAGACTCAATATATCTAGCCACGAGCTCTTTCAGCGCAGATCTAGTCTATTTTTAACTCCAGAAACCGGATGCTAGCGCAGCGAGCCGGCATAATTTTTTCTCGAATTCCGCAAAAGCTACTCGATGAATAATTGATCAGCCGTAACTACACTTGAATCGAACAGTTGCCAGTACACATATTAACGTCTCTTGCACTCCTTCACTTATACTCCGACTGGCTCGCAGGCCCACGTTCTCGCACAGCAACAGAGAGCCGAAAGCATCGCCATCTCCTATCGGCATTATCAAAACGCAGTGATAACGAGAGCAAAGAGCGCTCGTATGACAAGCCTCGCCGGCGAGTGGGAGTAGCATCAGCCGTTCGGCTGCGGGTGATAACCTCTCATTGTTCGTGACGGGCTTGCGCGCATTCCCTGAAACGCGTTATCGCGCGACACATCCGCTCTTACATATACACACGTCCGTACGGGCGGGCACTCGTCGTTTTACTTTATACTCGCACGCATCTGCCGCCTCGGTACATTAGTGGGATATGCCTCCCACACGCGCGCAGCTCTTTACGACTCGCTGCGGCCAGCGGCGACGAATTGCTTCGCATCAAAACGCTTCTGTCATTTCTCCCGTTATCTCTCGCGCTGCCTGGCTGCTTCCCTCTCTCTGCAGGATCGACTTTTCTTCAGGCGCGTTGACGGATTTCAATTACCGCGTCCGCGCGCGCTCGCTTTTTTATATTCGCCCGCTCTTCCATTTCCGCTTCCGCGCCGGGCTGTGTGCTCGTTCCTCTCTTTTTTGTTTGCCGCTGCGCTCTCTATTCGCGCTTTACTTTCGGTTTCGGCTCGCTGAGCGTGCGGGGGTATGTGCGGGAAAGTTGTACGGCTGCGCGCGATGATGGTTAATCGATGATGTGTTCGTTTTGCGTAATTTTTCGTTCCGACGCCTCGGAGCTGGCTAACTATACGTTCGCTTTTCTGCGTGCCTGCGTGTAGGCTTTGTAGCCGGAAAGTGCCTGACTCACGCTGGGTAATACGTTGTTATTATTACAGCGATTTCGAACGGTCTTGCGATGATTTGTTTGAGAACTCGTATGGTTTGCTAATAAATTTCACTTTCTGCGTGTGGTGATTTTTTAATTTCTTTTGGGACAATATATATTTCAATTGTCCTGCAAATTTGTTTTTCCAATGGAGCCACTGTTCCCTAACGATGAATGTAGAAAGTTTAATTGAGCCCAGCAAAACGAGCATAATCAAATTTTTAAGTAGAAAGTTTTTTCTCCACAATAGGCAGTAATTGATTTCCAATTCGCTAAAAATTCGATTTCTATAGAAAGTCTTGATTGAATTCCCGCGCGCACCTTGCCTTCGCTTTTGTCCCAAAACTATCATCGGTGTAAATGAAACTACAGCCGGCCAATATTTCAAGCAATATGCGCCGCTCGACAAACTCAAAATTTCAAACGACGTCAACGTACGCGAGCCGCACACTATCAATCTGCAATATCGATCATCGAATATTCATATCGGCCCTCTCGCGTTCGGAAAAGGAAAAAATTAATAAAGAAAACGCCGGCTCTACACGGGCTCTCCCCCCAATCCGTCGATTATTCATGCGCTACGGCTGAAAATTGTTTACCCGCGCGCAACTGCGGGGGTGGCTCAATCATTCAGGCTGAAATCCGCGCGCGGCTCACCAGCGCTATAATCGAATGGTAATTAAGGGTCCCACCGAAAGAGGGACACAGCTGCAAATCGCTAGTTCATTGTGCGTGCGAGCCTGTCCCTGCGAGCTTCAAATGTTAAACAGGTTATCTGTAGGGTATATAGTACACGCGAGCGGCTGGATCAATCATCAAAAGAGCGCGAGCGATTCGGAGATAAATAATCGAGAGCAGTAGGAAGATAGAAGCTCCCGGGTAACGATGCTCTCTTTCCCCTCGTTTTTTTTTTATTCTATATATCAGGGAGATGCAGAGATTTTTCTCGTTCAGTTTTAGAGCTTTGAACCAGGTCAGGTGCTCGCGCTCTCGCGTATTGCTCGTTCGTCTCTTTTTTTCTTTTATGGTTCAATATTTTATATTGGATTGCAAGTCGTCGCTGCGTTCTGCAGTCGTCAGCGAATGGAGATTCGATAAAGTTTAATTTAAAAGAAAGGTTTTTCATTAAGTGTATTATTTGGAGATCGGATCCGGACAAAACGGATTTGAATTTCAATTTCGGCAGGCTGCACAGTCGTCAGGGAACGCCGGAGCTTTATAAATTTTTAGTTACTAAAAGTTTCGAACGGATTCGTTTTATTTCATTGTACCTATCTGCGCGCTGAAATGATTTCGTAGCGTATCGAGGTATGCGGGTTTATTAAAAAACACAATTTCTAAGTAATATGGTACACGCAATTTGATCGATCGATTTCCAAACAGCCATTCTTCAGGCATAAAAAATTTAATAAATCGCTCGATGTGACTGGTATAGTATGTCTGGTAAAAGTACCATCGACCATCGGGTCATTTACATAAACCGAAAAAAGCAAGCCACTCGTTCAACCACAAACGATCGATCGTTCTAAAATAAAGCAATAAAATATGCAAAACACCGTACCAAAACATCCGAGGTGTCGGAGCTCTCGGCAAGCTTGCATCACCTCAAATTTGATTTCCATTAGGAATTCCAGTGCCATTGAGTCAGCTCGTCTCGGTTTAAAAAACTCTCTCGTCTCCCACGCGCGCGTCATTGTCACACTTTATCAGACTCAAAAGAAAAGCAATAAGTAGCCGGGCGTCATAAAGCCATGCGTTCTCGAAAAGCAACAATGTGCAATTTCCGCGCGAGGAAAAGAGCTCGCATAAGCCTCGTCCGGATTGCGGTATTGCGAAAGGAGGCAATGTCAAAGTGTAGGGAATTATACGGCGGGCTGTGGAAATCCGGGAAGCTGTTGTCGCGAGCGAGTTGCGGTGCTGGTGCGCGCGTCAATTGCGGATGGTAATGGCGCGAATGCGCGTGAACTTTCAGCGTGTGCGAGAGTGCATCGAGGATCTCTGCTAGATGAGATGCTTTCCTTTCTCTGGACTTTTGATTTGCTTCTGTAATGCATTTCCTGGATTATCTAATCTTAATTCTCTGGGTTCGGATAAAAATGTCGTTATGTAAATGCGGCGTATAAATAAAGGCGCTATTATAATAAGCATTGTTTAACTTTCTAGCGCGGTATATAAGCTGGCTCTGCTTCCGCCTGAATCGGCCGTGGTAGTCTAAAAAGCTTCGTCCAACGATCGAAAGGGACTATCGTTGCATTTTCACCTTGGGTCTCTCCGCGGCGAGAAATTAGGTAAAAAAGCAGCGAGACATTCCGGCGAATCTTGGCACCTGCAGCCTCCATTCATTAACCTCCCCCATTAGCCTGCTCAGCCCAGCCTCTTCCCAGCGGGAGGAGAAAAAGAAGCGAAGAAAAGCTCGCCGTTGAGACACTCGAGTGTAAATTCGCGAACTAAAATGGGATTTTCGAAACAACAAGCGCGAGCCTGTCTCTCTCTCTCTCTCTCTCCCTTCTACTGCGCGCGCTATATCAACCAGGTCGTTTTCTCGGTCGTGCACGACTGTAGACAGAGAGGGAGCGAGAGAGAGAGAGAAAGAGAGAGAGAGTCAGAGCGAACGAGCGAGCGAGCGAGAGAAAGACAGAGCAGTAGTCGTCGTCGACTATGGGATTCTCTGTGGATGCTGCGAGCGAGCGAGAGCGGCAAAAGAGAAAGGAAGGCTGCTGCTCTGCGTCGCGAGTAACTAGAGAGAGAGAAGGAGAGAGGACAACCGCTACGGCGGAGGGAAATGGAACGAAGATGAGAGACAGAGAGAGAGAGAGAGCGAGAGAGAGGAGGGGATTAGTGAGCAAGCGACTTGCTCGAGCGAACGAGCGAGTGGTGAAGGGGTAGATGCAGAGTCGCGCGAGAGACCGGAGAGACAGAGGGAGCGAGAGAGAGAGAGAGAGAGGAGCAATGCCCCTTTTATGCTTGCGCGACTTTTAGAGAGAAGAGCGTGTGGCTTGGATTTTTCTGTTGTTTAGATTTTACGTCGGCTCGGGGATTGCCTGCGTATATATCGCGACGAGAGTTGCCGCGGAAAAACATTAAAATCCAAACAAAGTCTTTTATTAAATCCATCGCATTAATTAAAATGTAGAGCTGCCTCAAGATTCATTCTCCTCTGAAACCAACAACATCCGCAGCCATTGTCAGTGGGAAAAGTAGCAAAACGCATTAACGGCAAGCTAGCCAAGCATTTCCTGGAAACAATAGCCCACACAAACTCCACGAGAGCCCAAAAAAAAGAGCCTCTCCATTAAGCGCAATCATCTCCCAAATCATATTCAAATTAAAAGCAATGATGTTCCGAAGCTCCTCAGCGTAACCGGGGCCTCTCGGCTCCAGAGCTCGTAGTAGTATCCGAGAGTACCGCGAAGAGGCGCGCTGCAGCAACAGCAGCGCGAGAGAAAGACGGTCGTTGGCCGGTAAGGCTGCCGCAAGGCTCGACAGACACAGAGAGAGAGAGAGAGAGAGAGAGCGGCTACGCCATTTAACTCGCGCGCGCATAGAGGGATAGCACAGAGAGAGAGAGAGAGAGAGAGAGCCGGGACAAGGAACTTTGTGCGCCGCGTAATCGATTGCGCGTGTAAGCGCGCTCTCTCGCTCTCTCGCACAATGCGTATTAAACGGCGCCGGCGTGAGAATGCTATGGAGCGAGCCGACAGACAATCGCGATATCTCGCTCTCTCTCTGCTCCTCCTTTTTTCGGGGGCTGTTTTGTTTTCTCGCGCGCGCCGAACACGTGACGCTGCCGGGATAATCAAGGCGGGTTGCGCAATGCGAGAGCGTCGAGCTGGCGAATTATGTGCACGTGTGAGCGTAGGCGGCCGGTGTTATTTTAGGTGGATGTCTGAGTAATCGGGATCTTTTGTTTTTTAGCTCGATTGGTCTTGGCTGGCGTTTTGAGGAGAGATGAGGTTTTACGAGGTGCTAGGATAAGGCGTGATTTTTACGCGTTTTCAATGCTTTTTCTCTCGCTTTGTTTCGCGGCTTGGGAAACGCTCCGGCGATGTATCGATTGTTCAAAGAGAGGAGTTTGCACGAAGCTTATATTGATGTTCTGTTATTTAGCCGAGAGCTGAGTCAAGTAAACTCGCATCGTTAGCGCGATGCTGACTATAAATATCTGGCTGCGAGAGAGCGAGCCGAGCGCGCAAACGTTTTCCGCGGCTTGTTACACGCTCGAAAGGGCGAGCTTTGATTGTTGCAGCCAGTCAATTTTGCAAGATTTAATAGAATCTATTTTTACCCGGCTGCAAATATCCGTGTGTACAAGCCAAGTTTGCCTAAGTACACAAACTTTGTGTAACCTAATTTGAATGCACGCTTCAGCCGGCACATCAAAACTTTGAATCTCTCTTTCTTGCCGGCGACGATCCGCCTGCGCGACGCGGAGCTTGAGCCCCCATGCGTTCCCCATTTGAATCACGTCTACGGGAAAAAAGGGACAAGCTGATCCGAAAGTTCTATATATAATTACGCGGGACACACACAGGACTCGAGTTTCCAATCTCCTTGTCAAACAGTCGAATTTCCTTTTTTCTCTCTATCTCGATCGCGACGTACACACACACACACACGCACGTACACACACGTCGAGTTGGACAAATACAGAAATAAACTTGTCGTCAAAGTTTCCTGACCTCGTTGAGCGGAGGAAGTAGGGGGAGGGCTAATATGATCGTCAAACAATCGCCTCATTTTTTATTCAGCCAGCTGGCTAGCGTGTTGCGATTCATCGCAAGGGAAACACGCGGAAACGCTCATCTGAATAATTGTGCGCGCTTAAACAATACATTTACTTGGCGATTGTTTTGCTATACGTCTGATCAGTAAAAGCAAACAAAATGAAAAATGTTTTATGACCTTACATGTAAAAACATTCGACTATTTTCATTTTATCTAGCATTAATTCTTTATTGAAATTAAAAAAATAAAATGTACTTGTTTTCTGAACGTCTGACCAATAATCCCAATTTTATTTATCCGCAACAATCATTTCAAAGTAATTACGCGAAACAACTATTTAAAACCGGTAATTACTCGGTTTCCCGACTTAAAATTCCCGCTGCAACTGTCCCATTAATTATTCCGTTCGCGAGGCTCACGTAAACAAAAACATTGCACCGATTTAGGCGCTTAAAGCGCGTTTTCATCTCCGGCGAGCGCATACATCGTTGTAAAAAAAAAAAAAAAAAGAAGGAAGGAGCGAACAAAGCGCCGGAGCGAATGAGAGAAAAAAAAGTGCAGCGCAGTGCAGTGCAGCGCTGCAACCTCCGGGGAATTTACCTACGTAGGCAGTCCAGTGCATTGCGGGGGGAGCGAGCGAGAGCGCAGGAGGAAAAAAAAAGAGCCGAGACGGAGAAAGAGATTAGGCACTCGTGCACGCTCAAGGGAGCCTGCAAACGACTACTGCGGACGAAAATAAAGATGAAAAAATATAGGGGAGTGCAGGTACTTGTCGAGGAGTTTGCGAAAATCGAGGCTAGTTCGAGCATCGCCGTATATATACGGGGAAGCAGAAGAGGGAGAGAGAGAGAGAAAAGCTTACGGACGGCATGTAGGGAGCGAGTGTCTTCGCTTGTTTACACCGCTCGTTAGACGAACTGACGAATTAGTCGCAGCGCTCGCTCTCTTTCTCCTCGAGCTCGATAAATATTTAACTTGCTCTCACAGGGAGAAAGAGACACGTTCGGCCGCAGGAGAAAATGGACCAAAGATTTTATTCGGCGAGAGGACGTCGACGTCGACGGGATCGACTAATTAATGCCCGCGCACGCATCCCGAAAATAGAGCAAGCCTTTTGCTTTCGAAAGGCCTGGCAATTATTTGCCCTCGATAATTGAACGTCCAGAGGATGAAAAGAATCGCGCTCGTATGTGTGTGTAGGAGCAAATAGGACGGCGTAATAGCGAAAGTTTCTCTCGATGTGTATACGTTTCTTTTTAAGCGCGTTGAGTGCGGTACAGTTAGACGAGACGGGCTGCGCTGCTCTGCTCGAGTTCTTCCTTTTTCAAGAGTGAAAGAGGGGAGCCCTTTTTTTTCACGGGACTTGTCGTCGGCGCTCTCTTTTGAAACGGGAAATCATCGCTCGGACCTTTCTGCTGCTGTCTCTCTCTCTCACTCTTTCTCTCGATGCTTTTACTATGTTTGGACGTACGGATGCGCGCGAGAGTTGCGAGATTTTAATTATTGCCTCAAGAGAGGCTTAGAGTGGTGATGAAAGTTGGTTGCGGAAATTCGAAGGGACTTTTACATAAAGACTTTGTCGTTAATATAAAAACGAACTACGCTTTACTGATGCGTAATATTTTTTTATATTTTTTTAAGGTTATGTAAATAATGTTTGTGAAGTAATTATACTGAAAGAGCGGCAATGAAAGGCTTCTTTTTTGCACTAAAATCATTTTATCAATCAATTTGAATGTTGTTTGAAAACTTAAATCATTATGTCAGTTTAAATACAATTAACTTTTTAAAAAGCTTTATCAACGCTACTCCTTTGTTTAAAATAGCACGTTAAGTTTAAATATGAATCAGGTATAGTATGACTTACCAAGTGACTAACGAATTACTTTATCTTTATCAAAGATATGCAAGAAGTCAACTCACCTAAAACAGAAAGAAAGAAAATTCAATTAGATAACAAGTTCTTTGTAACATAAAACATAAAAATATTTTTAATATACTGCTTTTACAAAATAATTTGTTAAAACATCCTATAGCCGTATTATTCCGAATCTCCTTCAAAGTTCCATTTGAAAAGCTATCTCAATGAATGGCATACTTAGAGAAACTCTCGTTAAAAAAAAAGTCGCCCAGTCATTCGGCAAACAATTCAAATAGTAAATTAGATTGTCAAGCCGTGCTAGAAAGTCCTCGGCGAAACTCTCTCGACTATATAAGAAGCTATATAAGAAATTAAACGCTCGCAATAGCGCATCTTTACGCAAAAATAAATCGCTGAAAACTGAAGGAACAGCCTCGATGATGAATGGGCCAACAAGTTTAAATTTCTCCAGAGTCAAACTCCGCGCCGCTTAGCCAAGGAAATTCTTCCTGTGCGCGCGCGTGCGCGCAGCCAAAAAAGACCGAGAGAGCCGAACTTCCAAAAAGGACATCCATTTATTGCGGAAAGTCGAGAGCCGTAAGTTTCGTACAAATGGATATTCGGGCGTCGGCGGCGCCTCGGGACTAGGGAAAAATAAATGACTTTTTGAGCGCTGCTGCTTCCCAGAAGGAGCGCCGAGGATCCCAAAATGAATCGTGAATATTCAAAGGACGTCTTTGTCCTCGTCCATTCCATTACGTGCCATCTTCCTCTTCTCCTTCTTCTTTTCCTGCTTCCCATCCTCCCACCTTCGAAGGCTATATTATAGCCTTTCGTCTTTCTCTTTATCTCTCTCTCTTTTTCTCAATCTTTCTCTTTTCTTCGCACATTAGCGATACTTTCAATCTTCCGATTAGCCGCGATCGCCTTTAGCCGACCTCGGACCCGTATTTATTATGTAAAGCTAGCCGGGAACGAGCCGCCCAAATCGAATGAGACGAATGACTGATCGAGCGCGAGGGACGCATTAATGAATGAACGAGCCTCTGTGGTTTTCCTTTTATATCTCTGTTTACGCGCTCCGTTAATTCTTTCGCCATTTCTTTCTTCATGCTGTTTTTTGGCTTTCACGCCCGACAATGCCAGGGAATCAGCTCGTCCCGCTGATTTATCGATTCCGAATTTACAAGTAATTTATGCTTCTCTAATCGGCCATTCATGCTTTCAACCTGTCAATTTTTATTTTCACATTGAATTACTAAATTGCATTTCATTATCGCGCGTGATGTGTAGCCTCGAATTACATAACAATCGCGATGTTCTTTTTTACATTTCTTCCTACCGCAATACGTCAAAAATGAAGCTCGATCCTTCTCAGTCTGGTATCGCTGAAAACTCAACATATTTCCGAACCCCCAAAACCGTAGGCACCGCAAGCAAACATTTCTCTATCGCGTCCTTATCTACCTTCATTTATCGCTCCCTTACACGCACTTTTCCATGCGACCTTATCTCCCAACACACCACTTCCAGCTCGACGCTTTTTCTCTCATTTCTCCTCTTTTCTCTCACTTCTCATTTATCCTCATCTCCATCTCCCCTGGGAAACACAATGCCCGCACTCTGGCCTATCCTACAGCCGTGTTATTCTCCGCGGCAGGTCAATGGCTACTACCTGCTCGCTCTTGAGAGTGAGAAAGGCGAGGAACCACACAGAAAAAAGGCTGGAATTACCATCGCGCGTCGATTACCGATTTCCATCAGCTATACTCGGCATGGGAGAAGGTCGAGGTCCCGCCCGATGATGAGAGCGAGAATTTAAGCGAGGAGAAGAGGGAAAATAATCGCGAGTTTATCAAAGGCTCGTCTGGCCTAGCTGCTTCCTTTGCGAGAAGGCGCAAGCAAGGCGCCAATTTCTAGGCGTGCCGGGCTCATAAGGCGTTTGCCGCTTTTCTTCGGAGGGACTGAGCTAAGGAAGATCCTTTGTACTTTAAAAGACTGCGCGAGCGCTATTCGAGCCTCGATTGACTTCCGGAAAGCTTTTTTTCTTATTGTTTTTTGACGTCTGTCGTTACAAACGACTTTATACTTTATTGTAATGTATTCTTGTGTAACGATAGATTTTTCCATTCCTTTCGAATTTCAAATTTTAAAGAGCAATTTTAATATGCGACTTCGTTTTTAATATTACGCATAAAATTAATTAAAACACGCCGCTTGCGCGGATCGATGGCCGACCTCGCTCACCCCTCTTTCATCTTATATTGAATCGAAAAATTTTTTTATTAAGAATTACCGTATATTAAGGCGCGAGAGAGTCGAGGTGAATATTTTCGGGCTAGGGGAAACTGCTTGCCGTATACTTGTATACTATATCTATATATACACATTGAACCCCGCTTTCCCGTTTCAAGAACGTCGAAAGGAGCAGCAGCACCAGGCAGCTATCTGACCCCCCTCCCTCTCTCACGAGTGCAATTTTAATTTTCCACTGACTGGAGAAGTATCGGACATACCGCGCCCTCGACATTTCGAATCGAATCAAGATCTTTCGCGCGCACAGAAGAGGAAGATGGGAGAGGAGAGAAGAGAGAGAAGGAAAGTCTGTACAGAGGGCTGACAAAAATCTGAGGGGGGTTTTACGGTTCGGAAAGATCGAAGGAAGCGTAAAAGTAAGAGATTTTATGAAATATTTATGTTTATTTTACGGTTTTTCGATTTTCGTAAAAGGAATAAACTGAGTCATTTAATTTTAATAAGTTTTCCATCACATATTAAATTTTTAAAAATAAAAAATATGATGCTATTTTAATTAACGAAATTGCAAAATCCTTATTATTAAAAATTCCTGTATTCTAGGTCACCAAAATTACCGAAAGTGCATTCCTTAAATGACAATTTCGCCTACATCCGCTTGCTCACAGAAGTTTTTTCGACAACTCTCAACTTGCAGCGTGCGGAGCAGTAGTAAGTAGCGGATGGTAACCAACGATAAAAATGGAAAGAGTCTCGGCCGGGCTACAGCAGTGGCGAAGGAAGGGAAAGACAAAGAGAAAGGAAGAAGCGCCGTGAGGGTGCACACATATACACGTATATAGTCGCTATCTCGAAAATGTGTTCATCCGGCGGCGGCTGGCCGCCCGCTGTGCAATCAGTGCATATAACGCGCGACGCCTGCAAAGAGAGACTTCATTATGAAAGTAAAAAACACGAGCTTTTATTATTAAAGCCGTATTTCTTTCTGTGAATTTGAACTTATGAATTCATTCCGTTCCCTTGTACGTAAACATGTGTGTCAGAGGTAAGTCTCGTTTGGTTATAAAAATACGTTTTTTTTTATGTTGGATGCGGATATTGAAAATGTATTTATTTGAGTTGGATATTAATATTCTCTCTTTACAGAAATTTTTTGTTAATCAGCTCTTGAAGATATATTATCGGGCGTTTTTATTTCCATAGAGCGATCCCATCATTTTCGTTTGTAATTTATCGATTCCTTTATAAACCTCAAGCCTCGAGCTAAACGTTATTAAAGTAATTCTCGGCTATAATATAATAATGAACATAAAGCTGTTAATTTAATAATGGCCGTGTAGAGGTACTAATTAGCGCGCTCTATTATGCACAATGTTTACTTTACCACGCGCAATTCGTTCCCAACTTATCCAAACTCATTTATTAATTCAACGTTAAGCCAGACCATAATTACGCCAAAAAAAAAAGAAAAAAAAATCAAAAGAAATAACATTTTAAAAAAAAATGTTTCCACCGTGCTTGAATTTCGAAAAAAAGCAGTCGTACAGCGGTAACGAGCCTAATAAAACTAATGGCGGGAAGCTCGAATAAGCCATTATACAAACCAGCGTCGCGGGCGTTGGCAAAAAATTTCCTCAAAGCCCTCTGAAATTGCATATATATACATCCTCCGTGCGCGCAACACATATTAAAAACGTATTTACAAACGTGCTGGAAGCAAACGCAAAAAGCGGGAGGATAGCAGGCCGAGAGCTCACGTATACCGGCAGCAAAAGAGAGTAAGCAAAAACACGGCTCTATCTATCTGTCGCACAGGTGACGCTCGCGCGACACACTGACGGATTCGATGCGTGCGCGAGGCCGAAGCGGCCTGCGATAATTCAATTCAGATACCCTTTCGCTTCCTTTGTGCTCGTCCCTCCAAAACGATTCAATTCAATCGTAGCTAATACAGGTAGGTAGCGAGCTGCAACCTGCGCAGCGCCGGCCGTCATTATGCGAGCGCGCCCGTATTTGCATGCGAATGCAGCGAGTGCGCCTATTTGCTGGAGGGAAAAATAACGTTTGCGCGTGTAAAAATATACGCGGCGTTGAAAAAAGTTTCTTTTGGCCACGCGGCCGCTTGTTGACATAGGGTATGTATTTTTTTTTTCAAACAGCGAGAGCGAGCTTTAATTTTAGTGCGGGGAAAATGCGGTTTCGCTGTTTTCTAAGAACGCTAGTTGTTGCGTTTTATGACTTTTTGAAATATTTAGCTGCCGCGCACGCGCGTAAGTGCGAGGAAGGGAATTACGGCTGGACGTGACGCGCTGCGAGGTAAATTTCGCTTATTTATTTCTCTGTCTTTCTCTCTCTCTCTCTCTCGCACTTTTTTTTTAAATTCAGAGGAAGAAACGTTGAAAAGAGCGACGCTGAAATACAGACCATTTTCATTATGCATTTGTCTCTCTCGCTCTTTTTCTCGCTTTTTTCCAACGCGTACAAACGCTTCGAGTTATGAATATAAATGAAGTTTGGTGCGATCCGTAGCAGCGAGCGCGCGCGAGAGCGTATGTAGGTCCCGCTCGGTTTTAAACGCTGCAAAAGGGAAAACTGCTGGAATGCATTAGATATAATCTGGGGAAAAATGAAATGTAGAGAAATTACGAGCGGTTGCGCAGTTCTTAACGAATGCGTTATCACTAGGAATCGATAATATTTAATTTTTCGAAAAAAAGAAATGATCGAATAAGCAGGTTTGCTAAACTTTTCTTTTTGCAAACTCGTTTCGAGGAATAATATTTCAATTTAAACTCGCAAGTTAGAACGCAATCTTCAGCGAATTTATTTAGTTTAAATCGAGTATCGATTTTCTCCTCGTTTCTCCGAAAAGGCATTAATTTTTTACTGCCAAAAGCAGCTGCCTAAATAAAAAAACGCTCTATAAAAAAGAAACTGGTATCAAAGCCCACAAAATTCGAAACTTTCCTCGTCAAGCGAGAAAAGCAGTAAACAAGCTAGGCGGCTCGTCGAGATCAGCCGTTCCTCGAAATCAAGCGAGCCGATCTCCGACAACTCACCTTTCCACTATCACCTATCCTCTAACCCCCCTTCCGAAATATCAAATATCGCCCCCTCCCCCCAGCTCCTAAATTTTTCGAAGCCCGAAATTACCCCAAAATTAAGAGGCTCCCTCGGCAGCTCGGGCTCACGCGATGGGCGTGTGCGCCATATTGCACGTACGTATGTCTTCCTTGCGCCCGCGCACTGCACGTCGATAAGATCGCGTCGATTCTCTTTCTCTCTCTCTCTCTCTCTCTCTCTGAGGCGAGGAGAGCTGCTATCTCTCGACGTGCGGCTAGTATATACGCAGAGACGTCTCAATGCAAGTGTATATATGTGAGGAGGAACTATGGCTGACCTCGTTTCTTTTCACGGCTGCGCCCGCGAGGCTGAAGCCTCCGTGTATTTTGGTGTCTCTGCTTTTTTGATGTATGGGGTGGGAGTGAGGAAGGATGTAGGGTGGGTGTTGCTGAGTTTGTGACTTTTCGATGGCGATGAGGAGGTTGGTCAATTGGGTGATAAAAAGGTTTTAATTTTGGGAGAGTTGTGGAATTTTGAAATGTTATTGGATTTTTAAATATTAAGAGTTTTTAAATTTTTCGGGTTATTAATTAAAGATTCCTTCAGCTTGATGAGTCAATTAAATTAAGTTTGTTTAGCTATAAAAAGATATTTCAAGACTGGTTTATAATAAAAACCAGTTTTAAAAGTTTTAAATTTTTAGTAAGATGTAAATTTTTAACAATACATATTTCGATATTCAAATATCCAACTCAATTATTTTCGGATCCTCAGAAATAGATTCATTATTATATTTTTATACTGACTACAAAATCCTTTTCACTTTGTGCGAACACGTACTTATCTACATACACATCAACTCTTCTCATCCCGAATTTCAAAGCACGAAGGTACACTCGTCGCCGCAAAGCCAACGCCTAATGACTGCCGGCTCAAAATATTTATTTAAAGCCAAGGGCTCGCACGTCAAGATTGATACAAAGCTCGGCCGGATTTTTTCCTCCTCTTTTCATTATGTCCCCCCTGACTCATTCTCTCACTCTCCACGTCGAAAAAGTCTCCGAGACGAATTGGCGGGGCCCCACTCTATCTCTCTCCTTCCAGAAGGGTATATCTGCCCGCGCGTCGCTCCTGCCGCTGGTACGCCGGCGAAATGATTGATAACGCGCTTCAGGTTATGCGAGCCGATCTGTGTCCCTCCTCTTTTTTTCCTCCTTTCCCCTCCTCTCTCTCTCTCTCTCGACCGCGAGCGTATCGAGCTCGAGTCCTTTTTTTCCTCCCAGTTCCCGCGCGATTATATACTTGTGTCGATCGCCGCGCGATCGTTTCTTCCTCTGCGCGAGTCCTTCTTTTTATTTAGACGAATGATTAATAAAGTATACGGCATTGTAATTTAAATTTATGCGGCCGAGCTCGCCGGCCGAGCGAGCTGTAAATCATATCGAGATAAAATAAATGTAACAAATTGCCGTTAACTTTTTGCTTGCGCCGGGAGAAAAAACGATTTTCAAGATAATATTGTTTGAAGATGATATCGCTGCGTTTAGGGCTTCTTTTTTTCCAATTCGAAAGCTATTTGAGAAGGGTTTGTTCGGTAAGTCGAGTCCAATAATTAATGATCGCTTGCGCGTATAGCCGCGCAATAATGAAACGAGATCCAAAAGGAGCAAGAGCAGCCAAAGCCGTATAAAAGGACACATCGAATTTTCCGGCGATCCCGTACGGCCCCAGTTGTAAATTCCATCTGTCGAAGTGCTCCTTTTACAACCGAGGCGCCGCAATAATTATAGGAAAAACATCGTGAAAAATAAATTTATGAGTGTGCCTCTCCGCGCTGGGTTATTCAAGTTGTGTGCCCGTACACACATTTTGTGGATTCTCGGGGTATACACGCGTAGGAAAGTTTCTCTGGCCGCGTAGGGCTTTACGAGGGGTAAAAAGTAACGGTTCCTTCAAAGGCCTCCGAAGAATTTTAAAACAGCCCCCGCGTGCGCGCGCGCGCGCTCGCTCTCGCAATAAAAATGCACCGCGCGCGAGCCTTCGAATTTACTTAACTCTCTGCAAACGCTCGCTCGCTAGCGCATTCTTTTTTTATTAATCCTTAAAACTTTAGCGAACGGCTCGGGTCTCGATGTAGAATGTAAAAAAAAGGGGGAAAAAAATCACGTGGCGCTTAGGAATTGTTTATAGGGTTTGATGAAGTACCTTTTTAAAGTAACTATGGGCAGTGTCTGATTAAGCTGCGAATTCTATTATTAGTCTCTAAATAATTCTTATCGGATTTGTTAAAGAGTTGAGAAGCTTCAACGAATATTTTTTTTACAAAAAGCTTTTAATAATAAAAACCGCGATAATAAAAAGAGAATGACAACTCTGATCGAGAGAACACTTAGGTATCTTAAAAAAAATCGCCAAAAAAAGTAAAAAGATCGAGATGAATCCGCAAGTCTCTTTATCAGCAAACCGAGAACGCACGAAAGCCACGCGCCAAGAAAAAAGAGAAGAACTGTTTCAGCGTGTCATCGGCTAGAAAAACCGCACACGCAACTTGGGCTCGCGCATAAAACCGCGGGCATGCGTGTAAACATGCTCCCAACACAACACACACACACACACACACAGACACGATGGCACAAGCTTCCCCGTGGGAACGCAAGAGCCCCGCTCTCTGCGGTCGCTCTTACACACATACACTCTATATCAGCTCTCGCCGCGGTCGCGCCCATTGATAAGCCGCCCTCGGCGCCGGCGGAGCTCCTTCCGCCTAGAGGCCTTCCAAAGGTCGTCCCCGAGAGCGGAAAAACGAGGTCGAGCGGCTTTTCCCCCTACCTCCATCGCAGCGCGCTGAAAGAGCTGCTCTGCGGCAAGAGAAAGAGAATGAGGCAGAGAGGGAGAAAGCAGCAGCAGCGAGGTGTTGCTGAAAAGCCTCGCGCCCGCGTATCGAACGAGCAGAGAGGGAGAGAGCGGCTGGTGTGAGAGAGGAACGAAAAAAGAAAGCGGCCAAAGGGTGTCTGACCTGCGCGCCGCCGCCACCGCCGCCTACGTGGGCGGGAGGCGGAGGGAGAGAGAGTCAATACAGCCAACTTGCGAGATGCACACGCGACGCGCTGCTGACGACGGATGAATGTGGGATAAACGAGCCGCGAATGCTCTTTTTAAGGGGAAATTTGAATTTCGGGCCGACCGGGCGAGATTGCCGATAAGGGCCCTTTCACGGCTCTCTCAAAAATAGGCCTTTGACGCGTCGAGAGAGACAGAGAGAGCCTCGGCCCACGTATAGACTACGCCTCGAAAAAGAAGCGCACAAGACTTGTTGACTCCGGGCTAATAAATAAGAATACAATCTCCTTTTCATAAATTAACCGTCCTTATCGGGGAAAAAAAATGCGATAATCGGGCAGGCGCAATTTGCGAGCCCGGCGACAGTCCGTAAGCGGCCAATCTGTAAAAACGCGCCGCTACACCATGTAAATGCCTTCATTCCTCCTGCATTCTCCGCGTAAATCTCGGGCGCGCAATCTCCGGGCGATCTTAATGCGAAATTTCGGCCCTCGACAAACCCATCCCCAGCGCTCGTTTTTTGAGCGCGCGGATTAAAGCGAAAACAAATCAGGCGCGCGCAGCGTCTAGTTTCGTAACGAGCGGAAATCCCGTGCGTGCGAGCAGCTGTTGCGCCCTCTGCGAGAGAAGCAACGCAAACAGCGAGATTTCGAATGAAACGTTTAGTCCGCCGAAAAATGAATCGTTCAGCGAAACGTTTAAGCGCTCCCGGCGAGAAAAAATATTACCCGCGTCATCTATCATTGTCGGGCGATCGGTTTTTGCGCGCCCCGACGGGAGAGATCGAGCGCGACGCGCGGGCTCTAACGTTTAATTGCGTCGACGAGCTCTTCTCGTAATTGGCGCGAGCAGGTGAACGACCTTGGATCCACGCGATTTTGCGCTCTTTCACGGAAGGCGAGTGTATTTCGGTTAAGAGTGGACCGACCGCCGCCTCGAGGGCCGTATACATATATATATATATACGTGTAAGCGTGACATAATACGGGATTCTTCTCGATTGTGAATATATATTCGCTTGTAATTATAGGGTGTCGGATAGGAGAGGCCGATCGTCGAGTTTCTTTTTCGGGATTTAATTGTCAGGTGCGTGCTGGCGGTAATGGCGGGATACGTGGGGATATAATGCGCCTATCGCTTTATGTACCGGTTTCCCGATAAACAATGACGAGGTGTTTCTCTCCTCTGCGCTGCGGCCGTCATGAATATGTGAAATTGATATAATGTCTGGAGGTGGGATGAAAAAAATTTAGGAATTTCCGCCGTTGAAATGTGTTATTAAGAAAATTTAATCGGTCGTGTTTTTTTTTCTCTTTTGCTTATTACTATATAAAGGGAGTTTTAAATTAAGTATACGTAATTTCATGTAAAGCAGTCGTTTATGTCTTTTTTTTTTAATTTTTACGAGCATCTATGAAAAAAAGGAGAACTACAATTTATCTGAAATGGTACGCTTTAATCTGGATACAAGTATAATTTTGAAGCGATAAAAGTTTATTAAAGAGATAAGAAATCGCCGTTAAAGAAAATTCATCATTAATTTTAAACCACTATGAGAAGCCTATTATTCAATCATAAAATCTAAGCAGTCGCAATCTTTTTTATTATTTTTACCACGAGCAAAATGCACTTAATTGCTTCATTCGCTCGTCCAACAACTACTGAAAAACTTCTGAAACGAGCATAACCAACTCACTCAAGTCAGAACAAATTACTCACCCATTCTGAAAAAACGAAAGCTTAAACCAAATCCCGATTAGCTATACACACTCAGCACCGCCGGGGAAATCCCAGCAAAAATCAATCGATAACAACTCGAGCCGAAAAATAGGCAACAAGATTGGCAGACAAACAGAGCGAGCAAGGCAGAGATCTCGGGTCGTTGCTATGCGTGTCTCGCGTGAGAAAGATATCAAGCTCCTCGGGAGATAATAGGAACGCGCGATCGCTTCGTGTCCCGTCATCCCATCCGTCGTCTCCGAAGCCTCGTTTGTATATATATATATATATAGAGGCCCGGCACCTAATTACGATCTAATTGGGGAGATGCGCTTGTCGTCGGCCGGCGTGATTGGGCCCTAAAGATCGTCCTCGAGGAGCTAAGAATTTAAGCGAGTTAAGTCGGACACAATGGAGGAATGAATTAACTTATACGCTTTACTGCCGTAATGCCATTACTACTAGCCGAGAGCGCGAGAGAAAAAGAGAACCGCCGGCAGTCGAGCCACTTTATTTATCGGCTTTATTCATAAAAGCAAGACGCTGCTGCTGCTGCTGCTGCCGAGAGTTACTTTCTCTCTTTCTCTATCTCTTTTTCTCTCTCTCTCCGCAGCGATGAGATAGAGCCTCTATCTATGCCTGTCTTTTCTCCTCTTTTTCTTTTGTCAAATGCGCACGCGCGCGCGAGATTTGTTAGCTGTTGCCGCGCGTTAGCTACTGTAAAGTCATTGGCTTTTTATTTTATTGTTTTAGAGGATCTTTGAAATATTGGACTTTAAATAGGGTCTCCGCACACGCGCAGGCCGCGATCTTTTGAATTGTGAATTGCCGAGGCGAGGATTGTAAAATTAATTTACGCTCGTTATGCTGTGACTTGGAGCTGTATTGAACGTAGCTGCATGGAGCATTAAATATGATAAATATTCGGCTTTTAAAGTCGAGATTCTTATGTTTAATGCGGGGATAGACAAGCGGTGACTTATCAGCTATGAAGCACACATTGTGTATACTTTTTAGAAGTATGATAATTTTTATAGAAAGAAAATAAGTAGCTTCTAGACCATTGTATTTTGAACTGACTATTGTGACTACTAATAAAAAAATGTTTACAACGCTGATTACAAATCAATCGTCATTTACAACCTCTATAATGTTATCGTCGTTCTACTGTTTCTTTATTATGACCTCTCTTTGCCCAGCAAACGATGTGCTAATAAAATCTTTCAAAATTTCCTTATCTGTGCAAACGGAAATTCAAAATAACACTCAAATGAATCATAATCAAAACAAGTGATTAAGCCAGAATCGTAACTTTATTCCGCTCGGTGTCGAGCGAGCTTGCGCTCGGCGCGATAAAAACTTCATCCGCAAAGATAAACGAGCGATTATACATATACAAAATTAGCCGAGCCAGCCGCAGCGCCGGCGCACGATAATCAGCCATTACAGAGAGTCTAGCAATAAATAAACGAACATGCAAAAGCGCCATCCTTTAGCTCTCGGCTAGTGCAAACGACGCGAAAATTTGCCTAACATCCACTTTTACATTCTTGCACAAGCATCACACTCTCGTTACACTAAATACTTACAGTGTAATGAGCGTTAAAGTATCACTTTCCCCGGGAAATCTTACGCTCTCATCTCACGCCCCGAGAAAGATAAATCATTGTTATACTTTTGCACACGACCCTTCGACAATAACAAAACGTTTATTAGCGCAAAAAGCACGTGGGCAACAATTAACCGAGCCCCTAGCAACTATTTAGCCAGCTCGGCAAAGTCAAGGCACGCGCGCGTGCGGGGGGCGTGCAGGCATAAAGTGCGCAGCGCACGTATGACCAAGACGCTGCAGAAGTTTCTCTCTCTCTCTTGTCTGTAAAGTGCGCAGAGCGAGAAGGAGAGGGCCTAAGACAGAGGGAGAGAGAGAAGGGGGTTAAAGTCCGGGTAAGCCGGGAATGTTGGCCGCGCTCGCGAAAAAGGACAAGCGAGCGGCGTGCTGCATTCTGCAGTAAGGAGTTTGAGCCTTTCGGCGGCAGGAGAGGAGATAGCCAGAGGGCCCGCAAGAGTCAAATCTCTCTTTGTTTCCCCCGAGGCGAGCTCAGCGAGAGCAAAAAGGCCCTTTGGCCGAGAGGAGCTTCTTCTTCTTTTCGCGAAACTTCTGTCCGTGTGCAGCGCCTTTAAGAACGTTTTTGCACCCGCTCTCCCTCTCTCTCGCAACACACTTCAGTCGCTTTCACAGACGTACACAGAGTTTTATAGTTGGCCAGTTATGGCTATTTTCGCGCCTCTTTTCCCGCTCTCGCGAGCTGCCTTTTTTCCGCGCGCTTTTTCTGGGAGGGAGTGCGCCGAGTAACGCGCGTTTTTAGAACGGACTCGCGAGCCGAGAGCAGTTTAAGGCCTCTCATAGTACTAATTACTGATCAGTGTGCCGGGAGAAAAACGGGTCATGAGCGAGTGACACGCTCTTGCGAGTTTTTTCATACTTTTACTAGCTCACCCGGTTTTATGACGGACAGTCTTACTTTTTACGGTTATGTTTTTATTTTCCCGACATTTTTTTACAGCTCTAATAATTTTATATGTTAAATTCCCCGGCTTTTAGAGTTTATTTTTTTCACGAAAGATTGAATCTTGATTATCAACCAAAATAATACGCACTTTCCAGAAGAGCTCCAATCATTTTTTGCTCTTCAAAAAAACCCGACAGCGCGTATTACCGTGAAAAAATTTCAACCCGGACAAATAACAATGATCATTGAGCGCGCCTAAAGACATCCGTACTCGGAATCGCGGGGCCTCACACACCGAGCAGCGCGCGGAGCAACAAAGGCCCCCAAGCAAGAAGGATTTCGCACAATAAAAAAGAGGAGGCATCATCATCAGAGCGCGGCTCGCGCGCGGGCGAGCGCACGAAAAATTCCCCGGGACTTACTTAGAAAAATCGCGCGCGATGACGCGCCGGCACGAGACGCAAGCGTTTATATCTAAGAACAAAAGCAACGCGAGCGAGAAAGAGAGAGTGAGTGTAAAAGAAAAAAAGGATTCGAGAAGGTATCGGGCGGAATAAGAAAAAAACGAAGCAAGGAGGTTCGAGGCTGGAATACGGGATGCCGTAAGAGAGTGGAGGGGGCCGAAAAAGCAGAGACGAGAGAGCAGAAAAAGGGCCGGAGCAGTAAGAAAGAGGGAGAGAGGCGAAGAAGAGCTCAAGGTAAGAGGAATGGAGCCTGACGAAGATTGACCGGACCACATGGAGCATCGGCAGTTTTAAGCCAAGCGACCTGCTCTCGACCGAGCGACCGACCGACCGAGACTGGTTTTGCTGATCTACTAAGTGGCCTAGCCGACTAGCTTTGGGTTTTTTGCACCTGTTACGTATTTTGAATATGGAATTTTACTTATTAGAAATTCCATTTCTTTTAGTAGTTGATTTTGAGCTGAAATTATTTTACGATTATATTTATGTCATCGTTTCTTTTTTCTAAGATATTATTTTTATGCAATTTAATGTAATCTAAAAGGAATTTAAAAATGACATAAAACAATCCATTTTGGATTAACGATAATACTCTCATCACCTTAAACACCCTAGTCTAAAACTATTTTAATCTCAGCGATTTTTCGATTACGCCAACCGACCCAAGAATCCATATACTCCATAATAACCCACAATCCCAGCGTCATTAAAATTTCTCCCGCGAGCCCCCAAGATCCCAGCTCGCCTACATATATATACCTGTCCGAAAAATTCCTCGTGTCCTCTCCCACACAGGTCGAACCTGCCCGAGCGATACTCTCGAAACTGGACCCGGCCTGGAGAGAGATTTTCTTTATTTACGAATTCCCGAAGGAAGGTCGCTACCGTTCGAGTTTTCGAAGGTCAGCCGATCCGGTTTTGCGTAATCGCCGCCTTAGCACGCGCGCGAGCGAGCGAAGAACTCGCAGGGCGAGTATAAAAGAGCAGCGCGAGAGAGCTGGAGAGAGAGAGAGAGGAGGAAAGGGGCGCGTCGGCGAGGCCGGTTTTACAGTCTCGACTTTTAGCGTAACAATGGGGAGGAAGTTGCAATTTTGCTTTTCAGAGAAACTTTATACCTTAATCTAGCTGTATCCTGAGCGAGCCGAGGAGAGAGGGAGTCTATTCAGGGATCGGGCGAGGTTCATTGAGCGCGGACGGCGAACGGAGAGAGAAAAAATAAATGCTAAATATTGCCATTTCATTCATAAGAGCTTTGCAGGCGCGCCGTGAAATATGGGAGAGAGTAAGGAGAAGCGATTTTCGGTCGATCTGCTGGTGTTTAATGCCGGACGTTCCGCGTGTGGTTGCCGAAAAAATTGAATGGCTCTGTATCGAGCTGTTGTGCGCTGAATGGAGCTTAATGTGCGCCTGGAGTAGCGTACACACAGTAGCTCGGTCTAGCAAGCATAAAATAGTAAAACGTACATTAGATTAAATCTACATCCATTGGTACGAGAGCCAAACTTCAAAAACCCTTTCAGCAGCAGCAGCGTGTCTACAATCGACGATAAGCCGGGGCAAGGATTCGTACCCTATAACTCAGGGCGCATTAGAAATACAAAAGCAGGCTCTTTGTTAGATGAACAGATAGATAAATTAATTCGTTAAAAAGCGAACTGCGGCGCGCTCTAATCCAGCCAGCTGGCATTTAACGCCGCCTCCTTCGGCTCGGGGGCTTTAAAATTTATTCCTCTGAATTTACAAGTTAATTACGCGCATACCAGCACCTTTAGCGAGCGCGGAAAATTACGCGCATTTTGTCAAGGCCCGCTGCAGGGAGAGATGCTTAACCCGCGATAACCCGCCTAGCCGTCCGAGATTTTTTCTGGATAAATGATAAACGAGTTAAAGTTTGCCGCTCTGCGCGGCGCGCGCGCGCGCGCACGGCAGTTTATTACACAGCGGCCCCGGCTCGCAAGTTACATTTTCCACGAGCTGCTCTCCGAGGTTTATTGCGCTGGGAGCAGCATGCGAGTCCTGATGTCTAAACATCCTTCTCTCTAGCGAGCGAGCGAGAGAGCGGATATTTCTCAAATTTCCAAGATAAATTCGAAAAATTTTATCTCCCCCTGCAGGCGTAAGCGCGCGCGCGCGTCAACCCGCCGAGAGCACACAAAAATCCCGAAGCCGAGATTTATTAAGCAATTACATTGAATAAGTGTGTTTACACAAACGGTTCATTACATCTCCCCCTCCTCCTCTCCCCCAGATAAAAATCGCACGCGTAATTCCGTATATTCCCGGCTTTTAAAAGCCAGCCGTCGCATATACACCAACCGATTTCATCGACGTGCAATATCGCATTTTCTTTTCGCGCCTGCGTACAAAGAGAGCCTCGCGAAACGTCAATGGCAACGAGCATCTATATATACACTCACTTGCGAGAGAGAGAGAGAAGGACTCGCGCGCGAGAGAAAGAAACGAGAGAGAGGGAGAAATAATGGAGTCATCAGATTTCATTGTCGGAGTGTAATGTCCGCGCGGCACAATCAACGTTTTCACTCTATACACATTGGCTCTTGAGGCTCTCTCGCGGGCGTCCGACAAAAAGGCAACGTCGCGCGAGAGCCTAAAAAGAAGGCCGCGGGAGAAAGAGAGAAGATAGGCATCGACTCGGTCAATCCTCTCTTTCTCAAAGTCAGGGCCGTAAAGAGACGTCGTAAGGCACGCGCGGCGTATATACACGCGTTTTCTCTGCGCCTGGCTGTCGTTAATCTCGCGCATATGCCGAGGCCGCAGCGCAGCCGCGAGAGAGCTGGAATTCCCGGGGAACGAAAAATGTTCGACGAATTTTCCCTGCTGGGAAAATGCACGTGGCTAGGCTTTCAAATGATATTACCCGTTTAATTTTCCAATGAACGACTGTATTGCTGTTATGTGCGTGCTCTGGGGTCAAGTTTTTCTCTGTTTTTCTTTATTTTCAAATTACTGCGAGTAATGAATCCCCAGCGATACCTGTAATTAAGCATTTGTGGGGGGTATTGTAAATGATCAACTTTACTTTTGCAACTTAAAAAAAAATGCAGTGTATAAAATAATTGAAAAATGTATATTTTTCACTTCCAAGAAAAATTAGTCAGAGAGCTATTTTTCTAGAGTGACAGAATGAAGAAATTGACTTTTATCTTTTGTGAGCACGTACAGCTAATACAAGAAAAAAATAAGACGATGAGTCACTTGAAACAAAGTATTGATGATTTGAATTTTAGTCAGCTCCCGATATACATAATATACATCTTTCCAGCAAAAAGTTGTTGAGCCGTAATTAAAATAGTCATAAAATGTCGCAAATAAATCATCCCGGCCATTCGTACCAAAGTATTTTTCCCCGTATAAACATCCATTAATCTCTTCCAGGTAATCAAATTAATATTACATACATCTATTAATATCCCCCCGTCCCGAAGAAAGAACAATCCAGCATACATTTCTCAGAGCATTTAACAAACGAGGCCGTCCTTCCAGCCCACGCCAAAACCCCCCTCTTAACATCCGTTTTATCGCAAAATTTCGCCCGGCGCATTTCAGCTGTCGACCAAAGCCAGAGAGAGAGAGAGAGGGAAAGAGCGGGAAAAAATTCCTCCTATACACGCTCATGGAGAGCGATGCACATCGTCGCGGAATGCGCGAGCGAGCGAGCGAGAGAGAGCGACGAAGGGAAGAAGGCGAGACGCGAAGAAAAAAGAAGAGAAGAAAGACGGAGAGTAAAAGAGGCGGTGGTGAGAGGGGGGAGAGAGCGCAGCTCGTGCACGCGCGCTCGATCCTTTTCCGTCTTTGTTCCACGGCTGCTCTCTCTCGATCCTTGACGGGCGCGATGAAGAAGGGGGAGGGGGGGAAACGCTAGAGATAGACGCGCGTGTGTATGCAGAGAAAGGGAGCGATTATGAAAGAACAAATCAATCGATGCCGCGGCGATAGTTTTCCCGGCGCGCGTATATTATTGCGCAAAAAGCGAGCCGGCTTATTCTCTGTGAGAATTTGTCGGAGGAATTTCCCTTTTTCAAATTGTCGCGCGAGCGGCGCTTATTAATCAAAGAGATTTCTCGGAGCTGCCGAGAGAGATAATGCATGGAAATGGCGATGTAAGAGAGACAGGAGCCGAGCTGTAAGTGACCTACTTTACAGTTACGAGAAATATTATAAATATTCAACGAGGCTCTCGCGCGCGCACGCCGGTATTTTTAAAATGCACTTTGCGTGTGCGAAGCCGTCTGAGTAAGGAAAATAAGAGATGGCTGTTTAGAGATGCGATGCAAGCTAGTAGACCGGCTCTCTGCAAAGTGAAAATACGTAAATTCTCTGTCTGTATGTATATGAACAAACATTCGCGAAATTATTTTTAAAATGCGTTCTTCGCCAGAGTAGATTAGAAGAGGGCAAGTTATAGCTGAGTAGTTCTGCGTAATACGACACCGCCTCGCTGTGTTTATCACGAAAATGCCAGAGCCTCGTTTTTCGTCGACATTAGCGTTTTTTACGTCAGCGTCTGATAAAAGGTACGCTTGCTGAAAAAAAAACCGTCTGCATATCGATACATAAATTTTAAAATCCCCCAGTGTTTCTGCGAATAAAAAAGTTTCTTATACGTCTCTATCGAGTCGGCCGGTAGCCGTCCCAAATAGAGGCCCAGGAACTTTTGAATAATTTCTCGGGCAGCTCTATCGAAAAGCCGAGAATATAAAAACCGGTCGCCGCGTCCTCTATAGATGCGAGACAAAGGCCGGCAGGAAGAAAAAGGAGGGCCCCGAAAAGAGGTAGCCAAACCGAATAATTTCCGCCGTTTTCTAAAGATCGATCGCGGCGCCCAGCGTCTCTCTCTCTCTCTCTCTCTGTGTGTTATGCGCTAAAAATCCTTTTCATACGGAGCCAGGAGATGCCGGCGCTGCACGCGAAAAATAAAACGCGCCGAGCTAAACTCCGCACGCGCGCGGGGGGAGGAAAAAAGGAAGCTAGCGCGCGGGACGCTAGCACGACGACGATCTTTACTTCTGCTGAATATATAAAACACGAGGAGAGGAGATGCCACATTGCGGGAGACGAGGGGGAGGAGGAAAAGCCTCGAAGAAGTTGGAGCGTTTCGTTGTTTTGGATGCGCGCTGCAGAAATGGAAAAATCTTTGGTATATGTTTTTACGTTCTGTTTTGAAATTGTAATTATTTGGACTCTGCGTTTGTTTTGTCAAATAAACGTGATATCAGTTTTATATATTTATTAAATAACAATCCGGCATTGAAAATTTCAAATTTACTCATTACACATTTAAATGTAAAATGGCATTATTTCCTCGGAAAATTACAGACAAGCAACAATTACTGTTCCGTCCCTTTCTTACTTCGCTCCTCTAGCATCGGGCTCGAAAGCCATACGAAAGCCAGCGCGTATACGCAGAAAGCACGCAAATTACCTCGCGCGCGCCGCGCAAAAAACTCCATACGGCGAAAACTACAAAGCCGCGCGCTCTCGCTCTCGAAGAATACAGATACCTACGCACACACATACCTCAGAGCTCGACTCAAAAGCTCTCCCTCTTCCATCTTGTGTGGCTCTCTCGAAGAGAGGAGAAAGGACAGAGAGCGAGAGCCTCGTCTCGAGCAGGATACACGCGCGCAGGAGTATATAGGTAGTAGGGGGAGCGAGCGAGGATCGAAGGAGAGAGAGAGAGAGAGAGCCGCGCTTCCTCGAGAGGTGAGGCCGCTGCGGACGACACACAGGTCCGTGGGACCACGCGCGCGTCCTTTTCTCTTTATGCCAGAGAGCGAGAGAGCCCTGCGCGCGCTGGCCTACGTCGCATTTACATGTATATATGTATTCGTGAGTGTGCGAATGCAGCGTGGGAGACAAAGACGGACTTTCATAAGGCAGACGCGCTCGCGTCGAATATACGCCAGGTATATGTATACACATAGAGAGACGCGCGCGGGCGCGAATATGTATACCTTTGGACTGCGTGTCGGAGCGATTATTGTTTATTGCTCGCACCGCTCGCGCCTCGCTATTCTCTACAGCGAGGCGTGTACGTGTGTAGCTATATAGCTATGAGACTTTAATGACACATGGGAGTGCTTGTAGTTTTACGAGACAAGGTAAAAAAGCGTCGGTAACGGACGAGCCGGCCTGACGTAAGAGAGCGCGAGCCGCTTAGAACTATATATATATATGCATGCATTCGCCTCTTACCACACTTTGTTCGACTTTTTCATATATACAGTAGCGCACTCCCAGGCTCTCTCGTCATCTAATAAATTCAGTGTCGTGTACCTATAAACGAAAATAATCTTCGAAAAGCCCGGCGCGCCGAATAAATATTTCTCCCACAGATCTCCGGGAAAGAAAAAAGTCCTGCAGCCTCTCTGGGAGAGAATGTAGGACTGCTGCAGGCAGAGAGAGGATCGCTGCTGCTGCACGACTCAAAGCCTGAACTCTCCTCTCTTGCGTGCTCAACGGCCTTCTCTCTCTCTCTCTCGCGTACCTATATCGCGCGCGTTGCATCACCGCTCTCTCGCTGCCTCTTTTCTCTCCCTCCCCCCTCTCCTCGCTCGGAGAGAACGTGTATATACGGAAAATCGAGAGGATGCTAATGCCAGCGCGCAGCGAGATCGTTTTGTTTCTGAAGGAAAATATCGCGTTCGATTTTGTTAGGGGGGAGGCTCGTTCGCGTGTTTTCATTTTTTTCGGAAACACGCGTCTCGGAACTGAAAAAAAATTCTTTTTGCGCAGCGGGGAAAACGTATTTTTTTTCGTTAGTTTTGCTGTGAGCGATTACAACTGCGAAAAACACAGGATGGAAGGGATACGTTTTTTTTTTTTTTTTTTCATTTTCCGGAGGCGTGCGCGCGCTCTCGATTTATCTCTGCGTTCGACGCGCGCGGATGTCGAGTTTTTAATTAAAAGGGAGCGTGTTATCTTTTCCTCCGCCAAAGATAAAAGGCCTTTTAGTTCCTGCGAAATGCATAATTATTCTCTCGCGAAAAGCAAATAATTCGTCCGGCGGCGCTGGAAGCACGCTTCATTTAAATGAAAAAAACTCAATAATCTCAGAGAGCTGAACAAAGACGGGATGCTGCGCGCTGCGGAATTCAAAACTTATTCCGAGAGCGCGCGAGAATACTCGTAAGGACGTCGCGCGGGCGGCCGAAAAGAAAGAGCTCAAATAAAAGTCCTCGGAGAAGGAAAAGTCCCCGCGAACATTTACCCCTTTATACAACAAAACAAGGCACTCGTCGACGTCTCTCTCTACGAAAATCGAGAGAAAAACTTTAAAATCACAAAATTCTTCGGTCATAAGTACCATCTGCACTTCGCGCGCCGGATCCTCTCGATATTCCAGGGAGAGCGAGAGAGGGAGAGAGCCCAGCGACTCTGTAAACTCGCCTCCGAAACTTTCCTTCCGCTCTCGGCGCCCCCCTACTTTTTTAAACTCCCTTTCTCCGCAGCAGGATCCTCCTTGCATGTACACACACACACACACACACACACACAGACAGGAGGGAAAAGTTCATTCTCTCTCGCTCTCAGTCCAGATACAGAGGCACAGGAGATGTGTATAGAGAATCACTCTCGTCGAGGAGGCCGAATCCAATCGAATCGATAGCAGCAGAGCAGCAGCGCCGGCAGTCGGCTCACAAACGCGTTAATGCAAACTCCCCCTGCAGACGCGTAACACGCGCGCGCGAATTCAGCCGAATGCTGGCTGCTGCTGCTGCTGCAGCGAGATTCTAAGCAAATAGGGGCCTATCCTTCGGCCTCCCCCGCACTAGAGCCCCATTATTTCGGTGGTACCTGCATGCGAACTGCCGCTACGGGCAAACAGGGATGGGACGAGAGCAGGTATATAGTAAACCGGAGAGTGTGGGTGCGCTCGCAAGTCTCGACCGGACGAGAAAACGTCTGCGTTTTGCTCTCTCTCTCTCTCTGGGCTCTTGAGAGGCTACCCCCTCTCTTGCGCTCTGCTGTTTGCTTCTTTTTATTTCGAGGGACTCAACGATTTAGCTGCTGGGCTCTCGCTCTTCGCTGGATGGAAGGCGCCCAAGTATTTATAAGCGTGCACGTTTGCGTTTTATGATATTTCGGGCTCTGCTCACTCGAAAGTGAGGGTCGGACTCTCGCCTACTCCAAGAATAAAATTTTTTTCGCTAATGCTGTCTAAATAATTTCTGAGAAATAATGGTGTATAATCGTTTAAAGCGTGATGCAATATTGTGCAAAGGTTTGTTTAGCAAAAAAATACCTTGATTCAGGCCTTTGACTGCTGTTCTTTTCAAGGCCATTAATAAAATCTTGAACAATGTTATTTTTTTCTATATCTGCTATTCAATACAGTTGCGGACATTACCATTATCTTATTAATTTATTAACATTATCAAATAATGGAATCATCGAATCAATTAATTCGTATTAGTGACACTGATAAATTTAACGATAATTATGCTGCATATAATTTCATCAATAAACATTTCTAATTTAGTTCAATCAATTATAAAGCCGTGGATAAACTGCACATGAAATTCAATCGGCCGATAAAACTTGCATTGAAACAATAAATAAGCCCGCTACATTTTGTGAAATTAATCGTTAACCCATCGGTAGCCCCGCGCAAGAAAATGCACATTCACTTTCTCTATATACATATACACACGGCAACGCGGCCAACAGCAGAGTAACAAAACACATCAAAAATGTTTACCGACTGTCAGCGCCCAGCTACAGCCATAAAATAATACCAAAGTTGAAATAGAACAGCCATTATATTCCTAAAATAACACGTTAGCCGCGAGCCTAGGCACTTATCATTTCATCGAGTTTCCTTCACTTTCCAGAAAAGAAACGCTAATCCAAGCCAATGTGTATCCCACTCGAGCTCCACTTCAGGGCAATCTCGACGTCGTCGGCTCTCGCGCAATCGCCCGGCCAAACAAAAAGCTAATATTGAGATCACAATCTTTCCCGAGTGCACAACAAACGCAGTAATATTAAAGAGGAAAAATGTGCCCGAGTATATATAAAGATGCAGTGTTATTACGAGCGGCGCACTCTCTGATTATTTCATTCAATAATATAACCGAGAGCAATGAGTACGAGACTTTTGTAATTTACGTACCGTTCTGTATTTTATCTCGAATAAGTTTACGTAACGCGCCGCTTTTAATAAAACTTTAAAGATAATTACGATTCAGTTGTTGTCCGAGCCGACTGTTATGAATGCGCGCATAAAAGCGAACAATTTATTTTGAAATTTAGTGCAATCATTTAGATTTTCTCAAACTTTTGCGCTTTAATTTATTTCAGCAAGCAGTTCAGTTACTCCGCTGCTTATTATGAGTTATTAGTGACACGAGAGTTTCTTGTAGAATTTACTAGGTGATTGAAAAACCAAGTTTTCTCGCCTCTCAAGCATCTGGTAGCCACGTGGCCCAATATTTTTCTTTTCAAATGAGCCATCTATCGGAGAAGGGGGTGTGTAAGTTCTATTTTTGAAGCTACTTCGGGTGTACGGTTCATTTACATTGGACTGCTCTTTTTTAGACTAATTAATATAATCTGCTCGTCGTTGAAATAACGCTATCTTAATTTCAAGTGTTAAAAAATTGTAAAAAATTTATCCGTGACATTAGGATACTTATTAGTCATTACGTTATTTTTATAGCTGTTATATCTTGTAAAAAAAGAAAAAATAAACCGGTTGGCTTGATTAAGTTTTATAGCGGGTTTTCAAAGTAATAAAATTAAAAATTCAAAAAAATAATTTTCACTAAAGCAGTGACAAACGCGCGGCGCTAAAAAGACCGTTAGCAGGCAGTAATAACAAGTCATGAAAAGAAAAGTAGAGAAACGAGGCTCGGCGCAACGAGGCTGCAACCGCAGCGCGCGCGCGCGTAAAAAGCAGTAATGCAAGATAAAGGCATGGGACTCACCAAAATGGGTAGGGCGTCGTGTCCAGCGACGGCTCATTCAGAGCGACGTCGCTCGAGCTCTCTCCGCCTCTTGTGCTGCGGCTGGCTGGGTAGGCAGGCTGCAGCGCGCAGCGGCGGGCACGCACGCAGGTGATTCTACGTATTCAGAAAGAACGAACCAACAATCACTTGTCACTCGAGATCCTTGTACAATCACCACTTTACAAGCCCAAGTCAAAAAGGCTCGGGGGGGAGGGGGTATATAAGGGAGCAACACAACAACACACGCACGCGCTTATATATCCTATCTCAGTGTGTCCGTCCTTCAGGCCGAGTTATCTATCCTTCTGCAGCTAGCTGACGACGAAGCGCTCTCTCACTGTGGTAGTACACTGACAATTGGCTGGCCGAGCCAATTTCGCCGGCTGTCTCTGTCGCGGGGTTGACGCCGCCGCTACTCCTGCCTTCAACAATCAGAACATGCAAATCAGCGGTGATTGAGCGCCGGAGGTTGCCGACATATGTCCTAGTCTCTAACGCGCAGGCACACACACACACATACACACACACATAGAGTTACACACAGTCGGGCGCGCAGGTAGGGGGCGGAAGGACGGGTTCGTATGGATGAGGGAGGAGGAGGAGGAGGAGGACGAGCGAGCGCGCGCTCTTGAATCTCGATTACGTCGAGGAGAGGAAGAGGTCGTAAGGTCGCTAGCTCGCTCGCTGAAGGAGAAAAATTGCCGAGAGGAAGCTTGAGATGCTTTACGGGGATTGACAATGACGCTGATTTGCATTGATGGTGAGAAATTTGAATTTTCGAAATTCGACGCCGGGGCATCCCCTGGGCGTGCTCCCTTGCTGATTACTAATCAAGTAAAATCATTATGTATTACGCGTCAATTTCCTTCTTCCATGTTTGCTACACTGATAAAGACTAATGATGAATTTGATGAAAAGTCGAGATGGCTACGTTTAACCAGAGAATATTAATTATTCCGCGAATTAATTGAAAGAGCTGGTAGGCACGATACCCGGAATCGAAGATGTTTATTGAATCGCATGTAAAGTAATTCGAAATGAATCTTGTAGCGCGCGGCTATTTATGGAAACGCGCGGAGGAACGATGAATATTAGATGGATGGGAATAGAAATGACGAGGGAGTTGGAGTGAATGTGAAGAACGATCGTTAGATTTTTATGCCGAAAGAGAGAGAGATAGAAATGGAGTAGAATTAAAAATTTACAAGGGGATGATGCGTCGGCGTAAGGCTTCGTTAATGTTGAAGAGCTTGTGGTCGGGGCTTGAGGGTGGAGGTGTGTGATTACTAGACTAGGATCGGTGAAATTTAATGACGTTGTAAAATTTTATGCCGGATACCTGCTGGAGTCACATATATGCTAAGATAATGAGGTAAGTTTTAAGATGAACTAACTATAGAGATAGTCATCTTTGAAACTCATTTTTAAAAATTTTTTCATGGAATTGATGGAAAATTCAGCGTTGATAAGTAATTCAATAAAACTAAAGTCTGATATTTTTGACGGTAATTGTAGGTTTAATCGCCTACCACAATGGCTCTTCATTTCAAACATTGTACTACTCTTTTAGATAAAATAAAATACTTTTTCATTAATTAACTCAAACTAATGGAAATTGAAGTAATTGAAAAAAAATATACAGAAAACGAACGCGACTGAATTATAGGTTTTATCGTTCATTGCGGCTAATTCCCTTGAAAGCTTTAAATCTCAAATTCATCAAGAAAATTGTACCAAGCCGCACACAAACGAATTTCAATCGAAATCTACAATGTAATTAATTTTTACGAAAGGCGTACACGCTCATCCAACTTTGCAACATTAATTTCATCCACACAAGGCAATTCACATACACGTCTTGTCTCTTTATTAAAATTACACATTCTCTCTCTCTCTTTCAGCAGAGTCGCTCTCTCTATATCTCTTTCGCTCTTCTCCTCCTGTGCTTGTCCGTATCAGCAGAGCGCCGGCGCAAACTTTGTTTCGATCGCGCGAACACGCGAGGAAATTACTCTCCCTCGGCTCCTAATGTAAACACACGAGGCTCCTAAACTTTAACGCGTCCGGATTAAAACTTTGCGCACGAAATTTTCATTTAATAGTCCCCCTGCGCTCGCGCGCCAACTATTTTTTGCGTGTACAAGCGAAGCTTTTTAACTGCGCGCGAGAGGATACAAATCAACGTCAGGAGCATATACAAGAATCTGGACGATGTTTGTGCGTGGCCCGCTCTGAAAAACCCGTCGCCAAGCCGCGACTCTGATTCATTTGTTTGCGAAGGGACTTTGCCTCGGAGCGTCGCTCTTTTTTCGCCGCCGCGGTTTTACTTTTTTGACGGAATGCTGAAAACTTTCGACATTGTCATTTGGATGCTGCGCGGAGTCAACTTCAAATTGAGTGTGCATCCTCGCTAAATAGTAGTGCAGTTTAAAAACACTTAGATATACATATAAGATAAATATTGTTACTCGTTGTTAAATTTGTTCTTAGACACAACATTCTGTAAACGCTTGTGAGGCTTTTTAACTTTTGGCTGTAACCGCACAACACATTTACAATTTTTCACATCGTTATATTTTTAAGTATAGCTACAGTACAAGTTGAAAAATTGTAAATAATTGCAACAATGTAGACTCGGGGAATTTTTCTTGAAATTTCACTTTTACCACTGAGCATTTAAATTTTCGTTCCAAAATCAGGTATTTAAAAGCCAGTACAAAATAGTCTTGTTTACCTCAAACCGCAAACTTAATTTTTACGATTATCGCGACAAACTAGCTAAATAACTTATCCGGCCGCCAATTTCCTAGTAGCCGAACGTCGAAAAAAGCAGGAGAAAACCACAAAATTTCTTATTCGCCGAATAATATATGAATTTCGCTCCATGAATTCGTAGAAGCCGGCTCTGAAAAGGCGTCTTTGAAAAAAATTCGAAGCTCGCCCGTAAAAGCCCCGTATAAAATCCTCTCTCCTCGCTCTCTCGCTCCGTCCCGGGGATCCCGCAAATTACACATAAAGTCCATGCAGAATGAAAGATTATAAAAATTTTCTCGCGCGAAATTCGAGAGCCGTAAAAGCGTGGCGGCAGCTCCGCTCGCTCTCCCGGAAAACTTTTATATTTCCTGCGACATAAACACGGCTAAGCGTGAGAGCGCAGTTAAAAATCGCTCTCCGCGATATATTTCGTTAAATTCGACCGAAAAACACTCGTGCGGTAAGTAATCGCGGCTTTTAATGTTATACGAGTACTAAATTTGTGAAAGATCGTCGCCCCGTTTTCCAGCGATCGATTTCTGTTGCCCTCGCCCCGCGCACCGCTCGAAAATTACGCCAGCCAGTATGGCGCCCCCACACGTATACACCTCCTTCGCCGCTATACACTCCCCCTTTTTTTTCGTGCGCGCGCCCACGCACGTCTTTTCTCTTCCTTCGCGCGCGCGTGAGTCGCCCCCCCCCCCCCCCCCTGCCTCCCTCACCGAAATTCCAAACTCTGCACGCACGAGAAAGTTGGTATAGAGGCACTTGTTCCTGCGGAGACCTTTCTTGAGTTCCCTCGCTTCGAGTATCGAGCCGGCAGCCTGGAGATTTTTAAATTAATTTTTTTTTAGGATGAGTGCGTTACGGTACTTATGGCGCGCTGCCTGCGTTATTTTCGGGCTTGGGAAGATGTTTGAGAGGCCGAGCGTTTAGTGGCGGATTTATTCAATTATTGTTGATGAGACGGAAAACGGAAAGAGTAGCAGAGTAATTTGTACGTTTATATTACTGGTTACTTTTAAGTAGAGTGTAAAATTTGTTTTTACAATTGAAAATGATTGATGGATTCTTTTGAAAGTTCAGTCATTTCTATTTATTTAGATAAATGAAATAGTTTCGAATTTTGTTTTAATTTGAATTTTATTCAATATTATCACTTTGGAATCGTTAGAATTCAGATTGAATTTGTTCCAAAAAAATTACAATAATACAATTTTTATTAAAAAAAAAAATATAGAAAAAAACACTACATTGAACAATATGAAATAAAACACACTAAAGAGCGCGTTGACGTTCATGCAAATATAATCACACTGTATCCGTATCAAACACCGACAAAAATATCTCGGTACGTTAATAAAAAAAATATGTCATGTCACAATGACATTGTTTTCATTGCTCCGGCCAGAAATAGTACGTCGACCTTAAAAAACAATCCTGCCAAATCACGACTATCCCAGACCCGAGGAAAAATTTCAATAATTCCCGGCGCTATTTCCAAACTTGGGATCTCGATGCAAACGACAATAGAGAGGAGGGAAAAGATAAACACGATGCGGTACGGCGAGGGGTAAAAATTAAGACGACGTCGGAATTCGTCGAGAGTAAGAAAAACAAACGGAGCATAATTCTGAAATAGCAGGCGCCGGGAAAGCGGCGGATCATTTTTCAAAAAAAAAAGAGAGAGGAAAGAGAAGCAAATAATTGTCAACGCGAGAGTAAACACGGCCGGCGCACACACATCGAGCGTCCGTGTATACAGATATCAAAAACAGAGGTACCTGTAGGAATGTGTTGGGCGGCCTGGGAACTCGCTGTTGGCTCAAAAACCGTCCGTGACTCTCGAAGTATTATCTCGATTTCCACTTGATCTGCGCCGTTGTTGTTAAAAATCGAACGTTACGCATTAGCGCTGGTAAAATTAGAAAAACACGACTTTGGCGAGGTATACGCAGAAACTGCATTTGCCGATGAACTCGATTATCCGGAATCATGAAAAAAGCAGCGGTGCAGAACAGCATTTTTAGCGCGAAACAAGTGGCCGGCGAAATATGGAAAAAAGCCTATACCGAGAAACACGGCTCAGGCCCCGCCTTTTTTTCGATGCACTCGGCCGAACATTTTTGCAAATGCAAAAAAGAAAACAGCAGCTACAAGCCGCTTTGGAGCGGATATATATTCCTCAAAGAATTTCGTTATGAACGAAGAGAGCCGGGCACACAATTACGTGCAATTTCTAAAGCATCTCCTTAATTACCCGGCTTACGCGCGGCACGTAACGCAGGAATTCGAAAAAAAAAGGAGAAGAAAAGCAGGTTGCAGGAGAGCGACTGACCCCACCTAGTTTTTCCGTGAATTCAAAGTCTCTCTCTCTCTGCATCCAGTTTTTTCAAGCTCGCTCGGGGCCGGCTCTAGCTCTCTCTCTCTCTCCTCCCTTATCGCCGTCATTTTTTCTAACCTCCGGCACGTGAAACGCGGGGCGCTGTTATCAGGCTCGCGGATCGCTCCGGCCGCGATGTAAACTCCGGTTTCGCGTGCATCCCTCTGCGCGCACCGGCAGCGCAGCGTAAAAAGCCAGAGCCGAGAGGGACGACCCCACCTAGGTAAGCTCGCGTGCGCAGCCGCTCTCTACATGCACACCTGGTAAAAAATCTCGTGTGTACGAAAACGAGCAGCCAGCCACGGCACACAGAGATAGAGACGCGATCGAAGGCCCGCTCTCTCCCCAGGACGGCGACCTAACCCCCCAGGTAGAGCCACTCGGCTTCTTACTCGCCCGAGCCACTGATTCGACGGTATATACGCACAGGCACTTGCTGGATAGGTACAAGGAGAAAATACACACATTCACACATATATACACTAGGAGAAGACGTAGACAGAAAAGGGAGGACACTCACTGGTCTGAGCCGCCGTCGATGCCGCTGCCACCGTTGTATACGCCGTAGAGCTGCTGCTGCTGCTGCGAGAGAGCGAGCGTACGAAGCCGGCGTGCGCGCGCACCGCCCGACTCTCTTTCTCTCTCTCTCTCTCGCACTCGCACTCCGGCACTGCTCTGGGCGCGTCGCTGCTGCTGCTCTCCTCGTTGCTCTCCCGAGCGCTGGCTTCCAGGATCTCCTCTCACGCAGGATGTGCGGCTGTGTGCTGTGTGTGTGTGGCACGAAAAAAAGACAGCAACAAGGAGAGAGAGTCTGGCGTCCTGGCCTTTTATATGATCCTAACCTCTCCCTGCTCCGAAATACGAATGCTCGACGGTGCGAGAGCGTGACTGGCTCCGTCTTTGTCTGTCTGCGTGCCTGCGTGCTCAGCGTAGGAGGGTGTCGACGACCCGGCTGCCGCAGAGGAGGCGTTGGCTCGACTCCTGGTGCAAGCCGGCTGCTGCTGCTGCGGCTTGCGGGGCTGCTACGTCGCCGCGGCTGCTGGCGTTGGCGGCGGCGCGCATTCCCGGCGCTAAAATGGCGATCCGAATATCACTGTCAGAGCCGCCGCTGAGGGAGTGAGCGCGCGAGAGAGAGAGAGGGAGAATCTCTCTCTCTCGTCTCTCTCTCCTTTGACGCGCGCGGACTCGCCGATGTATATGCTGCTGCTTTACGCGCAGAATCCACACACGCTCCAGGAAGACTCTAGTCTCTCTGTCTGTGAGTGTGTGTGTGTGTGTGTGTATTTACAGACACGCTCTCCCTCTCTGTTGCTCGGGGGGCCTCTGTGTGACTCAGGGGGCTGAATCGGGCGCGTGCTGCAGTCTCTCTGTTTTTCTTCTCTTTCCGACGACACACGCGCACTCCTTTATATTAGCACTCGGCTGTATACGTCAATCTCCTCAGAATCCTCGCACAGTAGTTATATGAGTAAACTTTGCTTGCACGGGGGCAGTGGCTCGCGCTGCACACACATACACACAGAGAGAGATATACACTGACAGAGAGCAGGAGATAAGTAATGCAAGACACTTGCGCGCGCGCGCACTGAGACTGAAAAGTACTCGCGAATTTGAATTTCGGTATGGTATTTGTATGGTATATATGGGATGCAACTGCTAGAGTCTTGGCTGAGACTCGCTCGTGCACGCCTGAGAGATGGCTCCGTTGCTATCTCCCTCTCGCTCGCACTCGGCGCTCCTCGCTGCTGCAGAGCTGCAAGGAGAGCTCTAGGCGAGTTAAGAGCGAACCGCTTGCCCGGACTCACGGGACTCGACTGCCAGCCGCCGGAGCTGCCGCCGGTCTCTGTCTCTCTCCCCCCACTCTCGCCTCCCCAACCTCGTCCCGGCGTAGAGCGCAAGCGTCGACCTCGCGATCGGCTTTCGCCGTCTTGCTTCCAGCGCCGCTGGACTGCCCGAGCTAGAGAGAGACGGGGGAGCTCCGACTCTCTCGTGGAGGAGAGACAGAGAGAGAGAGAGAGCTGGAACTGAGATCTGCCATCTGCGGCCCCCACCGGCGGCGCGCCCCCTGTCAGCCCAGGGACGGAGACCCCAAAGGACGGTGCCTGTGCGCTCTGTATAAGCTTCGAGAGCTAGCGGAGCTGTCTGGGTGTTTGGGGCCTTTCGAGGCTCTTGAGACTTGGTTGGGGTGCTGAGCCTGGCTTGTTGCTTAATTTTTATAAGTTTTGTTACTTTTAATTATTTTTGTGATTGTTGATGGAAAATTTGATTTGAAGTGCGGCTTTATTTTTTGGGGATTTGTGGGGGCAATTTGATTGATCTGAGTTTTAAATCTACTGCATACATTTATAATTTATGCATGTTCGTTTACTTTTTTAAACGGTCACTTTAAATAATTCAGAAAGTAAAAGAGCATCTTTTAATTTTTTTCGCTTTTCAAATAATCACGTTTAAAGCAGCATTAAGCACGCTATACTTAATAATCAGTCGTTGCTAGTAATGATTTTTACGTAACTGATGTGATCATCCTTTACCTAACTAATCACATGATATCTGACTTTATAAATGACACATGAATCACGAAGCATTCTTTTAAAATTTTTCAGTGTAATTTCTTAAAGGATTACTTTACGCGCAACAAGTATAAAACTGATACTTTTAACGTCATAGCGCGTATTTATAAGCTAGTAGATTTACAAGATTGTAAAATAGATTAAATGATGTATGAACATAGCCAAGAAAGCTAATAAATATTTAATTAATAAAATTAAATAATTTCAATTACTTCAAAAGACATACAGCGACATCCACACATTTTATATCAGGTTTTCTATTTTACAAGCTTTTTTATTTCGTTACTTTGACTACTCGATGAATTAACGTAAAATAATTGAATTAAATGTATCTTGTTTAAACTAGTATATTAATGAAAAAATTTATGGAATACGGAAAAATTAAGAGACATAAATTTTCATATGTCGACGGTATGCAAAGCATGTAAGTTTATTTAACAAATTATTACCTGACTACATGATCAAACACATAATTTGTAATCATCAAAACCAAAACTACAGCTCGATTATATATTAGCATGAATTCAGAAAGTATCGATTAAATTTACTGAAAATAAACATAACGATATCGAATTGTAAAACATACTGAGCCACACCTCGCATCAGCCTATATTTCTGCATAAATAATTAAATAGCATAAATTTGATTCTAAGAATAAGCAGATAAGTAATAAAAAGGTAAATAAAGAAAGAAATCGGAAAAAGTTGAAAAGCAATTGGTCGTGATCCCGCGTAAGACAGGTGAAGCCGGGCTGCAGCAGGCGGTCGGCTGCAATCTAAAAAGGCCAAATCCCAGGCTGAAGTGAGCTCTTGCACCCATATTACCGGCAGCTCGGGCGTCTCTCTCTCTCTCTCTTCTCGCAAAGCGATACACCGCTGATAACGCTGAGAGCGCTCTTACTGCACACGGCATCCTCGCTCCTTCGCCTACACACACACATAGCCGCACCTATATAGATATATATATATATAATCGTTCGCGTATACCCCTGCAGCCGTAGAGAGTAGAGGCTTGCACGGGGGTAGCCAATGGCAACCTTTGTTCTCTCATTCCAACTCTCGCGCTCGAAATGAAGTTTTTCTCTCCCTCCGGCCGCCCCCGTATTTAGCTATCTCTCCACCAGTGAGAGAGAGAAAGAGGAGTATTGTTGCCTCTACCTGTTGTCGTCGCCGTCGTAGTTGTACTCGTCCTTGCAGGTGAGCGCGCGTCTTTATCTTTGTGCCGCGTACTCTGCGAGAGAGAGAGAGAGAGAGAGAGAGCGAGGGTGGCTCTCGATGTATATATATAAGGATTGCGCGCCGCTCGTTAATTAAGAGACGTTGCTAGGGATCAATGCCAGAGATATTGGATTGTTAGCGCGTTTTTGGCCAAAGAGAGCCAGCCCTCCCCAGGCCTTTTAATTGGGATATCGATGGGAGCGACGCGGCCAAATCTGCAGATTGCCACATTTATAAGGGAATAAAAGAAGATAAGAGCGGATTGGAGGGATCGATTGCTCGCATTATTCCCTTCTAATCAGCTAGGCTTTTATCAAGCTAACAATGCCAACGTTTAACAGACAGTCTTAATTAACCTTTCTTCTTCAACGAATTATTTATTCATTTACCGCTCATACTCTGACCGATATCTACTTTAGACTAATTATATAAAAAAACATATACGACACTGAAAGATCGCATAAAAAATCCATTTTCCAATATATAAGCTCAAGCTCCGCTTTGTCCATTGGTACACGTGCGAGGAGCAATTTTTTGCCCAGCTACAAACGGACTTTATTGCGCGTGCGGGGGCTGGCGCGCAACCTGGCCACGGGAAGACTTTTGTTAAGTGATTTCAGACCCTTTGGCCGGGTTTAACGAGCGAGATTAGGAGTGAGGGAGGGAGAGAAACGGGGGGCTCCTAGCTGTGATCGTAAATTTTAATTTCGAGCATTGAAGGCCTGGCCTCTGCGCGCTTGTATACTCCGCGCCGCTGTTTCAGATGTACAAACGCGATAGCGGACGCTTTTAACTGCGTGTAAAAAGATCGCGAGACAATTTTCCTTTTCCCGCTCAATCTACCGGCTCTCTGCGGATCTGTTTTTTCTTTTTTACGGATTTTTACTTCTTATTACGTGGATGATAAAGCTGTAATCTAAGGGTAACTGCGTTAATGAAAGTTTGGACATTTATTTTTAATCAAGTGGATATTTTAAATTTTTTTTGCTGTAATTATTATAGTACTTTGAGTTGAAGTAACGATTGTAAAAGCATGGGAATCTAGAAAAAATCTTTTTCAATAAAACGCAAGCATTTATTAAAAAATTTTTAAGTGCATTTTATTAAATTATTTAAAGCCTTTATAAATATTCATTTCCCGTAAGCTCTCGTGTAATTGAATCATTTTGATATTAAAACTTTCAATCCTTTCAGGCCAAAAAATGTCAGGATAAAATGGTATTTAAATCAACAATTTTTTAAAAAAAAAAAATTAATAAAATAATGTAAATGAATGAGCTGCCTACAAGATCAATCAATGTTAAAGTGAATTAATTTTAATTTAATGAATTTTATTTCACTGTATTTGTATGTATTTGAAATTTAATGTCCTCTTCATTTAAAACAGCTTTTTAAAGTTAAACAAAAAATTTATATCGCTCATTTTCAAATTAAATTTTTATAACTAATGAAAAATAAAGAGGAAAAAGTAATTAATACCACTTACAGTTTAATCGAATATACATATATATGAATAAATTAAAGCAAACAATCAATTCCGCAAAAAGCAACCAAAACAAACAAAAAGCGGCCAAAGAGAAAAAAAGCGCTAGTCAATCATCCTCGCAAAAACAGAAAAGAGGGAGAGGGCTAACCAACGGAAATCCCAGCGCGCGCAGGCCGAAAGGGAGCCTTACGGGTCCCCGAGTGGTATACACGCGAAAGCGTCGGCGATCATTATATCATTGCATTAGAGTGCCGCAATACCCGCTTGGTCTGCCAATCCGGCTGACGCGTGTGCCGATCGGCGCTACACACCCACGCGGGGCCACCCCCATAATCGTTCGCCCGTATACACAGAGAGAGAGAGAGAGAGAGAGAGAGAGAGGCAGTGGCGGTATATAGCCGTGGCAGTAGCAGCACACGGCGCGGCTGCTGCTGCTGGCCGGCCTCTTGTCGTCGCAGCGGGGCTTTGTAGTTAACGGCAACGACCCTCGTTATGAACGCGCGATTTGCTCCGCGGGGGTGGCCGGAAAAAAAGAGCGCTCGATTGCCTTTTGATGCCCGCCGCTCGCGCAAGCTTGGGACGCTCGTTCGCGAAATCGGCCGAGGAAGGATTTTTGCTGGCTGGGAAAGTCTGGGAGTGTGGGTGGTTTTGCTTGGATATGGGTATATCTGCTTCTGTACGGACAATTTATGCTAATAGAGTCGCTGAATTTTATCTCGTGATGTAAAATTATTTGCTATTCATTGAGATGATGAGAAACTCTCTTAACCCTCTTTTATCACAGAAATTTGGAAACTATTTTTTTAAATTTAATTTTCAATGTCTAAAAACTCTTATCGTTGTCTTAATCACGAACAACTTCGTGATATATTTTTGGAAAATGAGATGAAACGTTAAACAAAAGAATACATTTTAATGGATGAATTTTAAAAGAATTACCTTATTTCATTTTATTTATATTTTTTTAAATTATCCTTATACAAAGAGCAAAGTTGGACAATGGTTGGAGCATTAATGTCATTAATGCAGTTAAATTACAAAACAATTTCTTATATGTCAACATTGATGTCAAGATCTATATAACAGAAATTGAAAAAGTTTATTTTGAGTTTAAAGCTTATCAAAAAAATGTGTTATGCCAGTACGTATGTATTTTTATTATACTTTATCACAATTTTCAATTTCTTGTAACAAAATAAACTTATTTTCAATTTTTTTTTTTTTCTCATTTAAAAGACTTGGATCTCAATTTTAAGTCAAGCGTATTAAATATATTTTTAAGCCAATTATAGACTTTTTAAATGACCAAAAGATTATAATACTGTCGGTTACAGACTTTGATCTAGCTTTGAAAAGTATAAAAATATATGAAAAAATATTACTCAGAATTTGTAATTTATTTATTCACATAGGTCTTTGTTTTCAAGGTAGGTCACATTTAACTCTAAATATTTTTATTTTTGTTAACTACAGGATATATTTTGCTATTATAATAATTATTTAAAAATGAAAATAGCAAATCTTTTAAGTGTATATCATCTCAATGTAATTGTTATTGTTAACAAAAATTACATGGATTATTAATATTTTTATATAAAATTAAATTGAGATGAAAACTCTTTTCGTGTATCTATTCATTTACTTTTCGATTTAACAATGTCATATGCGCTTTCTGATTTATAATAAAACTAAAAAGTACTCTAAATATCCAATGATGTTCCAGTATTATCTAGTTAAAAACTTAAATCAATAAACTATAGATTTTTTTTATCTAACAATGCTACTTTAAGATTACTTACACTTATATATAATAGTTTGGACTATCAGACCCCGTTAAACAATAAAGTTCTTCCTAATAATATTTTAATCGATTATTTTTGTAATTACTACCGTTTAACATTATGCTAAAAAAGCAATTATAGGAATAAATTTGATATAAATATATGCATAACAAATTATTGACTTTAAAACATTAAAATATTTTATTAATTTTTATACACTTTTATTATGTTTACAGTCTTATAATTGTTAATATATACAATTTTATTTGAATTGTAACAGATGATTGAAAAACAATCAAATATATGTGCTATAGCATAGATATCTACTTATCTTGAATAATCATTTTCAAAATATTTTGCAGTCTTTCAAGTTCTTCACGCTTTTCGGTATCCATTTCTAATATTTTTGATTCGATTTCTGGTAACAGATTGACTTTTAAATTCAAGAATACATTACTTTCTTGAATATCTATGTTAATATTAGTCTTATAATTCTAAAAATTATTGAATACAATTACTATAATATTAATAATAATAAAAATAATAATAATTTAAGAAATTAATAAATACCTTTAGTATTTTCGCATTTGGCTTTATTGAGATAGCTTCTATGAATGTTTTTGTAGCTTCAAAAATATCACTTTTATTACACCATAAACTAAATGCTAATTCCAAATAAAAATATTGTATTTCTGGATTTTTTAGATTTTTGTATTTTTCAGTAATTTTTAATAAATGTTTGGTAGTATCAAACAATGGATCAATTTTTGTTTTACAATATAAATACTGTTTTTCTATAGCAAAAGGTTTACTTTTTAATGCTATTGCCTTTTCCAAAAATGGTATTGCTTCCTAAATATAAAAATATTTTTATTAATAAATTTTACTATCGATTAAAATTGTCTTACTTTTACAACAAAAATTAAATTCATTACCTTTAAATGTCCTTGGTCCTGGTGAAAAATTGCACAGTAGTGAAGATATAGCTCGTGATTTGGACACATGGTCGCTACTTTATCAAGACAAAATTTTGCTTTTTCAAAATTTTTAAATTTTATGAAACCTAAAGCTAAGCGTAGTAAAACTATAGAGCTTTCTGGTTCACTGTTAAAAATACTGTTATACATTCTTTTAGCGTTTTTATAATTTGCCATTTCTCTGTACATCTGCGCCAAAAATACTCAATAATATAAATTATTAGCAATTTCATAAGATTTTTCAAAAAATTTAATCTCTCTAGGACTTGGTTTTATAGAAGTACTTTTATCACGTCTTACGCGACGTAACTCTTTAGCAAAAGTGAAATAATAGAAATCGCAGTTTCTATTACCGTTTAGAGCCTTTTGAATAAAATCTATTGCTTTTTGAACGTCATATTTACTCCATGCAATACTTTTGCATGCATTTATAGTACTTTTATCCTTATCGTTTTCTATTCTAATCTCTTTAAGCTTATCAAAAAGTCCTTCATCAAACTTTTTAAATTTATACAATACATGCGCCATAGTTGCCTGCAAAATATTGCTGGCTACCAATGTTGATATTTCTGGATGTTCACTAAAATTTAAAATTTTTTCATTTCATAAATTTTCTCTAGAGTTATTTAAACGAGAAATTGGCAATTTCCGTAACAAATAACCACGCGAGAATCTCTGTCTGAATCCAGAAACAGTTAAAGTAGAAAATAAAAAAATAATAATAAACATTATATAAGAAATATAAAAATTTGGTTATACAAAATACTTTTTTTTTTTTTTAAATAAAATTGTATACAATTGTTTTTACTATATCTTCGCCGAAAGTACCCCATTCATTTAAAGCATTATTAATTAGTATTAATTAATAATTAATAATAGTAGAAATTAGTATAATCATCATAGAAGAAAAGAGGGTAATTAAATACTATTTCTTATTTTACCAAATTTGTCTACTTTTTCTTTTTCTACTCCTTCCTTTCTATTATCCAAAATATATTTATCGGAAAATCTCCAATACTCAATTTACACATATTATAACAATTATAAAATATATTACTTGTTTTTAAGACATTCCAGGTCTTCTTCACATTTTTGAACTTTTGTTAAAATGATTTCAAAATCTTCTTCTTTTCTTGTAGTAACGTAGAGTGACATTATATGATGCACAAATTCTACTATTGGAAAAAATTGATATTGGTTGTTCCGATTATACTCATTATCACATGACAAATCAATCTCATCCATACCCCAAGTGAACGGGCATTCAAGAGATTGTAAAATTGTTTCAATCTCGCTCATTTTTTAAAGTGAAATAAAATATACTGCAATAATATAAAACATATGAAATATTAATATTAAATTATTATATAAAAAGTAAAAATTAAATTATTATTAAGTATATATATATAATGAATTGGGCAAAACCAAGGCATAGTTGTCCTTCCTTTTGAAACTATCTACTACTGTACAAAATTTCAAATCGTAATAACAACTCATTAAAAAATTGCGTTTGAACAAAATTCTATAAATATTAACAAAATTTTTAGATTCTTGGACAATAAGAAATTTTATTTAATTTTAAAATTTCATTTTTAATTAGGCACCATTATTCAATTTTGTCAATTACAACCCAGGATGAAGATATTGAGGGGAAACAGCCTAAGTTGAAATCTTAGATAAATATATTGAATATTGAGTCTTATTTTATTGAATCTTGTTATTTATACTTATATTTTCTTGCTAAAAAAGGATTATTCTGAAAAGTTTAAACTTTAACATGCTCAAAAATATTAATTTAATAGTAAGTTTTGATTTTTTGAAGTTCAAATCATGATTCTGTTCCACAGAATATATTTAAACATTTATTAACGTCTCTCATAATTGACATAAAAAAAAAACAAATAAGTTAAAATTATCTGGAATACGAAATTAAGATTCCCGTCATAAGAATTAGCTTTATATACTATTTTTGGCTCACAATTTTTATTAAAAAAATAACAAAAGAAAACAGTACCCATTTTTAAGCTACCTAACTTTTGATTTAGCCCCAAAACAAAGAAAATTATAAAACAAAGTATCATAGAATTGACTTGTGGCATTATTAGTTTATTATCAAGCATACAAAAAAAAAACAAATTAATTGAATATTAATCTTGAGAAAGCCGAAAAAAACTTTTTTTCTTTAAAATTATTTTAACCCTGTGTGGATGTTTGCGCACAAGCTAAGTGCGGTTTCGTCCGTGTGTCGAAAAATAATTTACTATGAAATGTACAAATCTGGTTTAGAAATATCGCTTTGGTAGGCCGTTTTACGAGATGAATACTTTTAATTAACGCGCAAGAATGGAACTATATATATTATACTACGATAGTAAAAAATCATGTTAAAGTTGCATTTTTCAGGTTAGAATTGTATAAATAACAATTATGCGACCTACAAATACAAATCAAATAGAGTTTACACCATTTTAACAATTTATTTTAAAACCGCTAAATACTTACGTTCTTACATCGAAGTCGAGAGATACCTAAGCGTCCAATAGGTAGCTATCCTAAAATGAAATAGAAAGAATAATGTTGATTAGAGATTAGACCGGATTAGACAAATGTCGTCAACGCTGTCAACGACACTGTGTAGGTTGTAAACAAAAACGGTACGTGAACTAGCAGATGCATTCGGTATAAAAAAAAAAGCTTTGCTGATTTGCTCCGTTTTGTTTTCTGTATTAAAACCATCAGTTAAACATTGTATCAAAATTTGATAGTAAAAAAAACAGCAGTGAAAAATAAAATCCGTATTTTATAAAGTTCCTTAAGATGAAAAATTAAAAGAAAAAAAATGAGAATCTAGGATACCTACTCAACAATAAATTGTAGTTAAAACTGATTGAGATAAAAAAAACCATTAATAACTTAATTAAAATAATTTAACGACAGTTAGTGGATTTCTGTAGAGTCTAGGTAGTAATAGGTATCTTGAATTTTAAAGAAACCAAGTATTGAAATTATTTATAAGAGAAAAAACTAAAGTAGTAAAGATTTGATAAATAAAACATCTCTAACAATCTTGAATAAGTGTATAGATTTGCAAGATAAATTATTTGAATAAAAAGCAATGCTAATCCCACAAGCGGCTCATCTCTTTATTAAAACGTCAAGTGCTATATACGCGCAGTAGTCTCCTCAAAGCTCTCTCTCGCTCGCGCCCAGCAAATCGATTTTCAATTAAAACTTCCGGTGCGGGCTTCGGAGAAGCACCTATCAATAAACGCTCTCTTAATCACTGCGTTCCCCATTGAACAAATATCGTCTGTCTCCCCCGCCTAATTCTCTCTCTCTCTCTCTCTGAAACACAAAGTCTCTGCGTCGTTTCCGAAAACAGAACGCGTTAAGTCTCAGCTCCTCCTTACTCCCTTGTACTCCTCCATAATCGGATGAGAATTAACCCTGTTACACGACTCGCGCATCCCTAGCCCGCGATTATCAATCTTTAATCGCACCGGCGCGCGCGCGCGCGCGATCGAACGTATATCTGAATAATGCATCGCTTCCCTCTTCTCTCCTGCAGCGCTCGGCCAGAATTAGCAATCTCCGTGTCCGGATGAGAGGAGAGAAAGCCTTCCTCTCGATCTATTTCCATGTATTTTCATCTCTCGCGAGAGGTGACGCGCTCGCGAGAAAGATTCGAATTCAAACTAGGCAGGCAGGCGAGAGGCAAAAATCGCCCTCCCTTTTCTTCCCCTTTTATCCGGCCTGGAAGTTTCTCGAGAGGCGCGCGCCTGGGATATCGGTTCCCTCTCTGCAGCCAAGCAGCCGCGCTGCGGTCTTCGCGAGCGCGCGAACAATGCCGCTCTGATAGCGCGAAATCCGGCCGCGAAGCGAGCTCTCCTCTCCCGCTCCTTTCCTTTTCTTCTGCGAGCGCGAGTCGAGCTCCTCTGAACTTGTTACCGGCGCCTCGCGCCGACCCTTGCATTCCGATGCGATGGATTCGCTCGACTCTTTCATCATACAGCTGCGAGCTCATTGATTTTTATTTTTACGGGGAATGTGTTTTTTGAGTGTTTGACGAAAAAATCGCAGCTGATTTGGTGGTTTCTGACTCTTTTAAAATTAAGTTGTAGTTCCTGTGTTATTTAAAAATTAAAATTTTAAGATACGTTCATTTCAATTTTCTTCCTTCTCGACTTTTTATACTATGTTTATTTAGATAACTATGTAATTTCAAATTTAAAATGTAAATTTAATAAAAAATTTTTCAAAAGTCTTAATATAAAAATTATATTTTTTAATTTAATTGAATTTAATAAAAATTGACTGGAGTTTCTGACGAGTATATCAAAAAATTATATTGATCCGAGAAAAAATATTGATTTATATTTGTTAAGTGTTTGCTTAACTAAAAGAAATATTTATAGGGGTTTCCCTGAGGCGGCCCCGTAGGGGCTCCGTCAGTCACAAGTTATCTGGCTGAGTTTTTGGATATTTCCAATTCAATTTAGTACACTTTACTTTACGTACTAGCATGCAAAGAAAAATAGAATGTTTGTAATGCCTTCTAATTTGATTTATTTTTTTTTTTTTTTGATTAATCAATATTTAACAAAAGTTCTATAAGTAAATTTGGAGAGAGTCCTATTCTTAATTTGATTCTTATAATCATTTTTTCTAAATTCTAAAACATTTATAATATTAAATAAAATATTTATTTCTTATACCTGTTCTTTCCTGTAGAATCTTTCTGGTTGTCAATCTTTAAATTTCTTAAGTAAATTAATCGATGCCTGAATTTATTATTAAATTTCTTTGATATCAATCTATCAATCTTCCTTCTGGTTTGTTTATGAGCTATATTTCCTGAATTTATGTTATGAATCCGTAATAATGCGCAATTCTGGATTAATTATTCTTATTCCTATTTTATTTCTTTCTCAATTCTTTTGCTAATTACCAGTAGATTTCATTGGTTCTGAATTTCGATATCTGCACTTGCTTCTAACTACCGAAGTCCCTGCATTTACAAATTCAGCGAACGGGCGACTGCCTCGAGCAGCGGCTTGCAGGGTAAGAAAAGTCCCAGAGAGGACTTCCCTCTCTCCGACTTTTCTCCGTCCACGCTCTCGCTTTCTTTCTCTCCCACTACACACTCACTCTGTACGGTGCACGTGCACCTCTGAGAATACTTTCTGTTTAATTTTTCGTTTGCTTCTCTGATTATTTCGCGTAATCAGAGTAGCCTTTTACGGCGAGTTGAGTGTCAGAAAGGCAGACAAGGTTCTAGGCCTTTCTGTCACCTAACAATATTCAAAACTTTCCTCGTGTTATCTTAGCACATAATGTATGTAATAATACTTAATTATCCCTGAAGCTCAATAAGTGCCGCAATACTGCTATTATGATAATACCATCAAAAATCTATAAAATGCTTTTTGTTCAATTCAAATATGTCAATCTCATCATTAGAAAAGTAAACAATTATATTATTTCAAAAATAAAAATTTCCCATAAAAAAAGACGTAGTATAAACAAAATACGGATTTTTTTTGAAATTTAGAAAATAAAAATACAAACAGAACACTTTGTTAGATTAAAATTAAAAGTATAGTTCGTGGAATAAAATGGTACACATATATGTTCTCACGCAAACACTTACATACGAACGCACGTGCACACATTCACACAAATTTTCTAGAAACATATGATTCAAACTCCTAAAACTTCACATGCTTTTACAAAACTTTAAAAAAATTCAAAATTTTACTATTACAAAATTTACTTTTTTAGGAAGCAAAACTTGCGTTTGCATTTCCATGTCTAACAATTTCCGTTTTCATTTCTTTTTGTTTAAATTGTATTTTAAAAATATAAGATTTTATTTAAGAATGATCTTATGAATGATAATACATTAATTTCAGAAACGTTTTAAAATTTGCTAATCCGTGAAACATGATTATATATTTGATCAATAAAAGTTTTTTAAAAATGTTTTATAATAAGAAATTGTTTATTTAGTGCATAGATAAACTCTATACAAAATGTAAAAAATATATAAAAAATGTAATCAAATATCTTGCAAAAAAATATTTAGCTATGAGATTTGTTTTGAATATGAAATATTTAATGTGATTTTCGAAGAAAATAATTTTAGAATACAAATTGAAAATTTTATAATTAAAAAAGTATCCTAACATTATTTGCTTTTTAAAACCTAAACTATTCAATACAAGTAAGTTCAATTTTTTTTTTTATTTTCTTAAAATAAATATTTAAATTAAAATAATCTCAATACTTATTATACAATTGTATATACAATAATAGAATCACAATTGATCAACTTTCACTTATAATTACATCATCCTCATCTAATGTTTTTCCTTCAGGAAACGCCTAAATCGGTGTAAAATATTTTCATTTACAATAACGTCAAGTAGCATAAGCTGTGGATTATCTGGATCTGATTCTGCATTTATTACTGTAGCTTCTTTGTAAAGCCATGCTGAAGCTCTGCTGCCTGATTCGACTCGCATCTTTATTACTTTTCTCCCAGTTTCAGAAAGTATAATTTTTTGAATATTACTGCGCAATATGTCTATACCTGTAATATCAACAAATTCTATAAGACCATAAAACTAAAATAACACAAGTTTTATTTTGCTAAGATATTATTAATTTACACAATTAAAAATGTCGCATGAATTCGTAGGACTTTTGTGTTTTTTGATACAATACATATTTTTGACGCATTTTGCAAAAAAAGCTCGTAAACCACTATTACATAAAATTTACGTAATATTGTCAAAAATATTAAATATTTTTAGATTTTTTTTTAGTCTAATACATAGAATTGCATCATTTTTACCTGGTGAAAAATATTTATTCGAAAGATTTCATTTTAGTTCAACTATTTCACTAGTTTTGAAACTTATGAGTCAATCAAATTTGCTTAACATTTTTGATATTATTTTTTAAATAATAAATACTTTAACATAATGAAATGCTTTAAATAAAAATAGATTTCTGCAACTGCCGGTACTACAAGATTTTAACATCTTATATACTGACACATTATACATATACTTTTAAATTATTTTAAACTTTCTTTATGTCTAATTAAAATATAAGAAAATAAAATAATATACCTGTAGTTTCTGTTGCTGAAATTCCTAAAACTTCTGCTGGAATTTCTCCTGGTTCAATAAGGTCACATTTATTTGCAACTTCAATTAATGGTCTGTCACTATCTATTAAAGATTTTAGAGTTTCGCGAACATGATCAATTTGAGCTTTTTTGTCAGGATGACTTGCATCATACACATGAACTATAACATCCTGTGAATTACAAATTTTATTATTCATTTTTAATAAATCTTATTTCTTTTATTTTCATTTGAATTTATTTTAACTAAGCAAAAACTTACGGCAATCAATGCATCTTCTAATGTAGCAACAAATGGTTCTATTAATGTTTCTGGAACATCTTGAATAAAACCAATAGTATCAATAAAAAGGACTTTCAACTTGCAAGGCAAAATGCCTTCATGTGCAGTTGTATCAAGTGTTGCAAATAAATGATTCTTTGGTTGCAGTGCCACATCTCCTGTTAAAGCTTCGCAAAAAAAATTTATTTAAGTTAATCATTGTATTGAAAAATATTTATATACATTATGTTTAAATGATTTATTTAATTTTACCTTTGATCAAGGATGTCTTTCCAGCATTTGTATATCCAACAATAGCAACTGTGGCTAAGCCAAAATTTTTTCTTTTATTACGAATTGTTTCACGATGTACTTTTAGCTTTTTCAAGGCAGTTTTAAGTTGTGATTCTCTTGCTTGCAAATATAATCTTCGTTTTTCTAATAAATTAATCTGACCAGATAGTTCACTCATTTTTTTGTAAATATATGGAAGTTCAGCAATTGCTACTTGAAGCTTTGCTTCAGGACTTTTAGCATGACATCTAAATATATGTATAACAAGCGAGTATCTATCAAAAACAGGTAAGCCAAATATTTTTTCAAGCTCTAAAATTTGCACATGTTTTAAAGTATTTGTGCTAATAAAAACTGCTGTGACATTCCGTCCACATTTTAATCTTGTTTTAACAGTTTCTAAATGTCCACTATTGAATAATTGTTTTCTTTCTAAGCTCAAAAGAGGAATGCACATTTTATCAACTACTGTCCAATAAGGCAATGTTTCCACTAGGGCAACAGCTTCAGCAAGTTGTAAGTCTCGATTAGTATTAAATTTTTTGTCTTTTCCCCATTTGATATAAGGTTGAATTACAAAAGTTCTGTGGCCCTTAGCAACCACGCCAAGATATTCATTTGATATTTCATTATATTCTGAATTATCTAATTCTCTTTCCTCATCAACTAAAAAGAATGCATCTTCATGTCTAAATCGTGAAGCGATACACCATAAATTTCTATTTACATTTTGCTTGCTTAAAAGCAAACTATTTTTAACTAATGGCATAAGATTTTTTAAAATAGTATTCATTTTAGACTTTGAGAATAGAATAACTGAATACAAAAAAAAAAGAAAAAAATTATGGGCTTAATTGTGCAGCAAGTTTTCGTTTTAAATTCTTTTCACATCTCTTTTTTACATATGTCCCAGAAGCAAAAGAAAGTATCATAGCTGAAACTGCACCAATAGCAAGCTTATATTCCATTGGTATTGGTATTCGTTTGTGAAAATTCCTTAAAGCTAATGGAATTCCAATAATTCCTGAAAAATAAAGTAATTTTTATTAGCTCTAATACTAAATATTTAGTATGAATGAGATTATAAATTTGAAATAAAAGAAAATTTAATTTCAAGAAAGTGTCTAGGGGACAAAACAGCGTATTGCGAAAACTGCTTTTCTAATAGAAACTTTCAAATAGAAATTTAACACGATAAATTTAAAATAATAAATTCATACTTATAAGTAAGAGACAGTTGTAAGTTGTTTGTGTCTCATAGTACATTTTAATATGTTGCAATACATTTTAACACAAAATTATAGTGAGTATGCACATATGATTCTAACTTTTAATCGAAATATGTAAAACCGATCGATTTTAAACGATCTTAACACTATTCATCATTCATCACGAAAAAAACATACCAAACACATAAGTGTACAGTGAAGTTTCTAGACCCTTCAAATTGCATTCCTCATAAAAAAGCTTATTAAGAGCTGGATTCGTGGGTATATCCTTCAGCTCAATCTTCCCGTCAATCACTGTGTTTTGATGTTCCATTAAGCTGGACAATCGGCGATCGGCACCTTGAACGAGCTCGTTGCGAAAATTTGCGTGCACTTTACGTCAGGTGCATAGTATTTCCGCTCCTCTCCCGGCTTATTCACGCGCACTTGCGTAGTTAGTCCCTCGCGCTCGTCTTTGAGGTTAGATGTATTTGCCATTACGTAATTCCGCCGGAAAATTATAACTTTACCAGCATTCTTGCAGCGGGGAGTGCTATGGAGGGTTGAGCACGTGACGGCCGGACTGTTTTGACTTTATTTGTAAAATTTCGACCTGCAAGTGAAAAATTTTAGCAAATTTTAATATTGATTTGGCGAGTGGTCGTTATTCTTGTTTGATTTGTATTTATAGATAGAATTTCCGTTTTTCGTGTATGAAATTGAGAAATGTTTAGTTGAAAGTTTAACGATAAATCTCTAAATTTATTACTGCTTAATACCTGTATAAATATTCTTCTATAAAAAAATTGAGAAACTATTATTAGAGATTACACGCTCTTGAGTTTTATTTATATATCAGCGATCAAAAACAAACTATGTATTGGGTGTATTATGTATCTACTCAAACTACATGTTATTTAATCATCGTAATAGAGATAACATCCACCCACTTTAGAAATTCTATCTTGAAAGTTCTCATTGATTCTAACAAAAGCAAACAATTTTAGAAGTAAATGTTTATAATAAAGTAACTAAATAAGACTGCAGTTAGAAATTAATAATGAAATATAAATATTGAACGATGTTTAGTCTTTGTGAATATATATACAATAATTATTTATACATTAGTACAAAACTACAGTACTCGAATTATTATACGATTTTCAAACTGGCGCCTGATGGTAGTCTGATCTGATCTCTATGATACATCGTCGTATTATGAGTGCGCGTGAACTCAAATAGTTCACTGTGCCACATGTAGATGGCTCATTCACGTAAAAAGAACTGTCTCAACGAAAGTGTAACTGTAAAAATAATAATTACAGTAAATGCAACGACTATTGCAGTGATCAGAATGAAAAAGAGAGCACATTTATTAATTCCTAATACTCTATATTTTTAATATTTTCTTAAATTTCATTAGCCGTCCGCAGCAGTCGCTTCTCAGTGTATTATGCGATTAATGGCGTAAAGTCAGATCATAGTAGATCACAGAGATAAGACGTTCTCGGAACATGACTTGTACACATTAACGCTTGCAGCCGTTTTTCGCTTGGAAAGTCTTTACAAAACATTCTTTTAAAAAACTCTAACCGATACAAAACAAAACATTTAATTTCCCTAAATCCAACCAAAATCACAACAAAAAATTCCCCCTCCTCTTTACTCCGGCAAAATTTAAATACCCCCAAAAACAAACCTACAAGCGTAAAACAGTCAAGCATAAACATACACACACTCTCACAAGCAAAGCCCTGCGCGCATGTGTGTTGCAAGAGTCGCGCGAGTCTGAACATATCGGCGAGCTTTTGAGAAACACACACAGTACACAGAGAGAGCGCGAGAACGCGACTTTCTTCTCCCTCTCTTTCCCCAAAGATCCCAACAGAGTAGAGCTCTGAGCTAGTCGAGTTTCTCCTCCGTGTGTGCGTGCGTCTAGGTATATATACATCGATAGCGGCGTGTGCGCGCGCGCGCGAGTAGCGCGACTCGTCGAAAGTGGCAAGTTATATACGATAGAGAGACAGTCGCTCTCGTCGGCGAGTTCAGTAGTCTGGCATGCGAGCTGCTGGCGTGTGCGTGCGATAAACGGCGGCCCGAAAAAACAGTAGCGAGCTCTCTCGCACCTATTATATACGAGTAGACACGAGAAGAGCTCGGCCAGCCGCACCTTGTAAATCGTCTGCGTGTGTATTATAATAACAGCCGAGAGTTCGCGGCTTACTCAGCACACATCACGTAACGTCGAGGAAGCGCAGCTGTCTCTGGTTTTTCCTAGCTCTCCCCGTGTCTGTGCCTCTCGGCATGCTTTGACTTCGGAAGTGTGCAGTGCGCGCACGCGAGTGCTGCAGCAGAGAGAGAGAGACGCGCCAACTCGCGGTGAGCGGCTGCGGCAGATATGGACGAGGGCTGCTCGCGCAAACGCGAGGACGACCACTCGACTAGCATCGTCATCCCCGAGGAAGCCAGCTCCGGCCCGTCGAGGGATTATCGACGCTAGCTATAGTGTCTGCGGATAATCGCCGCTTTCCCAGCTAGCGCGCGCGCGCGTGTCGGACGGCAAAGCGAGAGTCAAGAGGCGAGAGCCGAGAAAGAGACAGAGCAAGAGAGAGAGGGAGAAAAAAAGCGCGCGCAGCAGCACCGCGCCTTGCGAGCCCTGCAGCCCTTGCCGAGAGTTCGAGGTTACGCGCGCACTGATTACGCTGCTGCTGCTGCTGCTCGGCGAGCTTCACCAGCCGCTCCCGTCCTCGGCAACACAGCAGCGCGCGCGCGGGCTATCAATGGACGCGGCCATGTTTTTTCCCAGCAGAAATCATTGCTACTGCGGCCGAGGCAACGACAACGACTAAGCCACTCGAGAACACCCGTCTGTCTCTCTCTCTCTCGCTCTCAAGCTCAAGCCCGAGAGCGACGACTCTCGCTCTCCGTGCATGATAGCTACGTGCGCGCACGCCCCAAGAGCTCAAGGAGCTGCCTCGAGCCACTACCCAAGGCCCTCCTCTCTGCGGCCTTACTCACGGGGAAGCTGCACCTAAGCCGAGTTTAAGGATACAGGATGCCGAAATGCGACGCGAAGACCAAGTACCTGCCGGCCACCTTCGCCTGGGCACTGCTACTCAGCACGACCACGCTCTTCTTCTATTTCCCGTGAGTAATCTACAAACTTCTCATCTCTTCTTCTTCTTCGTTCAAGTTTACGTTCACTCCAGAGATTCTCTTGGGCTCGTTACACTCGATTCAGGGACAACGAGTGATAGGCTTTTCATAATTGGGATTCAAGGTTTAAGCTCCATTGACGATTGGTTAAGCTGCTGGCTTGTTAAAGTCTTTGCAGGATTAACGGTTTTTCATTATCAAAAAACGTGCAATTGTTGCTACAGTGCAAAGTTTGAGTGTTTTTGAATTTAACGGCTAATTAGATTCATAATTACAGCACAAATATAATTTAATTTTGGCTACTTTAAAAAGTATAAAATTAATACGATGATAATTATAATTTTACATTATTTTTAAATTCAAATGTAAGTTGCAGATTATTTGCAATATTTCTATAATTTCACTCAAAAATATAGAAAGTATGTAGGTTTGTACACACAGGAAAATTAGTTTTGATTAGTAGAAGCATTGCTCATGAAGCAGTATTGTGAGGAGAATGAGTCAGTACTAGGGTGTTATTGTCAAGTGTACCTTTAATATTCTGATAAAAGAAAGCTAACCATTGGTTCAAGTTTAATACATTTTGTAGATAAGAACTTACTCATTGGAGGATAACTATTTATAGATTCGTTCAAAAATGAAAATTAATATTTCAAGTGCTCTTAATAAATCTACTTTTATTATCTTTTATTCATTATCAAGTATTGATTATTTTAACCTAGTTTTTTTTCTGTATTTGTCATTTGGATTTCAATTACTATTTTATGCTCTATCAAGCATTTATTGATCCATTAATATCCTTCCAGGTGCCAGTATTATGTTTCTCAATATCCATGGGTTCCAGCACTACAAGGAGTCATCACATTCTTTGTGCTGGCAAACTTCACACTGGCCACCTTTATGGATCCTGGAGTGATACCGAAAGGTACTGATAAAGACTATTTAAAGACCATTAAAAACAAAAAGTTTAGCTAAAATCGTTATAAAATTTAAATTATTTTATTTTATTTTATTCTCAGCTCCACCAGATGAAGACAGGGAAGATGATTTTAGAGCACCATTGTACAAGAGTGTTGAAATTAATGGAATCACTGTTCGAATGAAGTGGTGCATTACATGCAAATTTTATCGACCACCAAGATGTTCGCACTGCAGTGTTTGCAATCACTGTATTGAGGTATGGAAATCAGAAAGCATGTAATTTTATTAATTATTATTTTAATTTACAAATTTTTCTTATTCTAGACATTTGATCACCATTGTCCATGGGTAAACAATTGTATTGGAAGGAGAAACTATCGTTTCTTCTTTTTCTTCCTTCTATCTCTGAGTATGCATATGCTCAGTATATTCGGACTGTGCCTGTATTTTGTTTTGGAGCACAAACAGAAGCTCGGTGAAGTTCAAACCATCATAGCGTATCCTTTTTATACTTCAATCACAATTTTCTAAATATTACTTTCAGTAAATTTTTAAATTAATTCGTGCAAAATGTTTAACAATGTTTAATTCCTTAACACTTCTATTAGTATGGTGCTCATGGGAGTAGTAACGCTCCTTTTCATTCCAATTTTTGGATTAACGGGCTTTCATATAGTGTTGGTCTCGCGGGGCCGTACGACAAACGAACAAGTAACTGGAAAATTCAATGGCGGCTATAATCCTTTCTCGCGAGGTTGCCTACATAATTGCTGCTACACACAATTCGGACCACAATATCCGAGGTAATTGAATGCAAACTTCTACACTTTCTATATAAATGTATTAAACTTTCTAATTTAAATAAATCACAAAAAGTTTTAAATAATCTTCAGCTATTGTCAGAATTATTTTGAATACACTTTTAATCTTGTTTGTGATATTTTAGCTTAATAAAACCTGAAAAGTATTCAGGGAAACGACGCGGAGCTTGTACGTCTGAAATCTCAACGATAGACAGCGAGAACCAGGTAAAAACCTACATGGATAGCAGCAATGGTGTTAGAAATGCCAGTTCAAATGCTTACAATAAGGTAAGAGCTAGAGGCGTTTTGCTTAAAACAATCCATCCCTAAATTCCTTGCGCAGTAGCGTATGCTTTTAACGCTTTGTGCATCAGTAGAGGAGCTTTCTTCTTAATTACTTTTTTATCGATTCTGTTGTTTCTTAAAAGTACAGATGGATACAATTGTGTCGTCGAGCATGCAAATTTAGCATTATTCTTTCTGTGATATCAACATCTGCGCTTTTAAGCTAAAACTTCAAAAATCGTCGATACTAAAGGTAACAACTCCTAATACTCACTTTCTTTTTTATAATCGCATTTTTACTCAGAATTCTGTCTTGACCAACGATACCTCATCCGACGTTCCTTTAAAAGTCTCAAGACACAACTTTTGAGACTTCTAATTTCCCTACACTAACTTACTCTTCCAAACAACAAAAATGGTAAAATACAATGAATTTATGAATTCTTGTAGTAGACGTTTTAACATTTGCTGATCAAAATTTTTTTTTTTGGAATTTTAGTTGTCCCCTGGTAGAGACGGCTCCGACACAGACATGGAGCCAACTGCTTCGCAATCAGCAGACTGCGAACCCACTCCGCCTCTGCAGAGACACGGTTCGAAAAACAACTTCTTCCTGCCACCTGTGGAGAATAACGAGTCTCCCAGGCATCCTCCACAGTCACAGCATCGTCACCCCATACATTATCCCAGAGGCAGTCCACATCCTAAGCCAAGGTAGACATTTTTGTTTATACTTACTTTTAAATTGTATATACAAACTTTTTTTTATGACTAATTTCTGTCTCATTATTACTTCAAATGTCATTAAACATATTTCTAACTACTATTCATTGGTAATAATAACTAATTTTAACTTTATTAAAATATTAATCATCAATTAAAACAAGCTTAAAACGATTTTACAAACAAATTTATAATTGTCGCGAATAGCAGTAGTATTTATACTTTATGTGTAATGAATTCAGAACCTTTTTACGAATTTTACGGTAATTAATCAAATCTTAATCATTTATTACATTTTAATAAAAAGAAATCGTTAACAGCATAAATTTTACTTATTTACATACATTTTATATTATAAATTCAGTAAATTATGGAATCTAAAATCTGTAGTCGGTTTAAAAACTAAACTTAAAAATAGACAAGATATTCTCTATTTTAGAATTTGATATTATAGTGAATCTTATGAAATGTATAATTTCATTCTCCTAAAACTAAGATTCTATTTTCAACTGATGCAATACCATGTGTAAATACATTGTGTAAATTAATGCTTGTAAAAATAAGTGACGAAAGAATGTCGAACCATGAACGATTGCAGGGGCATAAACGGCTCTCGAAGCCACACGCCGGACCCGCTTGCGGAGTCGAGCGGCTCGCCGGCGACGGGCGGTGGTCAGCGCCAAGGGGGCGCGAGCCCGACCATGCAGCAGAGAATCAAAGCCATCGGGGTGCCAACGCCCCTGGCAATATCCAGTCCCATTCGCAGGTATGCCTCGCGAGTGCCCGACTCCTTCGAAACTACTCTAAGACATTGATATATATACATACACTTACGCCCACACACGCATCTGTATAGCAAGAACCCCTCAAGGCAGAAAACTATATATATATATTCCAATATACTGATTATATATATACATATCGATGTTTTGTCTGTCGATGTCCCTCGAGCGCGCGCACAAAACTCTCTACCTCTATTGTATATATTTTTTTACTTTTCTTTTTTATATGACCAATTACTTATATGATTATATTTACGTACGACCAAGCACCGTCTCTTTATGAGAGAAATTGCGTTTTTTTTTTAATATTGTTTTTATACATACTTTTTTTACTTTAGGAAATGACTTATATTTGTATAATAAATATACTTCTTGCATCTCTTTAAGCGTGTATAATAAAGTGAATGAAATGCGCCTTCGATTAATATTTATATATCTAACCGTAAGAAAGAGCCTTTGTAACTTACCCGTCTCTGCCCGTACTACTATTATTATATATTTATTATTAATATTAACAAAATTTTGTATAAGACACCTTTGCTCACGCTGTCACTTTTGTATCTGTCTCTGTCTTTCTATACTCCCCTGTTTACTATTCTCACGCCCAAAGCCAGCACCCAATAAAGAAGGCAGTCGCTGACTGCACGTACTTATATTTTTTTATCATTTTTTTTTTTTACTTTATTATTCATTAATTCAGGGGTTTAAATTTTACAAAATTTTACTGTACACCACTAAAACGTGCATAAAACGCGTATCTTCACACACACATAGAGCAGCTTCTAAATATTCTCTTCAACACACTCGTGGGATTTTCTTTGAAATACAATAATTTGTTTTTCTTTTAGTTGAGATCGAACGAGTTTGTCTAACATTGTGAGTAATGGCTGATTCTAATGCGTTCTTTTCAACAATTTTCAACGTTATTGTTCACGTCCATTCTTTCTTTTTTTTTCTCAATCAAAGCCACACACTCTCACCGAGAATTTTTGTCACATGTCACGATAAAAATAGAGATTTGTAAACGCAAATAAATCCGCGCGCTAGTAGAGAGCTCGGCGACACCAGTAGTAGGCGTGAGTGGAGCTTTTCGAGCTTCTCCCTCTTTCCTCGCTTCAATAAAAGTTCAAAAAAATAAAGTAGGTCGATAAAATAAGAATACGAAATACTCGTACTGCTTCGCTTTTAGTGTCTATTTTTTACGTCCTGCTTTGTTCGAAATGTATCACTCAGTCCTTGTATAAAATGATTCGCTTATTTAAAAAGTTATAAATTTCAATTATATTGACCACTTATCAAATTTACCACAATTGAACTAACTAGTAATAATTTATTCACAAAACAATATTAAAGAATTTTAAACCACTTTTCAATTGTTTAATAATTTTATAAATATCTTTTAAATAAATAATAATTTTGTGAGGGAAAAAAAATTTTCGAAATCATTATTTTTTGTTTTTATGAACTATAATAAAAGAATAAATAAGGAAACAGAGAATTATTTCATAGAAGTTTATTTAAAAGACGTAATGAAAATAGTAAAAATAAAAATTGTACGATCTCTCGGTAAATTAACATTTTCACGCGTACAATGAGGGCCTTTGGTGCAAAGGGGAGAAGCGTCGAAGTTCAGCATTCACGCCGGTTAGATGGGAAAGTTAGCTTGCACGTAAATCTTGAGGAGATTATGTGGTATATAGATAAGTTTGTGTCCCACTGCAGGGGGTGGTAACTGCAAGGAGCTGCTTTCGGCCAGTCACATGTTGCGACCTACTGCAGGTAAAACACGAACTTCGTTTCTGCAAGGACGCCTTTTTCTCTAGTAGTTTTTTGTTTTTCTCTGTTTATTTTTGTTTTTATTTATTTTTTTTTTCCTTACAGAGTTCGTTTTTGTTTCCCTTAGTTCTTACCCTTTCGTTTAGTCTTTTATTAAAAGCGTTATACTGTCACTGTATTTATTGTATCGCTTCTCTTTCTTGCATATTATGTATATTGTGTTCCATTTGTTATCCTGCGACGAGAGTGCGTTGAGCGTATTGGTATTATACTGAACATTGTAATAATTTATTTATTATATACATGTACTTGTTAGTTGTACGCAATTGCGTCCATCACTTCATTAACGAAAGAAATTGTCACACGATCATCATTCATCTCTGGCTTTGCAGTCACATCATGGCTTTTCTGCCTATAATCATTCTGTATCACCGCCATCATGTTTCTATTTTATATAGTTGCTAAGAATGATAGCTTATATTTCTCGATTTTTTTAACTATGCAATTTTAATATATTTATCCATGTTCCACTTATTCCTACTTTCTGCCTAGTTTTTTTTATTTAAAAATCACGATTGGTTATACTGTTGGTATTTTATAAGTTGATAAAAATGATGAGTATTCATTTTAAGCGGAAGGAATAAATAAAAAATATTAACTAGAAACCAATCTTGATAATTATTGACTGCGGTAAGCTCCGTGTTAAAGCACTGATAATTCAGTATAAAAAGTACATATGCAGAGAAAATATAGTACAATATAATGAGATTAAATATTACTTGTACGCTATTTCGCTGAAAAAATTATTAGAAGTTTTATTTAATTGCTTTTGTCCAAACCTGTATTTATGTAAATTTAAAAAAAGTAATTATGTTAATTAAAGTTCTTTTAGTATTAATTACTTAAGTCTGTAATGTCATTAACTACTTAAAATAGAATTCACTCAAGTTAAAATCTTTATAAATAAAATAATTTACATTATTAAAAATATATATATATTATTGAAGACGATATTGAGTTTAATCTGGTTAATGTTAATACACGAAGAAAATCGGCTTTCATCCATGCGGTTACGTTGCTTAATACTGTCTACTATTGCTATGTAAATATCGTACTATCACTTTCTCAATTGCCTCTTGTACACTGGCACTTTAGGCAAGATTTGCTTGTAGCTTTTCTTTTGAATAATACTTGAGTAGTTGAGCTGGGAAAGCTTCATTAATTTATTGTTATATCATATATATATTTTAAAAATTTTATTAAATATTTTTTTAAATCATTAACTTATTTACACAGAAAAGGCGCGTTATTAATGACCTCAGTGGTTAATCAGCTATATTAAAGCTTGTATAAAAGGTTCACCTCGCTTTAAAATTTCTTTCACGCTAAAATAACAATTACTTATACGATACGATACGATCAAAACCTGTTATTATTCGTAAAGTATTGATTTTATATCTCAAATAACTTTGAGTTGACACTAGAGGTAAGACCATCTGTTTTATGAAAATTATATACAGTGGATTATTTTGTGTATAATGACCTAAGGTAGCTCGCTCAATATATTAACGATTCCGATCGTTACTTCAAACAAACAGTCGAAACTTTCTTGTAAATAATTCCACTGCAGCTCGTCAAAGAAGTATCCTTAACGAAGTAATAAAGTGCCAGTGCGGAGAAGTCAGCTTACTGTACTTGAATGACACATGATTTTTCTGTTCTTTCTGAATGCGCTTCGCTTAAGCGCTGCACCCATCCTCCCATACCAAATCCATCCTCACTCCTCCCACTCGTCCCACAACCCTCAGCCAGCGTTGAAAAATAAAAAAATCAAATTAACTCCGGACGTGTGGCCGTTTGCTTACAGATCGAATCCGGGCACCCCGACGCAGGTCCGTCGGCCAGACTTCATCGGCGTGTCCGAGCAGCAGCAACAGCACCAGCAGCAGCCCGGCAAGTACTACGACGTCCATCAAAACAGCGGAATCCAGCAGAACAGCGGCTACAGTCCCCAGCGGCGCTTCCTCTCCGAGAGCGAGCTCGTGCGCCAGGCTAACGAGCACCCCTACGCCAGGACGAACAATACGGTTGATAATATCAGGGAGCTCGCCGGCTCACCCCAGCGCGGCGTCTACACCTGGAAAGACAACTCGCCCGGCAGCGGTTATCCGCCCAGCGGGCCGACCTCCACGGTCGCCGCCCTAGCCGCCGCGCACCAGGCAGCTCAGCAGCACCAGGCCTCCATGGTAAGTAGTTTTTTGTTTTTCCATTTTTTTTTTAGTTTTTAGTTGCTATAGTTATTTAGAGTTGATAAAGTTTTAGAGTATAATTTCTGTTAGCGTTAGTGCCATGAATTTTTAATTCAATTATGTTCCAACTTTGTAAATTGAAAATCGTGTGTTAACTAGAAAGCGATGTAAAAAGTTAAACTTATTTCATAAAATTTACTTCGGCTAAAATGACCGGATACTAGAACTGGTAAAGTGTCCTTTTTATGTGTACACGCATCCGCAATTAAGGATTTTATCGTGAAGTAAAACCGGAAATGAGCTGAGGTCAGTAGGCAACTTGGAACACGTAAAAAAGTATCGTTACGTGATCGGGCTGTCATCTATTTTTATTTGGCATAACAAAACCATTGTGGAATTGACGGGTTTTGATATCTAACGTGTCGCGTACACATGTGGTTTATACGACGCTGAGAAGGTATCGGATGTCATTGTGACAAGGCTGAAAGCTCACGTCGCGCGTGGAATAGTAACTTTATTGGTTTAAAGGCCGTAACGGTTAAATAAAAATAGAAAAATCATTGAAGTAACTTCATCCAAGCTAGAAAGCTTTTTTTATTTTATATATACAAATACTCTTTTTTAAATTTTGTATTTTTTATTAAAAGTCAGAATCAAAAAGGAAAAAAGGAGAGCAATGTACGTAGTACAATTTAAATTAAATTAAATGAACTTTTAATTAAATTTAACAATTTCAATTGACATTTATTTTTTTTATCTGATATCAGCATTTCTTGATAAAATTAAATTCAATCTGATCACTTTTTTATCCCATAACGTGAAAAAGTAAATTCTATTATTTAATTTGACTGACGTCTATATCGTACATAGGGGAGAGTGAGGTAGCAGTGGACAGTGGGTAGCACCGAACAGATTCGATTCTAAGCAAATTATTTTATTCACAGCTATTAAATAGCGTTTTTTAAAATAAGTTCGTAATAAAAACAAAGATTAAAAAATTTTTCAAAAATCTTTCGTATAGCCCAACTCTCCTCTACTATTTTTCAAAATTTTCATTAATCCGTCAAAAAGACAGACAGTTTGTTGAGTATTTTATAAACATTTGTGAAATTTCTTATTTAATTAATTGTTTCAAGAAATTGATATTATTGGCAAAAGAAAAGAAAAAAATGATAAAATTGAAAAAATTTTCTCGACAGGGCGGTCCAGGCTCGCAGCGGCCGCCTCTGCCCTACGACTACTACCGCTCGAATCCGACGAGCCCGACGCAGCAGCCGTACTCGGGTGGGCCTCGAGCCGCCTATCATCCAGTTCTTCGCGGCGGCGTGCCCGTCTTCCCTCCGCACCAGTCGCCTCAGGTGAAGCGCAAGACCAGCATGGTGACGCCAACGACGCCGACCTCGTCCGCGGGCGGCCCGACGCCGAACGTCGCCGTGGTGCCAGGTGACAATCGGCGCCGGCCCATGTCCTTTGTCCGGGCGCTCGAGATGACAGACTCGATGGAAATGGTCTCGGCGCCGGGTAACGCCGGCCAGCCATCGGCCAACAACTCCGACTCGAGGTCGTCCAATCAGAGGCCGACGACGCCGACGCCCGACCGGGCCAGTGTCTACGACATGAACTATGAGATATCCGTATAGCGCAGCTGTTACGTCTCCCCGCCCATCTGCGGTTGGAGGGAGATGAGGCGCAACTCGCCTAACCTTTTCCACGTCAGCGCCAAGGAGACGATGTGCAACAGCATCGCCACCACGACCAACAAGGCCATGATGAACGCGACCACGACGACGGCAGCGGCCAAGGCCAAGGCCAAAGCGAAGGCGCACGGATGTCAGGTTTCCGTCTAATAAGCACAAGCTCTCATGAATTAGCGCATCTCTCGGTTCATTCGTTTTGCCGCTGAGATATGCGCCTGTGCGTGACTGACTGCAGTGTCACTGACAATGGGCCGCATGACACTCATATTGCATGCGCCGCGCGCGAAACCCAAGTTTTTCTTACCTGCTACATTCTTTGATCATTAGTGCGAGGATATGGCGTTTTTTATAGAAGAAAGGGGGAGTCTGCTTCTGCTCGTGC